>CP139502.1:229247159-229788594 GCA_021014915.2 Artemisia tridentata subsp. tridentata
AAAAAAGGTACATAAATCACAATATGAATATGAGATAATTACGGTGGTAAAGCCAAACGGTAAGAAACTTCATCAATTAATTCAAGCTAAGATATCGAACGAACAAATGAAAATGTGATGAATAACTCCTATACTCGTGATTAAGAACCACAATATTTCTCATAGGAAATAGAAATGGGTAAGGCATAATCTGATAGTGTAGGGGAAATCTTAAGGTGTTTAGCAAAAGCAGAGAAACCACAAAATGTGTCCAAAACATCATGATCGCAAAATTCTCAAAATGGACGAATGAGCATCTAAACAATTAACAAATGAATCAAAGGTTCAAGAATGAATGCGATTATATCAGAAGGTGAAACCTATATGGTGAAAAGGCATTACCACAAAGTTCTCAAAGCCTTCTAAGCTTAATTGGTCACTAAACTTACGTTGCGTATTTTAATAGGTTTTCTAAATCTCCAGAAAGAATGATCTTAAAAGGGCTTAACTAAAGGAGGGGCACGAATCAAAATGATGCGAAGGAATGATACTTAAACAAATGTCTTATCACATAGTCTACCCAATCTTCACCGGTCATAATCTTAAGTTTCACAGGCGAAACCTAAAGCAAATTTCTCAAGGGTCAATTCATAAGCTCCTAAAGTGTAATCCTAAGGGCTACATCTTTCACAGATCATAACTTAAAGTACTACAGGTCGAAGCCTAAGCTCTGATACCATAATTGTAACACCCCAACCCGACAAGGGTCAAAATGTCACATTATGGTGTCAATCAGAACATAATAAACGCAAGCGGAAGACTTAAATAAATAAATACAAGTCATGAAACAAAATGACTTCCAAAGAAATACAAATCAGATCCAACTCTAGAATGAAATAAAATAACCAAGACATCAGTCATAAACTAATTCCAAAAGATAGGGAAACTAAGGTTGGGTTGGTCCTCTAAAAGCTCCTACTCTCATCACTCAAATCCCAGCATCCCGCTTGAATACATGTCGCAGAGGAAAGAAAATGCGGCTGTGCTCAAAAAGCCTAGTGAACGGATATAAACGAATAATGAACTGAATATAAATAAGTATATGAAATGAAATAAAAAAGAATCTGCCGAACAAGATGTCACAAGTCATGAGAATCAAAAGAATAATAAATTAAGTGAAAGGTAATGAAGGCAACGAATCATAAGAAATTATCCACGAGCTCACAAAGCAAGCCACCTGCTTAACCATACAATCATATCATAACATAACAAATGGAGACATGACCTCCCAAAAGTGACATGGGTTATATGGCACACACCACCATTCACTACAAAGCCATAACATAATCATATCACAAATCAAACCTAGGATGCATCCATATGCTCCCTGCAAAACAAAGTTATGTACACCACCATACACCTGTACTCTGACAAATATATTGGCGTACCAAAATGGCAAATAAGTGCACGAGCTCAATAATCATATACATATCAAAAGGGAACGCCGTGGACCAATCACACCGCCACAGATAGTGTCATGTCATTGGTGCCTCAATGACATGGCCATGTGATGTGCGTGTGTATTGCTCTAATTCTTTTATATCCACGGTAGCGGCCCCAAAAACTTGGTGCGCGCGTGATGTCGTTGTGGTTTTAGCAGTATTAATGCCTACTCAAGTTTTAAATTTATATTTAGCCGACTTATCAATAAAACACACACTTTAACGAGCAGTGTACCCAGTCAGTATGAATATAATGGTAAGTAGAGTGTCGATCACTAAGAGTGGAACGTATTATCTAGTTATTCTAATCAGTATTTTAATATCTTAAGTTAGCTGTACAACCTAATCTAACGCAAGGGGGTTCTGCCTGAGAGACTGGCACGGTTTGGTTATGATTAAATATAAACTAAACTAATGAGCACGAATCAGCGATTAGCACACACGTACACAGATAGATACTAGAGACAATAAGAAGACCTGTCCTGATAATTAAGTAGCTTGTCACTTGTTTTATTGCTAGTTTTATATGAAGTGTATATAATTAACCCTTTCTCGTTGGCTCTAATCTTATCGGCGAGTAAACCCTTAATGATCACTTATGTCTATCTTACTATCCTAGAAACGATAGAATAAATAGGCGAGGAAGGGGCATGGCGACCCAAGCAATGCTCAGCTAGACACAGAGGTTATCAATGCACTAATAAAAGTCATTAAAGACATCAACATATAAACTTTAATTAATGGGAAAGCAATTTTAAGGGGTGCCCATGATTTTTCGTAGTCACATGGAATCGGCCCATCAATCCTGATGAATTAAAGTGTACTAATACAATAAAACAAAACTACTTAAGGAATTAAATACATGCAGGACCTTCTTACAGCTCTTGTATCTTCGTTTAGGGTGTGTCTTGTGCTGCTAATACATCTGAATTCGTCTGGTATCTTGCACTGTCCAACCTAAGCTCGGTGTCTAAAGGATCTCGAAATTCGTCTGGCCTTGGGGTATTTATAGTTTCTGTCTGAGGGTTAGATGCGGCGCATAGGATAAGTAGATGCGGCGCATTGACTTAACTTCGCGTGGGGTCCAAGATTAACATATTCAGGAATATTCGTACACCGCCTTAAGATGTGGCGTAACTCCATTTCTCTATGCGGCGCATGTCCTTTGTTGTCTTGGATTGTAACTTATGAAATCTTGATAGTGATGCGCCGTATGTAATAAGTATGTTGCGGCGTATCTGGAGCAGAATGATCTTGATCTTGTACATTTCAGTAGACTCTTAACATCTTGCTTGTTTTGCTCTATAATTAGTCCAAAATCGCCAAGTTTCACATAATACTTGTTTTTACCTGAGAATTACAAAAGTAAACATTAACGTATCAATTCTCATATATAATATAATAAAACAAGTCAAATAAATAGGATAAATGATGATAATAAAATGTACTTATTTGAGTTCATCAAATATCCCCCCACTTGAACTTTACTTGTCCCCAAGTAAACCTTAGGTGCTGTTTCTTTTTTTTTCCTGATTAGAAAAGATCCTGTTTGGATAAATGCAGGTTGCCTGGGAAAAGGAAAATATAAACAAAAGCTGTTTCTTTTTTTGTCCTGGCTGCATTTGTTTTTAATAGCAATTGACAAATTTACCCATATACTCAGTATTTACAAAACTACTTCAATAACAAAATCCATGATATTAATAACCATAATATTCGATCTTAACAACAACAAAAACTTATAATTCGAATCTAATACACAAATTATTAGTACTAATTATTCCATTCATGAAACTACTAGCATAACCCACTAAACTATTACTAATTATCCCATTTAACCTTGACATTAATTTCTTGATTCAATTAAGAATTGATAGGCTGTAAGGTTTTTACCCATCAAGACATTAATTTCTTGATTCAATTAAAAACAATACAAGTCAATTAAGAAGGTAAAGAATAAAGAAAACAAATTATTAGATTTTAACAAAAAAAGAAGGGTTACCATAGATTTCACGTGCCTGGAGTGGGGTAGTGGAGGTGCGATGATGGACGAGGGAGATGGTGTTGCAGGTGAGTGCCGGTGGTGGCCGTCGATAAGGTCTGTGAATCTGTGATTATGTATATAGGAGATCCAATGTAGAGATAAGGTTTTTTTTTAAGGTTAAAAAAAAATGAACATGAAGAGGGTATAGTTGTAAAGGTGTGTCCTAGATGGGGGAGACCTCTCTTTTTACACCCCTTCACACACAGGATTTCTTTTTGTAATAAGTAAAAAAGAAACAAAAAATTTTCCTAGTTGAGTTAAGGAATTTCTCCATTTAGGATATTAAGCAAAAAATAAACACCCCCTTAGAATGAATTTTATGAAAATGTATCCTAAAAGATATTAGGATTTATTTTTATATTAAAGCATGTATTCGTTTCGTCATAATTGCACAACCAAACACTTAACGAATTAGAAGTAAAATAAAATATTTCGATAAAAGCAAATCTAATCGTTTAACTGTCCAGTCGTGACGAATATTCTATCATAAGCTTGGCAAGTATACGCATCTCCCCCACTAAAGCTAAGGAATAACAAGTCTAAAGCGGTAAAAAGGGTTTGTTGGTTAAGGGTTAATCATTCTTTTTAATCTCTATCGATCTCAAATTCCAGAAAAGGCGACAAAATCACAAATACATGATCGAATCCACGACCACGATACTTGCAATTGCTCAAATCCTTAACTCGAATAGGCTAAAGATAGGACCAAGTAATCTCTACCAATAATATTATATCAAAAAGGGCGACAAAATCATAAATACATAGCCGAATCCACGACTACGATACTTAAGATTGCTCAAATCCCTAATCTCAATAAATCAAAGGTTTGGATAAAAAATGATATAGGGTATGGATAATATTTGGGATACAAATTGATGTAAAATGAAAGATAAACAAAACAGATAAATTAAAATCCTAAGTGTGGTAAATTACTTTCCCAACCATCCCATGAATAAGACTCATATCATTAAATAACTCACGCTTTAACACTTGAAACACACGCTTTAGGTAGACACGAATTATACTCAACAAGATCTCAATCAAAGAATAAACCTTAGTTGGCGTTCCAATAACGGCCAACTCCCATTCAATTCATAAATATAATATACAACAAATAGTGGTGATATCGACCACTTAATACAAAACTTTACATAAGTTAGTTAAAACAAGCATCCAACTTTTCTTTTTCTTTTCTATTTTTTTTCGATTTTTTTTTTTTTTTTTTTTTTTTTTTTTTTTTTTTGACATCAACATATGTGTAAAATTTCACAACTTTTCTATCACTATTTTTCCGGATAATTTTTCCATACTTTTCATACTTTCAGAAATAACTGTAATAGTGAAAGTAGTAAACACACGAAAAATAAACTCAAAGATATACAATATTTACTTTCATACCAATTCCATTGTGCAATTTCCTGACTCAACCAAAGATAATGAATTACGCACACGAACACAGGTAATGTAAGGAAACACACTTTGCCTAAAGCAATTAACCAACCACGGATTTTAATCTACAGGGTAGGCTAAGGTGTAAGGGTGTAACGAAACATTATAACAAAGGTGTAAGAAACGAAAGGAATGGCTCTGAGTGTTTTTCTAGGGGTATCTTACTCTAAAAGTGAGAGTAACAAAGGGTTTATACGGGGGTTAACTAACCAATGTAGTTAGTTAATATCACATAACATATAAAGGCTATTTGGGTGTAATCCTAGAAATTTACCAATTTAGACAAGTCATTCCAATTATATAGATAATACTTATTATGGTGGTCTCGAATAGTATACAAGCCAAGTTCTAAAGTTTACAAGTCACCGGCACACTCATAGATTTGTGAATTTTGATAAGTTCACAATTTTTGGAAATAAGGTTATGTGTGCAGCTATGTAATTTAGACTTTAAACAAAAACATGCTAAAAAAAAATTTTAATTTTGATATATTAAGCACATTTTAAGCATATATTGAAAAAGTTTAGGACAAGTAATTGTTCTAATTCTCCAATCCCCCCACTTAAGTTAAACAACGTCCTCGTTGTTTGTGGCAAAGATTAAAAACTGGAAAATAAAAGAATTAGAACAGAAAAACTCCCCTGAGATTTGCTCGGTATGATCCTCCATTTGTATAAGAGCAAAAATCAACTTTCTTGTGGATGAGAACGTTTAAGCTTCATAGATGATGTATCCATAAGAATGCAAGAATCTATAATACCATTAAGACTTTAACACACCTGAGTTAAGAAGGTTCAAACTTGCATAATACATTAGTAGTTAGTAAAAATAAAACATAAAAAATTAAAATGAAAATCATCAGGTCAGCCGATACGCCGTATCTTATGGAAGAAGATACGCCGTATCGAGCCTGGAATAAATACGAATCAGAATAAAAGATGCGTCGCATCCTTAACCAGGGATGCGCCGCATTAAATAAACTGACAGAAAGTTTTAAAGTCAAAAATAAAAATGCAGAAAAATAAGATATGACCAGTGCAGGCGATGCGTCGCATCTTAGGATTGAGATGCGCCGTATCTTCTGCAGGTCTGACAGACTCGACACAGAACATAATGTAAAAATTCTCCGGGTTGTCTCCCGGTCAGCACTTGTCTTTATTCCAGAGTCTTCAAGTTAGACTCACATTCAGCTCCTTATTTTGTTCTTGTTACGTGCCATCCTTCTTCTTTCATCCGAAAGATGTTCCCGTATAGCTCCGCAACATTTTCTTCCGTTCGACTTAATCTAATATATGCTTTGGTATTCGTCGCAACATATTCCTCATTAGGTCCCAAAGAGTATTTGATGATTTTAAATTTTTCAGAAATTATCATGGGTGGTTCATTATAAGGGATCCCAAGTAGTCGACACTTCCTCTTGATGAATTCTTCTTCGTCTTTATCAACAAACTTGAAATAAGGATCCTCATTCAAATAGTAATCAAGTTCATCAATCAATTCTCCATGCGACTCATCGTTATTAGCAGAGGGATCATAATTAACCACGTTAAAGGATTGATAATAATCTTGAATCTCATCCCACTCTCTTTTCAATTCCCATTGCAAGCGTCGACTAAGCTTTGTGTAATCATCAAATTGTCCATGCACCCATTCCCAGAAAGTAGTGTCCGATGCTCCCTTAAGTTCTTTTAAGTAATTGATTCTACCTTTTTCTTGCAAAGCCTCTGCTTTACATGGGCAGTCTTCAACTTTTTCATACCAATCGTCGTCTTCAAAGTATACATCGTTTCCAACCCGTTTCATTCCAATTATATTTCCCCCATTACGGGTTCCATCATTCTTATAATCATAGGTTGGCCATTCACTACTTCCATCCTTGAAACGGAAAGGTTTACAAGTGTGATTAATATGCTCAAATTCCCATGGTTTATCCCAAACCCATGGTATTTGGTCATTCCATTCGTAGTACCAGGTGTTTTTGAACTCATCATAAGTTTTGAACCCCGGTAGGTCTCCAGTTAGCACATCAGCGTCGACTTGAAGAAGGTAATTAAATTCTTTAAATTGTTTGCACAAGGGTGTCTCATAATTGAACACATCAATGTCTATGCTGAATAATTCTTCAATTCCTTCCTCGATTGTTGAATTGTCATCTGACGATCCATTGTTGCTCTCTACTTCCTCATCTTCCCCTCTCATCCAATATACCCATAACACATCTTTAGTGGCACGGTCCATGCTCTTATGGTTATTGAACTTACTAGCTAACCAATTTGAAAAATCAACATTGTTAGGATCGTGGTTAACGTCAAAGCTAGTGTTACCAATCATGTTCCTTCTTATCTCCATGAACTCATTAAATTGTCCTTTAAAACTTCGTGTCAACCATGAGGTCACAATCCGTTTGACTTCATTCATAGGAGCAAATTTGGGATTGACGTATTTAAGTTCAAGCCACTCTTCTAAAGAGATATCCATCAACCTAACCAACTTTCCATGAAATAGTATCTCCGATTCAGCATACATTCTTTCGTCATCCAGATAGCTTTTATCTGATCCCCAATATTGTTCGGAATAAGGCATATAAGAAGTTTGTATAGGTTGGACTTCATAGCTTTTGTTGCTCGATTTGTTGACTGCATTTGCTGAGTTCATGTATTCAATTCGGAATTTGTTAGGAATATAAATATTCATATGAAGGTTCGGTCACCCCGAGCATCTAATTAGCATTTATATAGCTCGTAGGCTTATATATATTAGTTTAGTATTATTAGTAATATTAGTATTAACTTAGTCGTATTTATATTTGTGGAGTGGGTCGGGGCTTTCCCCACTGTCAGCTCACTCCACAGCCCACTAGGGGCACCAATATTAGTTAGTATAAATACCCCTTCCCACACTTGGGAAGGGTTGGAACTCTTGTCACAATTAATCTAATTTCCAGATTTTCACATAGTTCCCTCTCTCTCTAACATCTCACTAACTCACCATGGGATTCTTGATCTTTCATGAATCAAGACCACCCGAATCATACACACAATCAAGAAGGTTATTTCCTACAATTGGTATCAAGAGCCATGGTTTCATCTTGGTCAGATCTGTGGTCAAGGGCTGTAGATTCGGTTAGTTTCATCTTGGTCAGATCTGTGGTCAATGGTTTGATTTGTTTTTGATTGTGTGTCGTACACTGCTTCACGTGAGCTTTTAATTGTCAAACACTTGTGTCTATTTAATTCTATTCGAATCACATGTTGCTAAACAAATCTCATTCATCAATTGTGACTGTCTTGCGTCTCTTACTTTTGTTTTGGGCTTTAATAGGTGACTTTAATTGTCCACTAATACCATAGTATGTCCGGTGGTATACATTTGTGGTTAAGTTAATGATTTCAACGGTAAGAATTATTTTTGAATGATGAATGGTTTGGGGCACTTTCTAAACTTTTGTTGTTATACACCATCAGTTTTAAAGTCCTGCACATCTTTGTTTCGTTTGGGCCTTAGGTGCTCATTGAATTTAATATGCGATTGTGGTTACACTTTGGTGTTCTAAATCATTGATTCAAAGTGAGACGCTTGTTGAGTGATATAAGATCTGTCACCCGTGAAGTAACATCATGTGCTGTTGGTCTTGTTCGTGTAACAGTTGGTGACTTGTGGTGATATTTGGTGGTTGTTGCTTCTGGGAGCAGCAGATATGATTGTTCTTGGTTATGATGTTCTTGGTTACTGCTAGTGTTAAAGAATTGGTGTTCTTGAATGCGGTTTGTATGAAAGAGATAAACACAGATCCGTTTTTTAAGGAAAGTACGAAAGTGACAGGTTTGACTGGTCAAAGACGCGGTTTGTCTGTTTAACCCTGGACTCGGTTTGTCCATTTAAACACGAACTCGGTTTGTCTGCTTAACCATGAACTCGATTTGTCCTGGACTCGGTTTGTCCTGGACTCGGTTTGTCCATTCAGTCACGTACTCGGTTTGTCTGTTTGTCATGGACTCGGTTTGTGTATATAAGACGACGCGGTTTGTCTGTGTGGTTGTCTACCATGTCATCGACTCGGTTTGTCTGTTACTTTGGTCAAAAAACGAGGTATCAAATAACAAAATGAAAGTACAAGATGAAGCAGAGTCATTGACCTCAACCACTACAAATTCCACAGCATCAAGAACATATCAAACACAAAGATTACAACCACAGAAATGTCATTGCACAATATCTTTCAAAAACTACATATATAAGCCAAAATTACAACAACGGTCAACAATTCACAACTGCCTCATCAACGACTGCTTACAACAATTACAATCAACTTCTAATCTAATCTAAACCTAAACCTCATATTCACACTTCTATCACCAACAATAACTCGGATTGTAAAATCACACAACTTTAAGATCTCTGCCGTCCCTGTTCGTGTGGAACTAGATATTTCAAGATCTTTAAAAGGATACAACACACGATATTAAAACATCATAGAGATTATACTCATTTTGTTTATGTCCGAATAATTATAAGGTAGAAACAAAACAACTTTGTTGTGTCTCTCCTTACATTCGGTTTAAATATAATACCAAAACAAAAAAAATCGGACATAACTATTGTACCTACCTTCAAGAACATTGAGGCCTTCGTGGGTTTAATTAGTCGAACAGAGGTATAATCAGTTTGTTGTGTGTTTGTTAGTTCGTTTTGTCTATGATGGTGATAAGATGAGAAGATGAGGGGGGCGGATGGTTTTGAGATAAGGGTTTGGCTGTGTGAAGGAGGATGGATTTGAGGTGTTGGAGGTTAGAGCTAAGTGGAAGAAGGAGGCGGATTAATATTAGCTAAGGGATTAGGGTTGTGTTGTTGTGTTGAGTGGGTGTTAAATACCTTGCATTTAGGGCATCACAAAGTTAATTATGGGCCATGTCAAATTAAATTGTGGTGTTGGGCTTCAAAGCGCTAAACCTGGGTAGTGCTTAACTTCATTGGGCCAAATGCTAATTTAGAATGATATGGGATATACAATTGTTGTCGTGAATAATGACTGTGGACTCAGCCGAATTTTGTTTATATTTGTCGTGGGCTGAATTTGTGCTTCAATATTATCAGTAGTTTGTTGTACTCGGTGGACATCGTTGGGTTATAATTTTGGACCACGGTTACAATTAAGCTTCGTTATCCGTATTGGGGTATTATTTTGGGATTGGATGAATCGGGTTTTCTGGAGATTACTACGGGATGCCATTGTCGGATTTGTGTAAAACGTCACGGCTAGTATTTGGGTTTATGAATGTCAAATGGGATTACAGAGTTGTGGATTTAGAAGCATAGTCCTATTGATGCCTACGATTTAAGTGAGTCGGCAATTTGATGTTTACGATTTGAGTTACAGTTGACAAATTGCAATGTGATTAATTGTGATTTGTCAAGTTGCGTGTTTGTCTTATTGCGACTTGTCGGATTGCTATTTGACCAATTACGATATGACGTTGCGAGTTAACACTTGCGATTCGACTTATTGTGATTTGGTTGATTGCAATCTGACTTGGTGCAATTTGACAATCTGTGACTTGGCCTGTTGCAATTTGATCATGTTGTGATTTGACTACTGTGACTTGAATTTCGAAGATTGGCATTGCACCTCACTCTTGGGTATTCTGGTTGATCTCACGGTTTCTCTTGTAGTTTTTAGAAAATCCCGCGAAAGATTCGATTTCTCGGTTTAAATCTCAAGAGCTGTAAAATCCCGTGAAATTAATATTGGACAAGTAGGCTAGACTTGGATGTAGACATAATGAAACTTACGGGGTTTGACTGCTTTTTCGGGATAAGTTTGTGCTTCAAGATCAGCAGGAATTGGGAAATTATGGTTACTTGGTTGGTTTGTTAATTCACGGGTTGGTGTACTTAGTGTCACAAACATCTCGGGGTGGATGGATGCACGATGTTTGTTGACCCTTGCTCGAGTGCATTTTAGGTGGTTAGACCTGGATGTTCAAAAAGTGGATATATACAATAAAGGATGGAAGGTTGGGTATATATCACTACCTATATTTAAAGGAGTTACGTTGTTGTGCTCAATATAGGTTCTAAATCACAATTTGCAATTTAAGGTGATTAGACTTGGATGTTCATGAAGTGGATATATACAATTAAGGATGGAAGGTTGGGTATATATCACTACCTATATTTAAAGGAGTTACGTTGTTGTGCTCAATATAGGTTCTAAATCATAATTTAGTGCAAGTTTAAGTCGCGGACTTGTTCTTTATCAAGCTTCATCAAGTGATTGTTGTTTCTCAAGCTTCTAATGGGATTGTTGCTCGAGATCTTCTCAAGAGGTAGTCAGGCTTTAAGACAAGAGGTGATCTGTTTGGAGACATGTGTTAACCTTTTACTCACTTTAAAGTCATATGCATTTCATCAAGCGGTTTTGGCATAATACGAGCTTCAATGAATTGTTAATCTACTTAACCATTGATGATGAGGAAAGCAAGGGGTTACTACAAGAGAGTCTTAATCACCATCTTCGTTGCAGAAGTTTCATTTGTCTCTTTCCATGTTTTGTGCCTGTCAAATTCACAAACATCACGGACTCTCAGTTTTGGCAAAAAGGTCATTCCATGTCCTTTTTGAGGGGAGAATTATCGCAAGTTTCCTAGAAGTTCCGTCCCCAGCGATGTGAATTTTAGCGGTTCCGGTTACAGCGGGTCAGATCGTATCGGTTCAGTCTCCAGCGGTTTGAATCTTAGCAGTGCCGGTTACAGCAGGTCAGATCGTAGCGATTCAGGAGTCAGTGGTTCAGTCTACAGCAGTTTGATACTTACTGTTGTGCAGTTAGTTCTTGAATTTATTTCTCAGATAAATCTCAAGAACTGTAAAATCCTGTACACAGTACGACAACTATTCCACATCCAAGTAGCTGGATCAGACAGCTTTGTTTGATAGGACTGACTATGAGTCATGGGCTCTTCTAAGAATTTGCGCATGTTTCTTTTCCTTTCTGGCTAGTCAACAGCACAAGATGACCACGAAGTTAATCTGGTATTCTTTATTTGTGATTGAAGTTGTAGTTCTCGAAGGCGTCTACTTATTTTATCTTGAAGTCGGGGTTGGTTGGATGCATGACTTTCAATGATAGCTTGCTCGTGCGAAAAATTTAAGTTGAAGACTTAGGTTATCTAGTTACCAGCAGTCGGGGTAACTATCACTTAAGAGTTACTGGAGTACTCAGTGTCACACGTCATTGACGTTGTCGATAATCGCAAGAGGTGTTAATGTCTCATACTTTGGTTGGGTATTGAGCACTTAGAGATCTGCTTGGAGCATTAATTCTCTACACCGTTCTTCCAACATTAGTGCAAACTTAAGTTACAAATTTGGGGATTTCTTCTTCTGGTTTCAGTATTGGTACGTCGGGTTTCCTTCATCAAGTGGTCTCTAATCTGGGTCCAAGGTTGGTTAGTTGGCCAAAGGTTTTAAAAGGTTGTGATGTGATCTGTAATTCTCACGAAATATTCTTAACCCAAACTGATGTTCACCAAAACCAAATCAGTCACGCCACATTCAATCGGTTACTGTCTCACGGTTTCTTCTTGGTTTTGTAAAATCCCGCGAAAGAACTTATTTCTCGGTTTAAACCATAGATTTGTAAAATTCCGTGATGATGGGCTATGCGCTCTTGACCAGGATCGGGTTAAAACCATTATCGAAGTTCAGTTATTACATCACAAATGGCTGGATCGAGGCATTTAATTGTCAAGATGTGACTACGGGGTTAGTTCAGTATTATTTATTTGAGGCTGAAGTGAAATTTCATGGGTGCGTGTACTTAGCATCTGAAGATATCGGGGAGGTTGGATGAAGATTCTTCAAGATCCTTGTTCGAGCTTTCAATACAATGACAAGGACTTGGATATCTAGTTATTTTTTCTTTCTCCCTATTACAAAATAACTATCACTTTAAGGGGTCACGTTGTAGTGCTCAGTGTCACACGAAGTTGTGGATATCCAAGAGGTGATGTACATCTTATACTTGATGGTTGGTTGGTTGAAGAGTATAGAGTACTTAGGGATTCGATGTTGCACGAAGTCTCTACACCGCTCTTTGTCACGCATTAGTACAAGTTTAAGTCACAAGTTCGGGTTATATTACTTCAGTATCAAGTTCATCATATTGGGTTTTCTCCATCAGTGGTCACGACATCAAGCCGACAGAATGATAATGGAGTTGGTAACGAGTTAGATGAGAGAAGAAGTAAAGAGAGAGATAATGACGTCTGTACAAGTCAGTGCAGGCCTCGTTCTTAAACATAATGACGTCTGTACAAGTCAGTGCAGGCCTTGCTCTTCATCAAATGACGTTTGAACACAGCAGTTCAAGCCTCGTTCTTCATCAAGATGACGTCTGTACACATCAGTGCAGGCCTCGCTCTTCATCATAATGACGTCTGTACAAGTCAGTGCAGGCCTCGCTCTTCATCATAATGACGTCTGTACAAGTCGGTACAGGCCTCGTTCTTCATCAAATGACGTCTGTACACTTCTGTTCAGGCCTCGTTCTTCAAAGAAAAGAAAAGTGTACGCTTGAGTGCACTTTATCTTCAAAAGAAGAGGAATCTTCTTATTCATGGCCATTCTCATCAACAAGATTCATGCTCTTTCCGTGCATATTCAGTCTTCAAGTGGATCGGCGCATATTGGAGTATAATTTTATTCACGTATTCAACCAAAAATTGCAGTTGACAAGCATATGCAATTTTTGAGGGGGGGAAAGGGTGAATAAACAACGTGTTAGTCTTCAAGAACCGTCAAGCGGAGCCACTTATCGTTGATGGTATTCATATTCACAAGTTCAATCATCAAAAAGTTGCAGTTGCCAGGCATATGCAACTTTTGAGGGGGGGAAAGGGTGAATATTAATCTACATGTTGGTTGATGATTGAGAAATGGTCATACGACTCCTGAATACGTCAGTTCAGGAGTCGTGCAAACCATGTTTCTCCAACACTACTTCTTCCGTCTATCAAGGTGTTGAAGAACATGGTCATGGAATGCTAATCTACATCGTCTCACGGGTTGGTACAATCAGTAACAAAGGGTTTCTAGTCAATGCTTCATGCACACTTCATTAGGCTGCATGTACACATCATGATGATGATTCCGATTAATCGTAACCATCATGGGGGAGAGAAATGTGTACACCAAGGACGCACAACAGGTTCACGTGATCAGGGCTTAATATCCAGGATGGATAAATACTGTAGATGATCAGTGGTTCAACTTGTTACCTTGGTATTTACGTTTCACTGTTACGTCATGGGCTGATTAATCGTAACCATCAGGGGAGAGAGAATGTGTACATCAAGGACGCACAACAGGTTCACGTGATCAGGGCTTAATATCCAAGGATGGATACATACTATAGATGATCAGTGGTTCAACTTGTTACTTTGGTGTTATACTAAAGACTGAAGAAGGTCGAGTCGTCAGTCTACGCTACATTCTCTGTTGGGAGTTATCTTCTCATGTGTATGCTGCGGGCTGATGGGTTACATGTAAGGTTACTGGAAGGCATTTGGTGAGATAAAGATGATTGGTATTCTGTTCCTCCAAACTGGGCAATCTTGAAGAAGGTCGAGTCTACAGTCTTCTCTACATTCAAAGATGTTGAGCTCTTTTCTTACAACTTGATATTTAACTTAATCCCATGACAGTTCTTGTTTGATGAGTTGTGGAGTTAAGTTAGATTCAAGTTGTTCCGTAGTTTTAGGTTAAGTCCAACTTGATGTTAACCTAACCTCATGACAGTTCTTGTTTGATGAGTTGTGAGGTTAAGCTAGATTTCAGTTGTGGCTCAACTTAAACTACCGAAAAGATGCATAAGGTTTTTGACGGCGTCAATCAAGGACGGGAGTGTTAGAAGATTAAAGACGGCATGCATTTGGTTATCAAAAGACTTCTTCATATTTCGGGCGTTCATCCAAAGTCTTCTTCCTATTATGGGTGATCGTCAGAGGTTGTCAGATTGGGGGAGTGCACTAAATAGGGGAGAGTGATAAGCCAGAATCATTCCCTGATTGAAAGTGCTCACATTGCTCTTCAGCAAGTCAAGTGATGAATGCGGTGAAGATTCAGAATGCTGAGGAGTAATGGTTTCTGGTTCGTATCCTTGTACATATATACTTATTCATACATTATACCATCTTGTAAATAGATATATAGAAATCCTGCAAATTGTAAATAGAGAAACGTAAAATCAGAAAAACCATAAAAATTAGAAAATAGAAAATACCAAAAATAGTTTCACCTAGGCATGTCTTCTGTTTATCGATAATATTTACGGACTTAGAAATGTCATTCAATAATGGCACGGGTCTTTAAATGAAGCTCGAGCAGAAGTTAAAATGGATTGTTAAAACATGTCTAAATGGCTTGCTATTACTTTAGATAGCAACCCGCGCTTCAAACTGGGGAAAGCACGTCGCCAAAAAGACGGCTGTTCCTCCAACTGGGTGATGTTCACCTGGGCATGGATTACTTTATATCCATGTTTCTTTGATCTGATGTACGTTTCAGTGCATCATTTCTTGAAAAAGAAGAGAAGTCTTCTTTGCATACAAATAGTTTTCATTCTATGATTCTTCTGAAAATTATTTGTGAGACACTTGGTGAATATGTGTTGTATGAAATTTGGTTATACTTGGATTATGCATAAAATTTGTCACTCAATCAACGACTACAAAACCTCATGACAGTTCTTGTTTGATGAGTTGTGGGGTTAAGCGTGATTTTAGTTGAGGTTCAACTAGAATACGGGTCATTGATTGAGGGGGAGAGTGAATTCAAATTTTATATCATCAAACGGGTTTCTTGATTAATACATGACTCTTAGAAAAGGTTTTGCAGTTAATGGGGTATTAGTTGAAGAGGATATTGCTTAAATATATCAAATGACCAAGTGTGTTAGTTGCTAGAAAGTTTAGGACATTATGTGCAATTTGCTTGTAGTATCCTAGCTTCATATAACTAGAAGGTTCATTTGTATCCCTTTGGAATCCTCGTTTAATACCCTAGATACTTTAAGACTCAAAACCTAAAAGAAGTTAGAAAACCCATTAAGTTTGATGTTCTTGAATGCCCCAATGACATTTGTATGATCTGAATGAATGAGTTTCAATTGTTGTTTGACTTATGTTAATCGATTGCTGCTCAAGAGTTGTCGATATTGTGCTTATGCTATCAGGATTTGTTTAGGTGTATTGTTATCATGCGTGAATCATGTTCCTAAGATCCTGAGTTGAATATTGAAATGTGTGTGAATTGCCATGTGCATGATTGCTATTTGTTCTTCATGCTAGATAGTGGTTTGACGTAGTTCCTGATTATGGTTTGATTATAAGATGAACTTGGTATTATTATGTGGCAAGCTGCTGAAGGGTAGCTATTAAGGAATAGTGTATCTGTATGCATGTATATCTGTGTTGATATTCTTATGCAGATTCCATAGCCAAAATGAATGTGCCAGTTCCCATTCTAACCATTTAATCAGACGTTCAAATTCTATTGATTGGCTCGAAATTCACCACGACAACAACAACGGCAGTAGCAACAACAACAACAACAACACCATCATCAAAGTCGACTTATGCATAACAAGCAGTGAATCTCCCTCTTAGATTAAGGGGGAGCAAAGTATGTTTCATCATCAGAACATGTTAAACCTGACCACATTTTCTCCCATGTTTTCTAAATTATTTAAATCAATTGGGATCACAAATCTCAAAAGGTTTGAAATTTTTGATCGGGGGAGAGAATGTGATTTAAATATGAAACCTGATGAAAATGTGATGTTTTGAACTTAAACGTTAGGCTCTCCCATATGTGCTAAACTCTTTCGTATATCGATGCACATATTGAGGGGGAGCAAATGAACAAAAAGGATTTGGCATAGCATGAGCAAGGCTCAGACTTCACCAATGAATTGACGATAGCTAAAGTCAGTAGTCGAAAGGACATGTCCTGGACGGGTAATAATTTCAAGCCAGTTTATCTGGTGATGTAAGCGTGTCTCGCAAAGGACGTGTCTGAGTAGAATGTACCGATTTCGAGCGATCTTCCTTGAATGTGATCTGGACGGGTAATAATTTCAAGCTAGTTTACTAGTGATGTAAGCGTGTCTCGCGATGATCATGTTTTTGGAAAATCAATCAATTCAAAAAGTGCGAGCTCTACCTAACATGTGCAAATTTATAAAACAATCAACCGAGCACATGTTGAGGGGGAGCATTTGAAAAATATAAAACTCTCAAGTGTTTGCAAAAATGTGTTTCAGAATCATGAACACTTGGAGAGATTTTTTCAAAGATTTGGTTTGGCAATCGTGGATGAATACCAAAGACCGACCATTTTAATTAATGCATGGAGTTATAAGGATGGTTAGGTTAGGCTCAAGTTCCCACGATCCCGCCAGAGCCGGAGGGATCTACCCAGGGACAATCCACTAGTTAGTGTAGAAGTCCTTAGGTATGATTAAAAAGGAGAAAAGTGTGATTAAGGGAAGAGTGCCGACTGAGATGGAGCTAGCACTGGAACTAACCCAACAAGGTACTAGTAAGGAAGTCTCGGTAAGCACTGAAGGGGTTGAAGAATGAAAAAGAATTGTAAAGATAAAGGGTGAAAAGAAATAGCCCTCCTTACAACTTAGGCAGAAACCGGGTCAATACATATGCTGTCAGAATCACTTAGTTGATTGCTGGCATTGAAGACAAAGTATCATGGACCCAGTGATACGCTGCACAACCCTCCCTAGCCACTCAAGGTCCCTCAAAGGATTCTTGTTTCAATTGTCACGGAGTTCAATACATTCCTATCGTCTCTCTCACTCCGAGTTAGATGATATTGAATAGGTGGCAGTTCTCTCCAGCCTCCGCTCACTAAATCAAAATGCACAATAGAGTCTAGAGCCACGAGATGCATAATAAGATCTCATAGGGACACGAATTATTTCTACACTGGTTGTTCAACATTAAGGGCACCAGTTGTAAACTTATGAGTCCTACGCAGATCTTAGCAATCTGCCAGAACATTCATGAGGGAATTTACAAATGTAATTCTCAATGATTGAATGGAAACTCCTGCCAGGGTCAACATCAAGCAGCCCTGAAAGCAGGTCACTTCGGTAATTCTTTATGGATTACGCTTAGTGATCACGGCGGTTTCAAACGGTCTACAGTCGTGGAGTGATCTCCAGCGACTCACCTAATCGTTGATGTGCTACGGTTCGATCTTAAAAAAACCCTCTGTGGGTTTTCGATTAGGAACGGTCTTGGTAAGGATTAGAGAGAGTTTTCACAATATGCTGTTAACAATCTCGAAGTCCGAACTTGTAAGTACCGGATGTTTTATTGCTAACTGTCGTATGCAGGAACTTCTGGCGATTGTAGCTGTTTGCTGTTGCAGCTGTTTGCGGTTGTAGCTGATTGAAGTTGCAGCTGAATGCGGTTGTAGCTGGTTGCAGTAAAGATGCCAATCCTCTACCACATGTTCACACTACATCATCATTGTAACTCAAGAATGTCATGATCAACCTAAAAGACCTTTTACACGGCTTCTGCAAACTCTGATGCTAAAGATCATGACACCAAATAGTGTGAGCATGTCGGCTCAAAGAATAACACATCACATGGAAACTACTCCTGAAAGATGACTTGGAAACAAATGTTGGATGATAAAGTCGAAGAATACTCAAAGATCATCCAAGACAAAGAAAGGTCATCACAAGATCACTGCTGAAAACACAAAGATACAAGACTTTGAAGAATCAAAGACTACGAGCTATGAAGACATCTTCAGAAGACAAAATGCTAGAATTCAAGTTATTATTTCCGGGGGTGACCTCCCTTAGGGGGAGATTGTTAGGAATATAAATATTCATATGAAGGTTCGGTCACCCCGAGCATCTAATTAGCATTTATATAGCTTGTAGGCTTATATATATTAGTTTAGTATTATTAGTAATATTAGTATTAACTTAGTCGTATTTATATTTGTGGAGTGGGTCGGGGCTTTCCCCACTGTCAGCTCACTCCACAGCCCACTAGGGGCACCAATATTAGTTAGTATAAATACCCCTTCCCACACTTGGGAAGGGTTGGAACTCTTGTCACAATTAATCTAATTTCCAGATTTTCACATAGTTCCCTCTCTCTCTAACATCTCACTAACTCACCATGGGATTCTTGATCTTTCATGAATCAAGACCACCCGAATCATACACACAATCAAGAAGGTTATTTCCTACAGAATTTCCTGTCTTTTTCTTCGATAGTTGTCCAAGTTAATCCTTTAGATTCAATGATAGGCCATAAGAGTAACAATTCATCTTCAGTGTAGCTCATTAGTAAATCATAAGAGAATATCCCATCTTTAATATTGCATAAGCGTTTGAATTCCTTATAAGTAGCTTCAAGAGGGGTCTCCCAAGAGAATAAATCGGCATCAATCATGAGCACATTGAAGTTGACATCTTCAAAAACTTCCACTTCGAATGAATCCGAAAGCAAGAGTTCCTTAGCAAGATATCCGTTCACTGTCATGTCTTCCATAGCAAAACCTGTCATCATAGGTAAAATCGTCAGTAGGATTTGTTCGCTAGAAGAGAAACTAATGAATTAAGAAACGGATATAAAGAATAAAAATAACTGACATCTGCAGACGATGCGCCGTATCCAAAAAGTTGGATACGCCGTATCTTATAATCGTTAAAATTTAATCAGACTTTTATTCAGAAAGCAGATACGCCGCTTATGAATTAGAATGCGCCGTATCAGTTTAATTAATCAAAAATCGATTATTATTTATTAAAATTAAATGCGTCGTATTAACAAAAGCTAATGCGCCGTATTTTCGTTACGTTTCAAAATACAAGATTTTTTATTTAGAAGATGCGCCGTATCGATAAAAATCGATGCGTCGTATCTGTTTAATAATTCGAAAAACTGTTTTTAATTAAAATCGAAAATACACCGTATCTGTGAAAACAGATGCGTCGTATGGCGTTAGGGTTTAGAAAATTTTCTTATTAAAAACATAATACGCCGTATCTTGGGGAAAGATGCGTCGTACTCGAATTTATTAAACGCGTTGTATTTTATAAAAATTAAACGCAATACGCCGTATCTATGAAAATAGATGCGCCGTATCGTTTGTATTAGCACAGTACAACGATCCCAGAATGCAGAAAATTACAGAAAAGAAAATCAAAAAATAAAAACAAACAAAAAGAAACAAAAATTAAAGAAAATAAAAACACACAAAAACAGAAAATATGCAAACTATACAATGAATGCAATTTAACTAATATACAACGGGGTTAGCGGTTAGAATCTAAAAATTAAAACGAAAAATCTAATTAAAATATTAATCAAATTAACAGATAATAACAATTCACTCCCCGGCAGCGGCGCCAAAAACTTGATGTGCGTGTGTATTGCTCTAATTCTTTTATATCCACGGTAGCGGCCCCAAAAACTTGGTGCGCGCGTGATGTCGTTGTGGTTTTAGCAGTATTAATGCCTACTCAAGTTTTAAATTTATATTTAGCCGACTTATCAATAAAACACACACTTTAACGAGCAGTGTACCCGGTCAGTATGAATATAATGGTAAGTAGAGTGTCGATCACTAAGAGTGGAACGTATTATCTAGTTATTCTAATCAGTATTTTAATATCTTAAGTTAGCTGTACAACCTAATCTAACGCAAGGGGGTTCAACCTGAGAGACTGGCACGGTTTGGTTATGATTAAATATAAACTAAACTAATGAGCACGAATCAGCGATTAGCACACACGTACACAGATAGATACTAGAGACAATAAGAAGACCTGTCCTGATAATTAAGTAGCTTGTCACTTGTTTTATTGCTAGTTTTATATGAAGTGTATATAATTAACCCTTTCTCGTTGGCTCTAATCTTATCGGCGAGTAAACCCTTAATGATCACTTATGTCTATCCTACTATCCTAGAAACGATAGAATAAATAGGCGAGGAAGGGGCATGGCGACCCAAGCAATGCTCAGCTAGACACAGAGGTTATCAATGCACTAATAAAAGTCACCAAAGACATCAACATATAAACTTTAATTAATGGGAAAGCAATTTTAAGGGGTGCCCATGATTTTTCGTAGTCACATGGAATCGGCCCATCAATCCTGATGAATTAAAGTGTACTAATACAATAAAACAAAACTACTTAATGAATTGAATACATGCAGGACCTTCTTACAGCTCTTGTATCTTCGTTTAGGGTGTGTCTTGTGCTGCTAATACGTCTGAATTCGTCTGGTATCTTGCACTGTCCAACCTAAGCTCGGTGTCTAAAGGATCTCGAAATTCGTCTGGCCTTGGGGTATTTATAGTTTCTGTCTGAGGGTTAGATGCGGCGCATAGGATAAGTAGATGTGGCGCATTGAATTAACTTCGCGTGGGGTCCAAGATTAACATATTCAGGAATATTCGTACACCGCCTTAAGATGCGGCGTAACTCCATTTCTCTATGCGGCACATGTCCTTTGCTGTCTTGGATTGTAACTTGTGAAATCTTGATAGTGATGCGCCGTATGTAATAAGTATGTTGCGGCGTATCTGGAGCAGAATGATCTTGATCTTGTACATTTCAGTAGACTCTTAACATCTTGCTTGTTTTGCTCCATAATTAGTCCAAAATCGTCAAGTTTCACATAATACTTGTTTTTACCTGAGAATTACAAAAGTAAACATTAACGTATCAATTCTCATATATAATATAATAAAACAAGTCAAATAAATAGGATAAATGATGATAATAAAATGTACTTATTTGAGTTCATCACCATGGTACCTCCATGACTAGTTAGCTCGGGTAACAGAATAAACAAATCTATTACATCACAATGAATTAATTATAGTATCTCCAAACAGTATAACAACATGAATGAATGCCATATCAAATGACATAGAACTAAATATCATATCACAAGAAATCATATCAAACGGAAATCACCAACGAATATCATAACGAATGAAATAAAGTCAAGAATCGAAGAATCAATGCGAAACCCTTACTGAGAAAGGGTAGAATATCCGTACCTTAGTGAATGAAATGGAAGCAAACGGAAAAGTGAACACAAGAAAACAACGTCACGCCTCCTTCAACGAATCTACACGAATTAGGGTTCATATAATGCTTAGGAGTCCATTTTATAAGTCCATTAATTGTCATAACTGATTCATAAATACTTATAGTGGTTCATTAATGTGATTAGGGTTCCATTACCTAATTTAGGTTAATATATGATCAATTACATCATAATTATCAATTAATTACACTTTAGGGTTCAAGACACATTAACTGGTATTATTTCACAAAGACCTAAGTTCTTTAAATAATTTTTTGATTTTAGTATACTTTTGCCTCCACTTTACGAATTTTCAAACCACAATAAGACTCTTATTCAGAAGCTATAAAAATTTACACATGTAGCTATATGTCTTTTGAGCTTCCATGAATTTTCCTAGAATTTATTACCAAGTGAAAATACCATTTCAAAAATCATTTACCCAAACACGTCCAGAAAGTGAACTACAGAAACACCCCTAAAGTTTACGTTTATCAAGCCCATTTACATACTTCAGAAAATCTACAAAAATTCCAGAAGTTACTAAACATGTGAAATAAACTACCTGTAAAAGGATAGCTCTCAACTCTTTATATAATTAAAATGAAAAATCATAGAAGTTGACTGATTTTACGTTCCCAAAACTCAGGTTTGACATATGATTCCATAAAATTCAAAAAGATAACCCAATCAACTCTAAATCACCCCAAACCAATTGGAAAACTTAATTAAGGCCTTAAACTAAGTTTAAAAGTAAAGAACCGGTATTAAACACTTATGAAATTCGAGTTGTAATGCACACAAATTCGGCTTTCAAAACTGCCCATTCCAAAAATCCGTTTTAGGCCATCATATAACATGTTTTAATTATTCCAACGCACACGAGTTCACAAAATTCACAAGACCTTAATTAAACATCATATTAACATATATTCATAAGCATATTAGTAACGCACCTTCAAAACCCATACCAAACCCTAACCATTTATCTGATTTCACATATCTGTAAAATAATTACACAAATCAGCCTAGGTTTTCTGATTGCACACGCCTCATTTAATGATCATTTAAGACAGATTTTAGGGCTTATTTAGATTATCATTAGGTCGACATGAGGGCTGGAAAATATGACACCAAACAGTCCAAATACACCAATATTATGTTTATAAGTGTTTTATTTAATGATTCAGAATTCTCATATAACTCAGGTCCGAATCTTATAATTTTTAAAGCACCTCAAAAAAGATTATTTAATTCTATAATTTTACCCAGTGATACATATATATCTTAAGTATTTTCCAGATTTTATCAGATAGTATAACCATGTATTAAAAATCCACAAAGACAGACTACTCAGAAACATGACCTGTTGATGCACCCAGAAAGTATGCATTTAAAAGGCAAATCAAAACACTTTGGAAAAATCCAAAACAATTTATGAAATTACTAAACATATAGAAGTAAATTCCTGCAGAATCCAATGGCTTAATTCTTTACATTTTAGAAATGAAAAATCAAAAACGTCGACTGATTTTCAGACCCAGATTCACCATTTTGACACTTAATCTAGTAAAAATCAAAAGACTACCTTCCCTACCTCCAATGACCACAAAATTTATATATTCAAAAAGTAGGCAACTTAAACTTAATTTTAGACTCAAGAATCATACAAAAACACGTTGGCATCATCACATTAGACCCTTTTAAATCCGACCCAAATTCTGGACAGCATCCCATCAATTTACAAACAAAACCCTAACCCTTATTAACACCCTAATCGACCCACAATTAATTCTAGGGTTTCCAACATGTAATTAATGTCTAATTTATGTTCTTATTACTGATTTTAATGACAACATTAGGGCTTGTATCAATTCTGATTCGAATAAGGTTTTTAAACGGATTTCTAGGGCTTGCATGATGACTGATTCGAATGGAGGAAACAACAAGAAGTCGACACATACATGATTATGATGATTCGTATAGCATGTTTATAATATTATTCTAATCATATATATGTGTGTCGTATGGATTGAAAACAAAAAGGGATTTAGATTACCTTAGGTCGAGACAAAGAGGATCAAAAGAGAGAACAAGGATCACAATTCAATACACCAACAAACCTCTAAGAAGCTACGAATTACCAAAGCTTTAACTCCTTCTTCTTTCTTGATTTTTGGAGAGAAAACACAAGGAATTATGAGAAAATTTAGGGTTCGGTGTTGAGAGAAAATAAAGAGCCGTATAAGGTGTTTTTGGAAAAGTGAAAGCGTATAAAAGGTTTAGGAAAAACCGTGTATTAGTTAGGCTAAGAGGGGAACACCAAATCTTTTTATTTTTGTAGGATAATATTCTTGTTGATTTGGTCTTATCTTTTCTTTTATTCAAACGTGTAAAGGCTTAGGATTTTCACCAATTTCGGTTCTAATAGCTTAAATAAAACGTGTAGGATTTAGCTAGGCAAGATTGTTGTGTCATGTACTATTAACTTAGGTTAGGATTAGGAATGTGTAAAATTAATTTATATCATATAGTCTAATATACTTAATAAACTTTATTTTATATTCAAATGTTCAAATAAAATGTGAATTTAGATTTTAGGGTATTACATTAATACCGAAGAGGTACCAATAATGTGTACATCGGGGCTTATTACCAACTTGGATGCAAATTTATGTGAGTTATGTTGTTATGTTGTTATGTTGCTCCCCGAACAACAACCATGGTGCTACAATCAAGTGTCTACTCTATCCGCTACGTGTTCCGTTGTGGTGTTTGAAGACTAAAGATATTTGATGAAAGAGAGTTGTCAGTTCAGGAGGGAGCAGATAAAAGATAAAAGAAAAGGGCTCACTAGTTAGGAAGGAGTAATAACCTAACTAGACCATTACAGTTGAAGTTCAGAGCTACAAGGATCAGTGCCGTCAGCGCCAAAGATCAAATGCCGAGATCGTCGGAAGAGAGAACTTCAAGTCTGCTTCAGTATCTAGACTACAGAGACTCTGCACTTCAACAACATCACCATTGTTTATCATTGTTGTAATTTACTTTGTTTATAGGTCTCATTGTAACCATTCACGTGTGACGATATCTTGGAGGGAGATTGTTAGCCTCGCTTTTTATAAAGATAACGTCTTACACGTGAATTGGACTAGATACGTAGTTAGTTGTGCCCGCAAGGACTACTATTGTACACGAGGAATAGTTATATTTTATTGAGCCTATAAATACCCCTCATGACTCTCCATGAGGGGTGTGGGAAAATCATTGTGTAAGATTCATTATTTCAATCTAATAAACATTGTTTTCTTCACCCTCTCTCTACTCTCTCTCACTAGAACCATGGATATGTTCTTTGATCAACCTCGACCTCCCGAACCACATAAATCTCATAGATATTTTCGATCCTACAGGTTCAATGCACTCTTACCCCATGGTAATGACTCAAAGAATCCCATGTGATTCATCATTTTTAGAGTTTCATTGCTAACATGAACATTTTTTGGTTTACCAAGCAAAACACCCTCAACAAAAATGCACATACCCAATTTGTACAAAGTATCTTTATTTGAAGAACAATGCTCAAACTGGTAAAACAATTCTTTTAACTAAATTAGTTCTTTGCTGTTAAAAAAATTCAACAATGAGAGAATCGTCTTAACAATGAGATTTAGTTTCATCATCAGATGATGTTTTTGAGTAATTTAATCAAGTAATTAGGCAAAACCCGTCACGCCCAAATCTACATACCTTGTTACCAAGGAGAAAATGTACTTCAGAATATGGTTTTGGTTGCTTACATGACGTACGGACAAGCAACTCATGTATCAGAACACCTGAAAGCTTGAATTCTTTTATCAAGAAACATTGCTTGAATACAGAATTTTGGGCCCGTTCGAGCAGTCCTCGATCTACAAGTACTTCAATCAGAAATTTCAAATATTCACTACCACGAAATGTAACACTAGTTGGAAATACTTCGGCCTCACTAACAACTAGAGTCTACAATAGATAGGAACAAATATAAAGGTTAAAGAAAATTTACAAAAATAAACCAAGTTAGCACAACATAAAAGGAATTAAATGATTCGTTATTTGAAATAGTAATAAAATCCCAGTCAACTATGTTACTAACCTTAGACATGAAGAATGGGATTTGAATTGAGCAATAATCAATTGTACGAGTTGATTGAATGATAAACGGTTGGAGTGAAAATGGCTCGGAGAAAGAAAGGGGAAGAATAAAATTGATATTAAAGAAATTAGGGCTAAAATTTGAATGAAAAAAAACTTATTACCTCGTTTTACCTATCGCTCTTCGTAATAGTGTCGCATGAGTTTCGTAATTAATATGACACGTGCTGCGATAGAAAACCACGTGGGATACAGCCAGGCAATCATCTTAAAAAATAAGGATTTCGCAATGAATCGTAAACTATCGCAATATCACCTGGTCTTACCATCGAGTTAAGAATAGTAATACCGGACCTGCCGAAAGCCTTCAGAATTTCACGAAATGGATGTCGAAATGTAGAGTATTTAACGAGCAATTCTCTGAACTATTTTGAAGAATTTTTGGTTAAAAATGGAGTAAGAAATCTGCCAAAAACAAGACGGCATTTTTGAGTGTTTGGATGCACGTCTTTTGTTCATATTCCTACGCAGTTAAGAGAGAAATTGTCCCCAAGGAAACCACTTGTGTCTTTCTTGGATAGAGGAACGACTAATTGTTACCAGTGTAAAGTGTCAAAAAGAACTGGCATTCCGGACACAAAATACATTACAAAAGGGCAATATAGGTAATTCACATAAATATGTCTTAGTTTTAGCAAAGGTAGTTCACTTTTGCAAATTTCCCCAACATTTTATGTTACCTATTTTAACAAGTAGTTGAGGGACTTATTTGTACTTCACTCAAAAACACAAGAAAGGATTTAGTCAAAATAATCATCCCCCCATATAAAAAGCTTTATTTAGTTGACACAATGGTTTAGTTTCGATCCATCTTATGAAAGAAAGAAACTAGTTCTTAGATTCGATTGTTTCATATCATTTCATCCTCGTATTAAAAACCCAACAACAATATAAGAAGAAGAAAAAAAACATGTCTTGTTCATGTTCTTGTTTTTCTGTTATGTTAACAGTACTGACACTTTGTATAGTGTGGTCGCCTTTGATCTATGGCCATGAATTTAAGGTTGATGATGGGAAAGTGTTGGAACTTACAGAGTCGAATTTCGATGCCGCGATTTCGACGTTTGATTATATCTTTGTTGATTTTTATGCCCCGTGGTGTGGTCATTGTAAACGTCTTTCCCCTGAGGTACCCTTTTCATTTTGGTTAATGAATTTGTATTTTTGTATTTGTTTCTTGATTTTGGATATATTTAGGATTGACGATCATAGGGTTAGTTGCTAAATAATGTTATATGTTTATCTATATGTTTTTCTTACTAGGTTGAGGGGTATTTTGGTACTTTTTAGCGCACTGACCCCAAAAAAAAGTATGATATGGAGTAAAAAAAGTATGATATAGTGTGACGAACATATATGTTTGGAAGGGAGTGTTTAACAGTGTTTAGGAGCTTTTTGCCTTTAGTTTTTGTAAAAAAGCTTCTCTGCAGTGTTTGTTGGTGGCAACTAGCATTTAATGTTTTGCAAAATAGCTACTTTTCAAGACGCTAGTGAAGAAGTGTTTTGTTAAAAACCTGCTTTTCATCTTTTTACACTTTATATTTATCGCTGGCTATATTACCAAAAACTTCTTCAAAACAAACAGTATGATGATCGAACTCGAAGGAAAGTTCGTTGTCATTATATGGCGTAAAACCATGTTTTAAATGAAGATTATTTTACATCTAGGTCACATAAAAGAGAAATTTTGTGAAAATTCAATGACTTAGGGTCACATATTGGTCTTCATCATATTACTTATAGAAATGAAATATTTTGCATATCAGAGACGGATAAAGCTTTGAAAAAGATGAAAATAATGAATGCATTAGGATGGCATGTTCATGCTTGAGACACCTTGTGTATGGCTATGCTGAGGTTTTTGTATCATCCTTAAAAAGGGCAAAATGGATAAAGCTTTCAATTATAAGAACTAGCAAATATCCAATGGTAATATTTTTTAAGGGAGCATGAAGTCTATGAGTGATTCAAGGGAGCAATTTATGCGCGTTATTGATCAGACGTATGGAGAGATACACGGCATAAAAGAAATCCATGTGCCATGTTCATTGACATATAGAAGGTATTTACTATTTAGTGAACTGAAAATGGTTAGTAGATGTTCCCTTGAGATAATATATTCTAGTATGTGGTTTAGGCCATGGGAAGTAATCTACTTTATATGATTTTAGTGACCTACCAGGTTCGTTAAACCGTACAATCAACATCAGTCTGTGCTTCCGGTTAAGTTGTTTCAGTTATATCTTTATGTGAGGAGTGAGTGTCTTTTCTTTTTCGTACTTAAGATTAGAAGTTAGACTATGGTTATATATAACAACCAGTTCTTCTTTAGTTATCAGTAAGCTTGTTCATTGATTCCATTGATAAGTTGGTAAAAAGTAGTGTGTTATTCCTCTTATTATCAGCAATTGGAGGCCCTAGAGTGTGGTATGTGATGTTGGTGATAGTAGCATATTTCACTCATACTGGTCCTTTACATTTTCATATTTGGCAGAGGTGATAGTTTTTGATAGTGCTAAAAGCAAGCTGTGCTTTTAACTGTTATCTTTATTGCAAAGCAATATTCAGCGGTTAGGCTAAAGGACTATGTCCTTCTTTCATCCACTTTGTAGAATCCAGAATCACATTACGGGGGAATGAAGTAATTTATATTTGAAATAAGTGTTTGTATTGTTTATATGCATATATATTTCTAAGTTTTTATAATGGTATTTGTCGTTCGCCATGTATGCTTGCTATGCGTTATATGCTTATATACTTTCATAGTTTCTCTATTCTGCTACTGTACACAATCACACAACCACATATATTTGAACACATTCACCCTCACACGTTCTCTTTGCTGGAGGTCTTCATGGAATCAGTCTCCCTTCCCTTTGGGTTTACCTTAGGCTTGCTCATATAGGATTGGGTGTTGTTGTTGTAGTTGATTCTTATGACACTACAATGTAAATTAAAGGTGATGATATTTATCCGAGATGAACCCAACTACTGGAATATGTACACTGAACTATGTTAAACACTTTGTCAATGGTGGTGCAATCTTGTCACACTTAAATGTCACTATAAATAACTCAAACAGAAAGTTGACATTACAACATGCTAACATACTTAAGTTATTATACTTCATAGTTATTAGTTTGAACCATATTCCATGGACTATGGTAAAGATCACGAAATCAATGTTGGCATAATAAAGCATCTTTTTTTCAATACCGGGGCAATCTTTTTGTCATATTTGATGCTCATGTACCTAACAGTCAACCTTGGAAATGAAAGTAGTTTTTATTTAATATTTTTTATTATTGAGATAGAAATACAGTTCTGAGGAGAGAATTGTACAGATTAATATATTTGTCACATGAGCTTATTGAGGGGAACATAATTCAATTAGGGGAAAGAGGTTCTAATAAAATACTTATGGGCTTCAATGAGAAAAAAGGTCAATTAGAAGAACAAGAAATAGTTAATCCTAGAATCATCCTCTACAATAACTTGATGATGTTGGTTTAGAGTCATTACTGTAACTTGAAGATCAACGATTTGTAAGCTATTATAGACATCAGGTGCTCGAGAACATAGAAACCATATGCAGTAAAAGGACACAATAATTTATCGCTCTTGAAGCTAACCCTTGAAATGTATCACTTGAATTAAAGAGGAATCTTCTATTTTGTCAAGTGAACACAAAATAAACACATGTTCGGGGATGAACAAGACAAACGCCTAATGGTTATGAACATGATTGGGGCAAAACAAATGCATACACAAATTGCTGATGAAAATAGCATAAATGCATATGTAGGCATTCTTATATAAATAGTTGGGAGTGAGAACTTCAACATAGTTTATGGAAGCCAAAGCATTTCAATACAATAGGAGAATCGGTTTGTGGCGCTCTATGTAGTTATGTCGGTCAAAAATCAAATATCGTTCAAGGACCGAGATTCGAAACAGCGGTCATCGCGGTGAGATATCGGTTTTATATTTATATATATAAAAATTAAAATCATAAAAGATGAAACAAAAAACATAGCATAAAAGTTATTAGATAGTATTTGCAATCCAAGGGTTCACCAACAGAGCATAAAAGTATTACATAGCATAAAATTAAAATCATAAAAGAAGAATCGTGGCTAAGATCAAGTGTAGTTAGTATCTGTTCTTATTAGTGGTGGCTCTGCTCTTCAAGCAAGAAGGAAAAGTGTTACTCCGTATTAATTAGGTTTTAAAGTTGGGCTATTAAGTTACACAAGAAAGTGGGCTGCCAAAAAATAAAAAAAGTCGCATACAGTTACAACTTGCAAAATCTTGGCAAAATCTCGGAAATCTCGCCGATATCAAAATCTCGGCCAGTCTTGCCGAGAATATCGGCTCCGAGATTTGGAGCTGAGATTTGGAACCGAGATTTTCCCAATGTCCGAGATCCGAGATCTCAATGAGATCTCGCCGAGATTAACTACCTAGGTGGCGCTCGGCAATGATGACTGAACGCTCAATCTTGAAAGCCTGCTACAAGATTTTATGGCATAATAGACTCTTTTTAGGCTCACCTAAGGTCGTATATTGAAATTTGCAAGCCACACTGTCTTGATTAAGGTGATATTTCTGACTAATTTACTTTTGAGAGGGTTGATTTGGTTACCATGTAATCACTAGCAGGTCACTTGGGTAGACTAAAGGCAAATAGCTCAATGCGTAATTTTAATGCATAGGAACACCTAATTTGCTTTTTGAAAATATTGTTGTTAAAACTGTGCTGATATAGTTTTTGTAAGAGCACAGGCAACTGCGTTAAGGTTTAACGCAACTGCGTTAAGGGTGCGTTAACCACACCGAGCCACATGCGTTAACGCAGCGTTAACCCTTTAACGCTGCGATAAGGGGCTATATGCTAAAAAAAAAAAAAAAAAAAATAACTTTACCCCCCTTAAACGTCTATAGCCGTTGGATTCAAAAAAAAAAAAAAAAAAAAAAAAAAAAAAAAAAAAAATTCATTTGCACCCCCTTGAATCTGACCGTTGTATTCAAACGGCTATATTAAAAAATAAAAAAAAAAAAAAAAAAAAAAAAAAAAAAAAAAAAAAAGTTCAAAACCATTTTCACTCCCCTATAAATACCCAATTTTAACACATTTTTTTTCACACTTCCACAAATCAATCTAATATATCATATACTTCCATCTTCAAACTTCCACAAAAAAAAAGGTCCGGATTTAACCCAAACGACGATACTTTCATCAATCTCCTCGGCGGGTGGAATAACCCAAACGCCGGGTCATCTTCAAACCCGAACGCACCATCACCCAACAACCCAATCGACAACCCACTCGGCTTGTCGAGCCAAGAACTTTACTTGCAACATCACCGAATGCTATATTGGGAACAACAACAACAACAAAACGTAAACACCAATTTCTCTAATCTACAATTCACACAACAATCACAACATTCTCAAACGGAAACCCATGATGTTCCCGAGACACCTATGTCTCCTCCAAAGCGATACAAACGGGGTGGCAAACGAAAGGCAAAAAAATCGAAAGACCCCGAACCATTGGAGGAGGATGAAAAAAATACCGACTTCATTAAACGTTGGAACCAAAACGAGGAAAAATTGCTTGCCATGTGTTATGTGGCCGCGACCGAGGATGCACAAGTGGGGCGTTTACAAGCGAAAGATACATTTTGGCAACGAGTGAAAAATGAGTTTAATAGACTCAATTTTCAAAAGCGAAACAAAGATATGATTCAAGGAAAATAGAAAACGTTGAACCGTGATTGCACAAAGTTCAACACCTATTACAAACGTTCCCAACGCCAACAAAAAAGTGGGGAAAGTGACATGGATATCCTTAAACGCGCCAAACAAATGTATCGTGATGAGCACAGAACCGCTCCGTTTAACAACGAGGAGGCTTGGGAGGTTTTGCGGGCTCATAAGAAATGGGACGCGCCGGAAGGGGTTGATTTAACCGGTGATGTCCCAAGCGAAAAAAACGAGGCGTTGTTTGGTCGTGATGAACAACCACGTCCAATGGGAACAAAGCGTGCTTCAAAGAAAGCTAGATCCGAGAGCACGACAAGTACCAGGGGAGCGAGTACCGGAGGAACGACCTCGTCTAGCCAATTCGGGGAGGCTATGACATCTGAGTATCGTTTGAAACGGGAAACCGCCCAAGCGGCGTATCGGGCGGCCCAAATAAAAGATGAAACGATAACAAGATTGGAGGAGCTGAAATTTTTGATGATGGACACTGACGGGAAGGATCCAAACGTTGTGTGTTGGATCAATGACGAAAAAGATCGAATCATCAAAAAATATAACCTCCAACCTCGTCACTAGATTTAGTATTGTGTTTTTTTTTATGTTGTTGTTTGGTTAGTCTTGTTTTTTTTTTTTTTTTTTTTTTTTTTTTTTTTTTTTTTTTTTTTGTTATTATTATTTTTTTTATTTCGTTGTAACTTTTTTTTTATTAATTATGTAATGTAATATGTTTAAAAATGAATGTTATATTTTTAATAAATAAAGTATTAGTTTAAGTTTAGGGGTTGAGATTGAAAATATTTGAGTTAAAGTTGAGTTAAGGTGAGTTATGATAGTGGATGTTTTTTTGAGTTAAAGGTGAAAAGGTTAAAGCTGATGTGGCGCTGACGTGGCAGTGTGTTAAAGTTTAACTCAGAGTTATTATACCGAATGCTCTAAATATATAATAATGCATTAATTTTATGTGAGAAATGGACAAAAAGTATTCTTGGTGAACCTGACCTGACCCGTTTCCACCCACACCAAAAAACGACATTCTTTTACCTGTTACCTAACATGGCCTGTTTTTCCACGTCAACCTAACAACCAGTGTTGTAAAAATCGGCCATGGCGGCCGATATGGCGGCGGTCCACCGCCACGATATTTCCCTTATCGGTTTTGGTCAATGGTGGTCAAAATCGGAGCGTCGCGGTCAAAATCGGCCATGGCGGCGGGTCGGTCAACGACGGTCAACTTCAGATATAGGGGTTTTTACATATTCACGACGGTCAACTTTGATTTTTTTGATTTTGTTTTAATTTGAGCTAGTGGTTGTTTTCTTGAAGTGGAAGAATTGAAGAAGAGAGAAGAAGGTGAAGGGGAGTGTGTAGAGGAGGCTATGTTTTTTTAGGTTTAGTAACCCTAATATATTATTAGGTTTATTGGCCCGCTTATAAGGCCCAACAAATAACTTAATGGGCTTTACTAAAAGTAGACCAAAAATTAATCAAAATCACACATAATGTAAAGTTTGCAAAATATACAAAAGATATATAATTAAAAATAATTAAAACATTAATATTGTTAATATTTATTTTTTTTTAAATAAATTCCTTTATAATTTATGGTCTCCGCCATGGCGCCGCCAAGACCGATATGGCGCTTGGCGGGGGTCGACCGCCACGGTACCACCGGGTAGGGCTGTAAACGAACCGGACGAACACGAACGGGCTGTTTCGTGTTCGTTCGTTTAATTTAACGGACAAATAAACGTACAAGTGACCTTCTAAAACGACGATTTCTTGTTCATGTTCGTAATAGAAAATAGTGTTCATTATCTTTATTCGTTCATTAAGACAATAACGAACATAAACGATCAACTTTTAAATGAATAGACAAATAAACATAAACTTTATGAGCATGCACTTATGTTGTTTTATGGCTATGTTTGGCGCACGAGCTTATCAGAGCTTATCGTAGCATGAACTTATTTTTTTAGAAAAATAAGCTACCATTGAAAATAAGTCTCGTTTGGCTGACACGGCTTGAAGGAGCTTGTTAAAAAAATAAGCTACTAAATGAAATGCTAGTTGTACTAGCATGTAAAAAAAAGATCCAGCCACCTGCTCCAGCCACCAGCTCCAGCAACCCGCTCCAGCGATCCGCTCCAGCTCCTACTTGTGCCAAACATACCCTATAAGTGTTGTTTTGTTTAAACAAACCAATTTAAAATTATACAATTAAAAGATATGATATACGAACATAAATAAATAAATGATAATAAAAAAATGTTAACGAACGCATAATCGGACGTTCACGAACATAAATGAACGAACGCGACTTTTGTTCATGTTCGTTCATTTAACTAAACGAACGTAAAATATTGTCCATGTTCGTTCATTTAATAAATAAACGAACATAAACGAACTTTTTACCGAACGGTTCATGAAATGTTCACTGAACGTTCAGTTCGTTTACAACCCTATTGCCGAGCGATATTTACAACCTTGCTAACAACAGTACTAGCTGTATAGGAGAAAAAGTATTCAAGATAAAAAATAAAATGTACTTGAAAATCAAGGATGTTACTTAATGATGTGAAACAAGCAAATTGGGATTTCTGAAGACTTTGAGATTGTCTGATATTGCTGGTAGGTATCCATAATTTCATATCCTTTTATCCAAGGAATATGTGTATGATCAGGCTTAGAACTTTTATAAATGACCCATCCTCAAGTTTTTGCCAAGCGACCATCTGATACTTTTGTAGTTAGTGCTCCATATACCATGCGATAAAAGCTAACAAATTGTTTTTGTTTGATTCAGTTAGATAAAGCTGCTCCGATGCTTTCTGGATTAAAGAAGACTGTCGTGATTGCAAAAATAGACGCCGATAAGTATTCTCGTATTGCTTCCAAATATGATATTGAGTATGTTCCATGCCTTCATTTCATTTCCATGTCATTTTAGAACAACATATACAAAAACTAGTGGTTGCAAAAAGGGCTGTGTAGGCAGGTCGTGTTAAAGTTTTTTGGTAATGGTCGAACAGGTTAACCGGGAACACCTTTTCTCCAAATCTGTATAAGCTATTACCTTTTATTGATAAATAAATGTGATTACAACAATGTTTTTTAATAATAACACAAATTTCTGAATAGAATGATTAGGAGGAGTTATGCATTTAAAATACACTTTGGTGATTCTCAACTCGTTTAACGTATTTAACTAGTTATCCTGTTAACTTACTCTTTTTTTTATCTTTGTATTTTACCTGTTTGACCCGTTAGAGATCAATTCCAACATGTATGGATCCGTTAATATGATAAGTAAATGTGTCCAAATTGCCACCTCTGAAATAAACTTGTTGTGGAGTTTATTTTTTCACTTCAACTGGACTGTCGTTTTAAACCAGTCCCAAAATAAGTATAATTTCCTTGCATATGAAGTTCTACCATATGATTTTAAGAATTAGTAGAAGATATTTCCTTTTTACTGACAAGGCACATATTTGTGATACAGTGGGTTTCCCACCTTAAAGATGTTCATGAATGGAGTTCCCACTGAGTATAAGGGTCCAAGAAAAGCAGACTTGCTTGTTCGGTACCTGCGGAAGTTTGTCGCTCCTGATGTTACCGTTATTGAATCAGATTCTGGTATTGCTGAATTTGTTGAAGAAGCTGGGAAATCTTTTCCAATATTCATTGGGTTTGGTTTGGATGAGTCCGCAATATCAGAAGTGGCTATTAAATTCAAAAAAAATGCTTGGTTTTCTGTGGCCAAAGATTTCTCAGAAAAGACCATGGAAATGTATGACTTTGATAAGGCGCCCTCCTTGCTAGCTCTTCATCCAAACTTCAATGAACATACCGTCTTCTATGGTCCATTTGAAGGTTAGACGAATCTTCATGTTTCTTATTAAAGTCACCATCTTATACTTTGTGCCTTGTTGTATGCGATCTGGAGTTCTATAATAAGCAAACAGGTGGAGATATTGGCTAGTTGGTTTGGGTTGACCCGAATTGCTTTTTTACCAAATTTTATTTGAAATTGACTCGTATGATATTAAAAACATAATAATGCTTTAAAAACACACTATGTGCAACTTTCGACCCATTTGACCCGCCTTATTTAGCTATAATTATAATATAACCCATATGACCTATTTACATATGTAACCCAACCTTAATCGACCAATAGTCCAATACTTATGTAAAACATATTGATTTAAACAAATTATTGGGTGTTTGAATTTGCATTGTCAAATTGTTTATTTGATTTCCGTCACTTCATGTTGACATCATCATTTTTCAATCATCGGATAAACAGATTTACCTGATTACTTGTTTATGTTTAATTAAATTTTGGATAAAACTAGCTGCAGTAAAATTGATTATTGAAAGGTAAACTAAGTTAACTGTTTACCCCTTTTTAAACCTAATGTTAGACCTTAACTCTCTTTTCAGAAAAAGTCTCTTCCTTTTACCATAAAATGTCAAATTTCTTCACACATTTGATTATCTGATTATGACTTTAGCCAACGAAACAAGCCAGCAATATCAACTGATAATCTGATTGTGATTATACAAATATCACATATGCACATCTATATACTTATATGCAACCATGCCATAATTCAATTGTTTTAGTTGCTTTTGAGACTTATCAATTTTGGAGTGTTGCAGCGTTTTGATTTTCCTTATATTTCTTCTATGAACAAACAGATAATTTTGTGGAAGAGTTTATTCAACAGAGTCTGTTGCCATTGACTTTACCAATTAGTGGAGAAAGTCTGAAGCTATTGAAAGATGATAAGAGAAAAATTGTGCTGACAATTGTGGAGGACGAGACACATTATGAATCCAAGGCACTTATCAAGTTATTGAGGGCTGCTGCATCTGCAAACCGTGAATTTGTTTTTGCTTATGTCGGTTATAACCAATGGAAGGATTTTGCCGAGGCTTTTGAAGTTGGTAAGAAAACCCCATTGCCGAAGATGGTTGTTTGGGATGGAAATGAAGTGTTTTTTACAGTAAGTTGCAAATGCCTTTAGTTTCAACTATTAGTTAACTTTTTGATTGATATATCTTTATACATACTTGATGTGTTAGAGGTGATTACAAAGTTACAATAATAATCTGAACTTCTGAATTAAACGATTAGTAGGTTGTATAAACTTTGGACCCATTTTCCACATTTCACCCATATTCATTATGGCTTCTTTTTATGTTCTCAGTTGACCCATTAGGGATAAAACCCTTACCCAAATTGATCCATTTGTTAGTTTTCTGTCAAAATTGCTACATCCAGGTTAGAGACCTAGAAAAAGTATAACTGGGGATATATCTGCCACGTGTCATTAGGTGATAGAACCCCAATCAGTTGAGGGAGATATTCCTTGTACAGGAGCATCCTTTTTTCAGCTAAGTCTTTCTTAGAAGGAACTCAAGTTATTGTTTCTGCTTGTTGGAGATATCACGCGATTCTCTTCTTTTTGTTAGAACCATTGATTTAGTGTAGATTTCGCAATTTCAACGCCTTTACTAATGAGTACGCCCTTTATGGGTTACATTTTATTTCAAAGAACATGGTTAAAATCAGAAAACTTAGTAAAAAAACCTGATCAGACGAGTCAGTCAAAGTCAATTAACTGTACATTTTAATCATAAAAACTCCCAAATTATACTTTTCTACCATAGACTACTGTTTACAAAGTTTAGTTTTTGTGATTATATCTGAAACACTAGTTATTTATGTAACAAAAATTAAATGTTTAGAAAATAGTGTATACAGGCCAAGTTGATCCTCACAAAAAAAAAAATCAATTTTGATCGATTAGCCAAACCGTCCATTGAATATCAAGAGTATGATCAGGTACTGAAGTATTTAATGTTTTGATTGCTGGCAGGTTATTGATTCAGAGAACATTCACAGTGAAGATCAAGGATCCCAAATCACACTATTCCTTGAAAGATATAGAGAGGGAAAAGTAATAGAGAAGGCACTCGGACCATCATTTGTGGGCTATGTTACTTCACTTCTTGGCATGAGAACCGTCTACATCGTCATCTTTTTGATAGCTGTGATGTTTCTTATTGCAACTGTTGGAAAAGAACCATCGAGGGTTGGTACTCGGGATACTTCTGACTATGCTGCAAGCGGTTCCGCCTCTGATGCTGATAACAGAGAAACTCGTGACAAGGAAGATTAGGAGGCACCTATATGAACACACGTTGAATAGGCATCGTTTCCGTTGTTTCTCTAATAGCCTTTTGTTTAGTATCTATTTCCTTTTGTTTCTCTAATACAGTAGTCTTTTTGTTCAGTATCATTACCATCTGTTTTGAACTGCTACTCATAGATATTTGTTGCTGCACCCTTGTTAAGTTATATAAATCAGAAGCAATTTATATCAGAAAAGTTTACACATGCAAAGCTTTAACACGACCAGTTGCATTTAAATTTGGGTCGGTTTTAGTTTCTGCTTCTATATAAAACTGAATTGTCAAGTATGATAAAATAATGATGTACCTGCCTTGCTAGCTTTTCATCTAAACTTCAGTGAACATAACATCTTCTATGGTCCATTTGAAGGTTATATGTATCTTCAGATTACATGGTGTTATTCATCAAAGTCACCACCTTGTACACTTCGTGCTGTGTTGTACGCAATTGGGAGTTCTCTAATTAGCGTTAACAGGTGGAAAATTTGGCTGATTGGTTTGGCTTCGCTGAAATCAACTTTTTGCCAGGTTTGATTCGAAAAGTATAAGATTACAAAATAATACTGCGTTGTAAACACACTATGGCCAACTTTCGACCCATTTGACCACTTTCTTTTAGCTAAAATTATAAACACGCATATGACGCGTTACATATAACACTTAACCAATCAACCAATATATTAATTCGAACAAACTGTATCACAGGATCCAACCTTTAGGTGTGTGTGTCAATTCTATGGGTATTTGAATTTGCACTGTTGTTGAGGTAAAACCTTGCGAGCAGGTCTCACTTCTAAGTACCGTCCTTCGGAGTGATTCCTTCGGACCTTGCTGACTCCTACACATAAGAGACACACGCGTTAGGCTCGCCCTGGGTTTTATCCCAAGGCCCACCTCCGGCGTGAGAATAAGTATCGAGCGATTATAGTTTGAACAGTAATACAAGAGTAACAGTAGTAGGTGTGAGAATTCAATGCATATTATAAATGAGGTGTGGGTATTTATACTACCCACACCTACTGTATCTACTTACCTCGGGACTAAGCGAGCTGACCTATGTCTGACCTAGTGAGTAGGTGTCAGACCACGTGGGGAACACAATCCCGTGAAATCTGGAGAGGTGTCGGTTGATGGGACTATACAGTATAACTATCGGTAGGCGTGCCCGAAGATGAGGGTGGAGTCCGGAGGAAACGATCGTCCGGATACATAAGAACAGTCCGAACGATATCGTGTCGTCCGGACACATACACCAACATGTCCCCCCCCCCCCCCCCAGTATTGTAGCATCGGTTGAAGATCGATGGTGCAATACTTAAATAATGTCTTTATGGATGAACGGTACACACCGTTCGGACACATACACCAACATGTCCCCCCCAGTATTGTAGCATCGGTTGAAGATCGATGGTGCAATACTTAAATAATGTCTTTATGGATGAACGATATACACCGTTCGGACACATACACCAACATGTCCCCCCCAGTATTGCATTATTAGTAAAAGACTGATGATGTAATACTTAAAGAGTACCTTGTGGCCTTTCAGCCTGAGGCATTCGGACATGGCTTTCATTCCAGTGGTCCATAAGCCGGTGTTTCATAAGGTGAGTTGGGTCTTTTAGACCATATACACCTTTGTCCGCTTCCTGTACAAATAAAACATAATTCTGGGGGCACAAACTTATATGTTTACAATCAGCAGTAGACATCGGCACGAGGTCCGCTTTTAATTTGTCTATGATGCAATACTTTAAGATATTTATCGTTACTTCCAATATTTCTTTTGCATGCTGTGATTGGATTCAATTCGATGGTTAAAGGGCTCGTCAAGCCTTGTTGGGCTAGTTTAGTTGTAGGCCCATGGGCCGAATAAAATAGTATTTATTTGAACGCCAATAACTGCGCGCCACGCGTGTCTTCATCCTGGGTATCTAACGTTCCACAATTTGCCACATCAAAGACTGGCAGGCTGACATGACCTTTTCGCTTGTTTCTAGGTTTTTTCCTATATATATACCGATTTATCTCTTCATTTTTTACTTTCAACTGTGTATTCTCTTTTCTTGTCTTCGGTGTTGTACATTTTCCACGACCGTTCGCCCGTTGAGAAATTCCGAGAGGTGCGTTTCATTCTTTCTTGTAATTATCTTTGGTATTTGTTCCGTCGGCATCCTTTTAGATATGGCCGTTGAGATGAGTGCACAGGGGAATCCCCCACTAGTCAGTAAGCTTGGGCCTCAGTCCGGTAGGATAGCTCCAAAGTTCGACATGCATGTACATACTTTCAACTTGACGCAGGGTGAGTTGGATCGTGTGGTTGGGGAATTTGGAGTCCCCTTAGATTTACAGCCCACGCTTCCTCCGGAGGGCATAACCATGGATATGTTGCCGGATGATAAAATAGGTATTTATGTTCATCAGCTGAGGAAGGGGGGGTGTCAGGATTCCTTTCTCGACGTTTTTACTAGCGGTGATAGGATATTTTCGTGTGCACATTTCTCAGCTGGTTCCGATAGGCTTGAATAGGGTGACCATGTTTGAGATTCGCTGCTATAGTTTGGATGGGAAGCCATCCGTCCCTCTTTTCAGGGTTTTCTATAGATTGTGCAAGCAGGGCATTGGTTTTCTTTTGAGAACCGAACAGGGACGAGAGCCATGAAATGCTTTGAGGAGGTGTTGACCGGATTAAAGCATTGGAAGGATCATTTCTTTTTTATCGACCGGAGGGCAATTCCGCAGGCAATGCCGTGGAGGCATAGGGATTCCAAAGTTACCGACGAATTTTCGGAGTCGTATTCCGAAAGGGACGCTGAAATGATTGCCAAGAAGGTGATTCTCTTGAGAAAGCCCTCGGTTGGTCTTCTATGGATGACGGGGTTTAGCAGAGTTTTTGAGTATCCTGGATATAAGGGCGTTCTAAAGGATGCCGATGGGCATGGTAAAACAAATTTCCTATTATCGTTTTATAAGGTCTGTCTGTTTCTCGGCTTGTCCTTGACTTATTGCGTGTTGTTGTTGTTGTTTTTTTTTTTTTTTTTTTTTTTTTTTTTTTTTTTTTTTTTTTTTTTTTTTTTTTTTGTAGTTCTTTCCATGGCGGAGTATTTGGAGCTTCCGGTGGAGATTGATGTTGAAGTTGGCAGGGGAGACCCTTTAGAAAGGGAGAACCAAAGGCCGAAGCGAACAACTGATCCTTTGGAACCGGGGAGTGTTATTCCTGCGACCACTCCCTTGCAGAAGGTAGTGGAGAGGCCGGACTTGAACGTGCTAACCGCTAGAGAAGAGAAGGAGAGGAAAAAGCAGGCAGCTGAAATAGAGGGCAAGAAGAGGAATGCTGAGGGCCCATCGGTGGTTCAGAAGTCTAGGAAGAAGAAGAAGATTAAACGGAGGGAGGGAGATGAACCGTCTGATCATACGCTTGATGTCTCCCCTATTAGCCATGTTGAGCCGCAGGTGGCTGACAATACTGTAGGGAACCAGGGTGAAGGAGGAGGGCCGGAGCAGGAGACTGGAAACGGGGGTGGTAATCCGGGAGTTCATGTATCTGAGCCTGAACATACTGCTGAGAGCAATCCTGCGGAGCAACTTGTTTAGGAAACTCACCCAGAAAACCAACAGTCTTCTTCTGATGGTAAGGAATATCCTTCTTAAAAAAAAAATTTGTATGTATATTATTATTATTATTATTATTATTATTATTATTATTATTATTATTATTATTATTATTATTATTATTATTATTATTATTATTATTATTATTATTTATTTTTTTTTTATTATTATTTTTTTTTTTTTTTGCTTATGTCTCTTCGTCATTTTTGCAGATCGTTCGGCTCATTCAGATCATTCCATACATTCCCAGCATACTTCTATGGAACACCCGTCAGCCGGAGGAGGTAAAAAATTTGCCTTGTGATATACCTTGTTATAGCCTTGTTTTCGTTTGAGTAATTTAATCTGGTTACAGATGAGGGTTTGCTTGAGAGGGAGCTTTTTGTTCCCGGTTGGTCTCTTCCCAACGATGTCCGATTGGACTCTTACAGAACGTGCCGGGAGTTGTTGACTCATCTCACGCCTCCTACCGAGAAAGCTGCTCTCGAAGAGCTGACCACCAGTCAGCTAGTTCATTTGGCGTACGAACAGGCCGGAGGCGGTATTGCTATGCAGGCTGAGTTGCTTCGTCGATTCGATCAGTTGCTTGGTGAACACAAGGAGTTGGACCGGAAGCATAAGGCTGGTATAGTGGAGCGCAGTGCGGAGCACGGTAGGTATGTGCGGTTGGTTGATAAGTTTAATGCCCTCAAGCAGGAGTTGGTTGATATGCGATCTGGTATGTCGGCGCGGGAGGAGGGTCTATCCGTTCAGTTGGCTAAGATGGAGAGAGATAGGGATGAGTGGAGGAGGACAGCTGACTCTCGTGCTGAGGGTATTAAGCAGTTGGAACAGGAGATGGGAAAAAAGGATGAAGCCATAGGGAGATTGGAGCAAGAGAATAGGGACTTGCTTGCTAGCGTTGGCCGGTTGGAGATGGAGCGCCAGAATGTTGTGAAGGATCTGCTTCCGACTGCTTCTCAGCGGTTGTTTAGTAGTTCCGAATACAAAGCAAGCATGGGAAGGGTTTACAGCTTGTCCTATACCGCTGGATTTCTAGATGGTCTTAAATACGAGCGGAAAAAAGATGATCATGAAAGACTTTTGGGTAAATTCAGCAAGCTTAACATGGAAGCTCCCGGTATCTGGCAGGCGGAGTATCTAAAGCTGTTCGATGCCCAGTGCCCCTATATTCAAAATCTTGTGGATTCCTATCGTCTGCCATTGGGCGACCTTATGAACCTTTTCCCTACCGTTAGTGCTCCGAATCCAAAGCCCGCAGGAGGGGGTCTGCCTCAACAAACCGGAAACTCTTCCGGTGTGAAGCATGTATATACTGAAGGTTCGCCCCTTGCGAAAATGTCACTGAAAAAGACTCTTGATCGTCTTATTTGTTTCTTCTTTCGGATGAATGTAATGATAACAATTACTGTAGCCAGATATTCTTTACAATAACTCGTTTGTGACGCTTATTATTATTTTTTTTGTTCTTGGACTTGATGAAATGATTGTTGCATGTACTTTCTGAATAAACGTTTTGTATGTGCGTCGTTGATGACGAGACGCTTCTGCGTTCGGTGCATCTGACTCGAAGTATTTCGGACGTCCGTATAATTTTTACCCCAAAAAATGCTTTGAGGACATTAAACATTTTGCTGCCGGAGGGGACAACATAATTCGTTACACGAGAGGGGAAGTGTTTATCCGTTTAATGTTGTTCCGGATTTTTTTTATTGCTTTGGGGGAACGTTTTTCATAACGCGTCTAGTTTGACGACGAAGAGTTTTTTTTTTATGATCCGCTCGCGATGGAGGGAGTGTTTTCCTCAATCCGTTTAATTTATCGACGGAGAGTTTTTCACGATCCGCTCACGAGGGAGGGAGTGTTTTCTTCAATCTGTTTAATTTACAGACGGAGAGTTTTGCACGATCCGCTCACGAGGGAGGGAGTGTTTTCCTCAATCCGTTTAATTTACAGACGGAGAGTTTTTCACGATCCGCTCACGAGGGAGGGAGTGTTTTCCTCAATCCGTTTAACTTACAGACGGAGAGTTTTTCACGATCCGCTCACGAGGGAGGGAGTGTTTTCCTCAATCCGTTTAACTTACAGACGGAGAGTTTTTCACGATCCGCTCACGAGGGAGGGAGTGTTTTCCTCAATCCGTTTAACTTACAGACGGAGAGTTTTTCACGATCCGCTCACGAGGGAGGGAGTGTTTTCCTCAATCCGTTTAATTTACAGACGGAGAGTTTTGTACGATCCGCTCACGAGGGAGGGAGTGTTTTCCTCAATCCGTTTAACTTACAGACGGAGAGTTTTGCACGATCCGCTCACGAGGGAGGGAGTGTTTTCCTCAATCCGTTTAACTTACAGACGGAGAGTTTTTCACGATCCGCTCACGAGGGAGGGAGTGTTTTCCTCAATCCGTTTAACTTACTTTTGAAGTGCAACCATGGAGTGCGTCGTACAATCAAATTGGAAAATTGTTTCTCCGTAACGTGAGAAACTATAAACTGCCATAAATACTAATAAGCTTCGGCTTACAATTTTACAAAAGACAACTTCACAGATTTATTATGTTCCGGACTCTGCTGGGTTCGGGCAGAGTGGTGCATCAGTTTTTCCTGGTACTTTCAGATCTCAGCTACTTGCTGACAACTTTTGTACTGCTGAACTGCTTTCTTCTGGTCTTTCGACGTACTTGAAATATCAACGGCTGGATGGTGTCCGGTGGTCTTCATCTGTCTTTTCTCTGGTTGTGCCGTTAGGGTGGCTATCCCTTCGGGCGTGGGAAATTTTATCATAGTGTGTATGGTTGAAGAGATTGCCCTCAGTTCTCCCAGTCCGGTTCTTCCCAGTATTATGTCGTAGGGTGATGGAGACCTCACCACATAGAACTTCATGGTTGCTCTTCTCATCCTGGGCCGATTGCCAAAACACACTTCTAGGTTGATCTTTCCCTTCGGCTTACTTGTTTTTCCGGAGAAACCTATTAGGGAAGTTTTTGTTGTTTCTATCTTGGCTTTTATCTTTGTACTGAGTTTATCAAAAAGGTGCTCGTACATGAGGTTTACGGACGACCCTTCATCCACATGAATCGTCCGGATTAGGTACCCTTCGACTTCACCTTGGATGATGAGGGGTTCGGTGGACAAGCCTCGTGTCGCAATGGGAAGGAAGATTATTGGGACGTTCATCCATTCCTGACCGTGTTCTTTATACCCTTCGTTCCGTGTGGCTGGTAAACTCCTTATCATGTTAATTACTTTGGCCTTTCCCGTGTCATTCCTTTTCTGCTGGTCGATGCCTTTACCACCGTCCTGCTGTCTGAAACCTTTCACGAGGTGATCTAACTTGCCAGACTCTAATGCAAATGCCAGTTGTCTCTTTAATTGGAAACAATCATCAGTGATATGCCCCTTTTCCCTATGGTACTCACAGTATTTATCCAGATCCTCCTTTTTCGATCTATTTCTAGTCGGGGGAGGGGTGGGTAGGTTCAGATGATGCTCTGTGGCTAAAATTTCTCTCGGGGGTTTTACTAACGACATCAGACCCGCACGGGGAACTGCCGGTTTAGGAGCGTCGTTTCGGCGGTATTCCGGAAGGGGGTAGTTGTTTCGATTGTAGCTGCTTTTTGGAGTGACATAAGGGTGGTAGTAGGGCTGGCAATTTTGACACGAAACCTGTTAACACGACACGACACGACCTGTTCTTAACAGGTTCGTGTCTTACCCTTAACAGGTTTCGTGTCTTAACAGGTCAGACCTGTTAAGACCTGTTAATATTCGTGTCTTAACAGGTCAGATACCTGTTAACCTGTTATGACCTGTTAACTTTATAATATATATATATATATATAATTTTTAAGAAACCCTATCTCTTATTTCTCTTCCTTACCGCCTCCCCTATTCTCTTATCCCTCTCTGCCTCTCATAGTCTCATCGTCAGTTTCCAAAACCCAATACCAGTTCGTAAAAACAGTGATTGATTCAGTGATTCATCCCGATTCGTACTTCATCCACTTCGTACATCTGGTAAATTGAATTGAATTCATGACTTAGTTTAATGTTTATATATAATATATAATATATTCGTGACTTAGTTTATACATCTTGTAAAAGAAGAATCAAATGATCTACATACATATAAAGAATTAAAGATAGATAGAAAAAATAATGTTATTAAATCATAGTATCAGTCAGACGCATGGTGTTTGTCTTTTTGAACATTGATTTGTAATTCAATAATGTTATTAAATAATGTTATTAAATCATCGATTTGTAGTTTAATGTTTATATTTAATGTTTATATTTAATGTTATTAAAAAGTAGTTTGATTCTTGATATATTTAATCCAAAAAGTAGTTGTCAAATTTGAAAATCCCTTTGATTCTCCATTTTGATAAGGATGGAAGACGTGTTGCCTTTTGCCGCTATGTATTAAAGTATTAAACTACCCTCGTTTGATGACAATTAGGTGCACTTGTAGTCGGATAATACAATTAGGTGCTAGATTAGTTTAATTGCTAGGACAGTAGATACTAGATTAGTTTAATTGCTAACCTTGTATGAATTAGTTTAATGTTTATATATAATTCGTCACTTCATCCACTGATTATATTGTTTAATTGCTAACCTTGTTAGTTGTTTTGTAGCATATGAAGTTGATAATGAGTAGTTTTAAGTTTTGATTGCCTGGTTGGTTTATGTTATTGCGACGTATGTATGTTGCTGACACCATTAGTTAGAAGGGAGAATAATGATTGTTATCGCATTTAGACAAGTTGATGTCTCTTATCAACAAAAATTAGGATTCTGTAGGTTTTCTTGAACTCTGGTAGGAGAATGGAATGCCTGGATGTGTAGTAGTTGAAGGACTGTAATTATTGTTGGTAGAAACTGGTGGAGGAAAGTTTTTAGCATATAAAGAATATTCGTGTAGAAATTAATAAAAGGGTTATCATTGATAATGTTGTTTACTTCGTATGCTATTTCTAATAATTGTTTTGCCAAAGTAATTTGGAGTTAAAATACTGCCAATCTTTGTTCAGACATGTGGAAGCTATTTCTGGTCTTACCTTATCTGATATTTGTCTGTTAATAGGTGCATGGACATGGTGCAGATATTGATACACTCTGTGTTGGACCCAGACATGCAGATCGAGATGTAAGATATGCTCCGCTCGTTTGCCAATCTTGTAATTTTATGAAGATTTGTAACATTAGTTAAGATTTTGTAATAGCATATTTGTAATAGCAGATTTGTAATAGTTAACATTAGTTAAGATTAGAAGACTTTTAATAGCTTTTGTTAAGATTTGTAATAGCAGATTTGTAATAGTTTTTGTATTGTTTAGGATTTTTTTTTAAGTTTTAGAAGACTTTTATAATATGCATGTTAACAGGTCCTTAACAGGTCTTAACAGGTGCACCTGTTAATTTTCGTGTCGTGTTCGTGTTTGAGAAAAATGACACGATTAGTTAACAGGTCGTGTTCGTGTTTGACCTTAACAGGTTCGTGTCTTAGCAGGTTCGTGTCTTAACAGGTTCGTGTGACCTGTTATGCCAGCCCTAGGTGGTAGACATCCCTCTGGCGATAATCGCTCCGATGCTCCCCTCTTGGCCTGTCATTCTTGAAGCCCTGACCTCCTTTCCTGCTTGAATCGAATCCCTCGCCCTTCGGTAATTCTGTACTACGGTACGCTTCTTCCGACCTTATGAAGTCGTCCACTCTAGTGAACATTTCAGTAACCGTGCGCGATACTCTGTCAGAAATTTTTTTGGCGAGAGATGGACATTTATGTGCACTCATGAAGGCGGAGATTCTCATAATTTCCGGTACACCGCTGATGTAACTCGCCTCGTCAGTCCATCTTTCCTTAAAATCCGGAAGGGATTCGTGAGCTCGTCGGGTGATTTTGGTAATCTCAGTGGGGTCTTTCGTACATTTCTTTCGAAGGGAGAATCTCGTCGAGAATTGCTTTCTTAATTCATTCCAGCTGTCAATGCTTCCGGGTTCCAGCCTTTCAAACCACCCACCTGCTGCTCCGTCCAGGGTTTGCTGAAACATGCGGCACCATACTGGCATAGGTCATTCCCCTTGATTGGCGGCTCCAGTGAACCTGGTGAGATGATCGTTCGGATCCGTTGACCCGTCATAGAATCTCATGTTGAGCGGCATCACATGGATCGGACCAGAGAACTCAACAATGCGGCGAGTGAACGGTGACCTTGACGTCTCTTTAAAAGGTTTGTGCAGGTCATCGTCTTTTTCTTCGCCTCCCTTCTCCTTTCCCTGACTCGTATTCCCCTCTTCTTCAAAATTTAGCCGAAGCGGTTTAAGAGCGCTTCCGCTTTGTGCGTTGTGCTTTTTGATTAGTTCCGTTAGTGACGCTACTCGGCTAACAATCATGTCTTGGAGACTGGGAGAGTCCTCGGCCGAATTGTCATGCTGGTTTTGGTGGTTGTTAGTTTCATAACGGTTACGGTTTTGATTATTAATAGCTTCGAACTGGTTGCGATTGTTGTTGAGTTCGTATCGGTCATGGTTGTCGGTTTCGTGTTGGTCATGATTATCGGTTTCGTGTTGGTCACGAGTGTTGTTAGGTTCATGTACGTTGGTTTCGTCTTCCCTGTCTTCGAGACGTAGGGAATGAAAAGAGGAACCAGCCATTTCAATGTTCAGGTAGATTGAATAGCGAGTCCCACAGATGGCGCCAATTTGTTGAGGTAAAACCTTGCGAGTAGGTCTCACTTCTAAGTACCGTCCTTCGGAGTGATTCCTTCGGACCTTGCTGACTCCTACACACAAGAGACACACGCGTTAGGCTCGACCTGGGTTTTATCCCAAGGCCCACCTCCGGCGTGAGAATAAGTATCGAGCGATTATAGTTTGAACAGTAATACAAGAGTAACAGTAGTAGGTGTGAGAATTCAATGCATATTATAAATGAGGTGTGAGTATTTATACTACACACACCTACTGTATCTACTTACCTCGAGACTAAGCAAGCTGACCTATGTCTGACCTAGTGAGTAGGTGTCAGACCACGTGGGGAACACAATCCCGTGAAATCTGGAGAGGTGTCGGTTGATGGGACTATACAGTATAACTGTCGGTAGGCGTGCCCGAAGATGAGGGTGGAGTCCGGAGGAAACGATCGTCCGGATACATAAGAACAGTCCGGACGATATCGTGTCGTCCGGACACATACACCAACAACTGTCAAACTGTTTATCTGATATCTATCACTTTAAGTTGACATAACTGAGTGAGAGCAGGCCCTTGTGCAACAAGAAACTAGCTCTATGGATTTGTGATACGGAGCTTATAGCATGCTGTTGTTAATCATTTTTTCAATGATTGAATAAACAGATTTACCTGATTACTTATGGACTTATGGTACACTATCAATTTAGGATACTCAGGAATTACAAACCGCAGCAAAATTGACTATTGGAAGGTAAACTATAATGACATGATTTTACCCTCTTAAACCTAATTTGAGACCATTTGTATTTTAAGACATTTGATTATCTGATTATGACTCTAAACTACAAAATATCCTAGCTCTATCTTCATCAAGTCTTATTGCAGGTGTGACTTGATTGTGATCATACAGTATTATTACATATTTACTTTAAAACATACATAATTACAAATAAGCATATGTATGTAAACCACGTATATAATTCAAATGTTTTGGTGGCCTTTGAGACCTCTCAATATCTAAATGTTGCTGTGTTTTGATTTTCCTTGTATTTTTCGTATGAAACGACAGATAATTGTGCTAACAATCATGAAGGACGAGACATGCTATGAAGCCAACTAGCCAAGGAGCTTAGCGAGTTATGGAAGGCGGAAAATATTGCCGAGGCTTTGGAAGTTGGTAAGTAAACATCATTTTCGAAGATGGATGTTTGAAATGGTAAGTTAGTGATTTCTCGGTAAGTTGCAAATGCTTTTATTTCCAACTATCAGTACACTTTCTGATTAATTATAAATACTTGATGTGTTAGAAATTATTAGAAAATTACAATATATAATTTAAACTTGAATAAAACAAGGGACAATTGTCCAAAAATGTATTATACTTGACACGATTTATAATTCTGCAGAGTCCAATTTTTTCGATTATTTCATGTATAAAACATTTTTTTTGTTTGTTAATGTGTGTAAGTTTACACCTCCACATCAGGTTTCCGATTACACCATTTTTAATCAGGGTTTTTGCATATATATCCTTCCGAAAATGCATAATTGCATATATATCCAAAGCATGCATAAAAACCATTGTACTATGTGCATCAAAAACTTGTACAAATGATATATATGCAATTATTCACTTTGGGAGGGATATATATGCAATTATGCCTTTTTCATTTTATACACCATGGCATCCCACATCATCTTATGGTTCACACATCACCTTATTCTTGCCAACTCCCCAAATAAGTCAACACATTTCCTTTTTTAGTGACGCACACAAACAACATACCTCGAGCGTCACTTTCACACATAACACAAAAACAATTGTCCAAAAAGGTAATTTACATATTATTATATAAGATTTTTGACCTTGTTTGCATTACAAGTAAACCACATTTTCGATTGAGGTTTTTAGAGTTTCTAAAAATTATGAAAATCTGATTTTTGTTGTTATTTTGTTCGAAGATGGTACCTCCGGATGATTTAGGTGTTTTGGAGTTTGAGGTTCACTGTGACGGTGTTTTTTACATTGATCATCCATTGAAGTACATCAATGGACTTCTTTTTCACTTGAGGCTACCAAGATATTCTCTCAAGATATTAGAGAATGGACTATGAAACCTTTGTGACTTTCTGAAAGATATATTGATAGTTACATGTATCATTTGTTTATTTGCATTCCCAGATTTCCATTAATTGAAGGGCTAAAAATAATTGAAAATGATCAAGATATATGCTTAATGTATGATATGTGTGAAGTGTCTGGAGTAGTCCAGTTGTTTATGTCTTACATTCCTCAAAATTTAGCAGAGTACTATTATAATAATCTTGATCTTTAAGGGTTTGGTTAGGAGGTTAGTTCTAAAAGAAGGTTTCATCTAGCTTGAAAGAAAGATGCTAGGAATATGGCTGTTGAAGAGCTTATAACTTGGGCAGAGGAAGAAGCCCAGTCACCATACTTAGGCTGCTTGCAGTAGTGAATCCCAATCGATCCATTGAGTCGATCGACTCAATCGTCCTTATTGCAAGAAAATGTAGCACTCGATCGATTGGCAAAAAAGAAAGGAACAAGGTCGCATATGCGATCGATTGGAATATTGCTTTGTTTCTTTCTTTTTGTCTCACAAATATACTTTGCAAAGGAAAAACAAAAAAAAAGTTCCCAACCGTTGCTAAACGGTTTGTTTCAAGAAAAAAAGAAAAAAAACCCAAAATCTTTTAAACTTCATAATAAAAACACTATAAATAAACACACTCATTTCACTATTTTTTCACACATTCTCTATATACACATTCTCTCAAATAACACACTCATTTCACTTTTTATTTCACACTTTCAAACCATGAATTCTTACGAGCTATTCATTGCCGATTCTTCTTTGGATGATGAAAATGAAGTTTGTAGCGAGTTTATGATGTTTGCGGAAGAGTGTTGGGATGTGTTATGGCCTTTATCAATCCTTATCTAACAACTACAATCAATGGGAGGTACAAGAGAGAAGTGTGGTGAAGGAATTCTAATGAGAGAAACTAGAGAGAGAAAGTTATATTAAAAACACACACATCCCACCTGACAAATGGGGAGGTTGGAGAGTATTTATAGGTTTACAACATAAGTGGGCTTGGGCTTTCTTTGGGCTAACTTTTTACCTATTAGATTAACTAAAAGCCCATAGACTATTCTTTTAATTAAACAACTACACTTTTACAAAAATAATAAACCACAAATGATCATCGCTTTTTATAAAAGCTAACAATCTCCCCCTAAGGGATGGTCATTCAAATGACGCTCCTTGTGATTGGGTCTTTCGTCTTCATTATCTTTAGCTTAGTGTGTTATTGAAGAATAGTCTAGCTTCTTTGTTCCTTCATGCTTTGTGATCTTCAAAGTATCATCTTTTGGTCGTTCTTGCCTTGATCAACATCTTCTGTACAGTTGCATCGTCGTTGTAGATGTTGAAACGTATGATGATGGTGAATGGACTTTCTTCAGTACCTGCATAAAACAGTTAACAATAAATTGTCTAGCGCTTATAGGTTCAGATTTTGAGATCGTTAACAGCATAGTGTGAAAACCTTCCCTAATCTTAACCAAGGCCGTTGAGTGCCTCTGAAGTATACTGGAGTATCACTTCAAGACTGTAGACCGTTTGAAGCACGTAACCATCATTATATAAGGCAAGATCCTTAGATCTCATTAAGAGTCTTACAGATTGTGTCCTTTTTGGTGAACACAAGTGTATTGTGTTGGAAGTGTTCCTAAGAGATCTTTGATGAATCTCATGGCTCTAGACTCGATAATGTGCGTTTTGGTTTTAGTAGTCGGAGGCATGGAGCGGAGTGCCACCTTTTCAATATCAACACATCTCGGAATGAGAGGCCGAGTCCTTGGGTAGATCCCTCCGTTTCTGGCGGATCATAGGACATAACCTAACCATAATCACTTTATTACTCCATGATTATCCTAGATTATCGATCACTTACCATAAAACCTTTTGAAAATCTCTCAAAGTGTTTATGAGTAAACACATTTAGATAACACATTGAGATTTTTGTATTTTTGAAATACTCCCCCTTCACATATGCTCATGCATTTTTAGAATAAATTGCGCATGTTGGGTGGAGTTCGCACATTTGAATTGATCGATTTTCAATTGATATGACCTTCGCGAGACACACTTACATCACTAGTTAGACTAGCTTGAAATTATTACCCGTCCCGGTCATATTCAATGATCATCTCGCGAATTGGTACATTCTACTCAGACAAGTCCTTTGCGAGACACGTTTACATTACTGGATAACCAGCTTGAAATTATTACCCGTCCCGGACTAGTCTTTTCGACAACGGACATTTATTTTTCGTCAATTCGAGTGTTCATGCAGAGTCTTTTGAAGAGCTCGATTTACTGACATTACTTTTTGATCACATTTAATCACGTCTTCTCCCCCTTATACCTAATCTCCCCCTAAAAAATAGCACGTAGTGATAATTTTGATATAGAATGATTAAATTGAAAACTTGTTGGAGAGAAGGAAGGATTTAAGCATGAAAGTTGGAACTTTTTGTTTTTCATTTTATACTCCCCCTTAAACAAAGCATATTTGTAAACATGTGAGTTTAAAATCGGTTTAAGGGTTTAGGAGGGAGTTATCTTGAGCACAGAATTTTGAGAAAGATTTTGAAAAATCTTTTTGAAAGATCTTGATCATGTGCTCAAGGATTTTATTTTTGCCATTAACATTACGAGTTCTGATTGGAAATAATCAGAAGTCATCAATGTAGCGCGGGTTGCGTACTGAAATATACGAAAGCCGTAGTGAAGAAAATTTTGAGAAAACGACATGTTTTGGAAAAAATTTAAATGAACTCTCGCTCAAGCATCTGTACATGTCCGTATCATTGTTGAATGACATTGCTAGATACGTACAGAATATCGATTATACGAGAGACATGTCGTGAGAAGAATATTTTTGGTTTTTTTTGTTTTTTTTGATTTTCTATTGTTTTTGTATTATTGAACATTTTCTATTTTTATATTTTGTTTTTGTTGGTTTTTCAAATTTTGTATTTTGTTTTTCAAGAAATATTTACATACGAAGCTTGTTGAGATAATTCAAGAAGATTCGAGAAGACTTTCTAACTCTTCGGGAGTTAGGCTTCGCATTCCAATTCGACGAACTAAGTTTTCAAACCGCTCTTTTGGGAGGGCTTTAGTAAATAGATCGGCGGGTTGGTATTCAGTCTTCACGAAAAATAATTCAACAGTACCCTCTTCTACGTGTTCCTTTATGAAGTGATGGCGGACTCTAATATGCTTGGTCTTCGAGTGTTGAACTGGATTGCACGAGATGGCTATGGCACTTTTCGAGTCACAATACAAAGGTATGCGGTCGAAAGAGAAGCCATAATCTATGAGTTGTGTCCTCATCCATAGAACTTGGGCACAACACGCAGATAGAGACACATACTCGGCTTCTGCGGTTGATAGTGCAGTGCAGTGTTGTTTCCTTGATGACCAGCCTACTAGCTTTTCTCCCAAAAATTGTGCGCCGCCTGATGTACTCTTTGCTGTAACTTGGCAACCGGCATGGTCTACATCTGAGAATGCTATTAGTGTAAACTCCGAATCCTTCGGATACCAAAGTCCCATGTTAATGGTTCTTCGTAGGTACTGAAAGATCCGTTTAACCTCTTGGAGGTGAAGTTCGGTAGGCCTTGTCTGAAACCGTGCTAATAAACAAATAGCAAAATGTATATCGAGTCGACTAGCAGTTAAGTACATGAGAGAACCAATCATGCTCCGATATTTCTTCGAATCCATGGGTTTCCCATATAAATCAGCGCCTATTTTTTGTGAAGTGACCATTGGAGTACCAACAGAGTCACAATTTTCCATTCCATGTTTTTTCAAAATCTCAATAGTATATTTAGCTTGATTTAGAAAAATACCACGTGGGGATTGATGAATTTGTAAACCAAGAAAGAATTTTAATTCCCCCATCATGGACATTTCAAATTTGCTTTTCATGAGATTTGCAAAATGTTTTGAGTGTTTCGGATTAGTGGACCCAAAGATTATGTCATCCACGTAAATCTGAACAATCAAAATGTCATTTTTGAATTTTCTTGTAAACAAGCTCGGATCAATTGTTCCTTTGGTGAAATTATTTTGAATCAGGAAAGATGATAATTCGTCATACCACGCCCTTGGGGCTTGTTTCAAACCATAGATAGCTTTCTTTAGCTTGTAGACGTATTCTGGATGATCTTTGTCAACGAATCCATCTGGCTGACTCACGTACACTTCTTCTTTCAGAGTCCCATTCAAGAAAGCTGTCTTGATATCCATCTGATAAACCGTGATGTTCTTGTGAGCTGCATATGCTAAGAAAATCCTGACTGCCTCAAGCCTTGCTACTAGCGCGAATGACTCCTCAAAATCTATCCCCTCTTCCTGTATGAATCCTTTTGCCACTAGACGAGCTTTGTTGCGAATTACAGTCATCTCTTCATCCTTTTTGTTTTTCCATAACCACTTAAGATCAATGACGAGTTTGTCAATTGGTCTTGGAACTAAATCCCAGGTGTCATGTAATTGATATTGGAGAAGTTCTTCCTGCATCGCTTCAATCCAAGCATTATCTGCCATTGCTTCCCGAATGTTCTTTGGCTCTATTAGACTGACTGAGCAGACGTAGATGCACATGTCGCAATCGGTGTTGAGTTGTTTTCTCGTCTGAATTGGCCTTGAAGGTTCACCAATAACTTGTTCTATTGGATGGTCTTTTGTCCACTGTAACGTAGAAGGGTACCTCGGATTTGACGATTGCGTGTTAGATGGTTCGTGTAACCTTGAAGATGATTCAGCAGAATCTGTTGCAAATGGGTTTTCGAACGCTTCTTCTTCTAACACAACATCGTTTTGTTCTTGCTCATCAACTCTTGGTAAGACTATCTCAATTACTGAAGTTGGTGAAGTAGATGTTGATGACGTGGAGGGAGTTGGTGCGTCAGCTTCGAATGTTGTTGATGCATCTTGATTCGGTGGTGGTGGTGGTTGTTGATTTTGAGCGTGTGCAGCGGAACATTGTTTAGATGCATTTATCGAAGGGCCACCATAGTACTCATCATACATAAACTCGAAGAAATTTTCCAGTTCTTGATTTGTTGCTTTTTCGGTGTGAGTTGATGGAGCTCCTTGGGGTACGAGTCCTAAACTGATATGTCCAGAAGTCTGAACGTTTGGTGCGGGTCCTAATCCGGTATGATTAGAAGCCATCGGGTTAAGCGCGGGTTCTAGAGCGAGTCTCTCAGAAGCCATCTGTGAAATCTCATCAAATTTCACATTCATCGTCTCCATAATCCTTTTAGTCCTTCTGTTATACACCCTGAATGCCCTCGAGTTTTCTGAATAACCAATGAAGATTCCAATATCACCCTTAGCTTTCAACTTCCCCAGATCTTCTCTGTCATTCGTTGGATAGCACAAAGCGCCAAATACATGAAGGTAAGAGATATCTGGTTTTCTGTTGTTCACTAGTTCATACGGGGTTTTATTGAATCTTGGATGAACTAGGGATCGGTTATGAGTGAAGCAAGCAGTGGCAACAGCATCAGCCCATAAGAATAACGGTGCACTAGAGTAAATCAGCATTGTGCGAGCAGCTTCTACAAGAGTTCTGTTTCTTCTTTCTACCACCCCATTTTGCTGTGGAGTTCGAACAGCTGATGTCTGGTGAGTAATTCCAGTTTCTTCAAAATATGATCTTAACTCCTGATTAGTGAATTCCGTGCCATTGTCAGTTCTTACTATCCTAACTGGAGCTTGAAGTAAGACTTGAATTCGCTTCAGAAAGGTGATGATGATGCCTGGTGCTTCGTCTTTTGACCTCAGAAACTTTACCCATTTATATCTTGAATAGTCATCGACGATTACAAGAATATACTTCTTCCCATTTATGCTTGCAACTCTCATTGGGCCACATAAGTCCATATGCAACAAATGTAACTTATCAACCGAACTGGGTACGGGTTTAGGTTTATATGTTGCCCTTTTGCTCTTTCCTTGCTCACAGGATGGACATAAGTGTTCTTTGGTGTATTTGAACTTTGGGAGACCGTTGACGATGTTGTCTTTGGCCAGCTTGTTGATGGTGTCAAAGTTAAGATGGGACAACCGTCTATGCCACAACCAGGACTTTGTTTCGGATGCTCTTGTCATGAGACAAATTGGTGATGAGGAGGCCATTTGGTTTAGGGTTAATACCTGTACATGTTACTAAAGTTAGCAAAAAATTTGATTTAGGTTACTATACTTTTTTTTGTTGAATTAGGTTACCCATGTATACGGTTTGTTGAATTAGGTTACCCATGTATACGGATTTGTTGAATTAGGTTACTTGCGTCAACATTCATTAGATTTTAAGTACAAAATGGTCCTTGTCGTTAGTCGGGCGTCACGGAATTAGTCCCTAGACCACTATTTTCGGTTAGTTTGACCGTTTTTCGTCACTGAATTAGTCCCTAAATCGTATTTCGGTTAATTTTTTTTCGAAATTAATTTTTTTATAAAAAATAATTTTTTTTCGAAATTAATTTTTTTTTCTAAATTAATTTTTTTATAAAAAATAATTTTTTTCGAAATTAATTTTTTTATAAAAAATAATTTTTTTCGAAATTAATTTTTTTTCGAAATTAATTTATTTCGAAATTATTTTTTTTTAAATTAATTTCGAAAAAAATTAATTTCGAAAAAAATTAATTTCGAAAAAAAAAATAATTTCGAAAAAAGATTAACTTCGAAAAAAATTAATTTTTATAAAAAAAATTAATTTCGAAAAAATTATTTTTTATAAAAAAAATTAATTTCGAAAAAAATTATTTTTAATAAAAAAATTAATTTCGAAAAAAAATTAATTTTGAAAAAAATTAATTTCTAAAAAAAATTAATTTCGAAAAAAATTGTTTTTTATAAAAAAAATTAATTTCGGAAAAAATTATTTTTTATAAAAAAATTAATTTCTAAAAAAAATTAATTTCTAAAAAAAATAATTTCAAACTAACCGAAATAGTGGTCTAGGGACTAATTCCGTGACGAAAAATGGTCAAACTAACCGATATAGTGGTCTAGGGACTAATTCTGTAACGCCCGACTAACGACAAGGACCATTTTGTAACATGGGTAACCTAATTCAACAAACCGTATACATGGGTAACCTAATTCAACAAAAAAAAAGTATAGTAACCTAAATCAAATTTTTTGCTAACTTTAGTAACATGTACAGGTATTAACCCTTTGGTTTATGTCGATAGCATAGAGATTGGTGCCACGATTCCTGGTTAAGAGATTATCTCCAACCAAATTCCGAACGAAGCAGGTGTTTTTCCTAAATGCAACCTCTAAATCTGCATCGCAAAACTGCCCGACTGAAAATAAGTTGTGTCCCAACCCTTCGACATAGTAAACCCGAGTGATCAAGTAGTTCCCAAACTGAAGATCTCCATAACCCAGAATAGCTGCAACATGATCATTCCCAAACCGTACAGTTCCCATGAACTGCCATACAAAGTTGATCAGCAGCTTCAAATTTCCGGTCATGTGCTTCGAACAACCCGAGTCGACGATCCAAAGACAAATTTCAATGACCTGCGAAGAACAAATGATTTTGTATATGGAAACCGTTTAACTGTTGGTTCCAAGGGGTTAGAGGTAACAGGTGAATCACAATTAGAGAAGGTTTCCATGTTATCATTTGGAACAATTTCTAATTTGCCATTCTTAAGTGTAAACATTCTACCCGTTGGTTTCCATGCACAAAACTTAAGATGGTCCTTAGACAATAGGCTACTAGTGGTTTTCCTAGCTTTTGCAATTAGTCTTTGAATATATCTAGACTTAGCCCTAGTTACTGAAGGAACTTCTTTCTGTTCAGGCATATCATTCACAATCACATTATTAGAAACAATATCATCACAAGCATTTTCAGACAAAGATTTCGTGCACATTAAACAATCAGAGTCATTACATGCACAAGAAATAGTAGTCTTAACATTACATCCAGATGACATATGTTTCTTATTCGAAAGCGTTAAATTCCTAGGGTGGTCTTCTACTTTCTTGCATTCACTCTCAGAGACAGGCGATACTCTAGTGTTCCTGATATTGCTCCTAGGCTTTTGTCGTCTGCTCCTAGAGGTGCTTGCTAATCCTGTAGAAGGTAAGGCACACTCATTAGAATTTATGTTGTTGTCCTGAGATGTTGTTGTAGCATTCCTAGACTCGTTTGGATTATCTTTATTACTTTTGTCTATCACCCTATATGTTTTAGATGTAGAGGTAGACGCAGTAATGGGACTAATCCTGTAAAGGCCAGGCGCTATCACATTCGATGTTTTGACAACAGCTTTCTCTTTATCAGCACATTGGTTAGGTAAGGGTGTTGGAGTGACTTGTTTTGTCAAATCATTTGTCACATCAACCTTTGGAACAGTTTGAGAAATTTGCATTTTTGGTTGTTCCGAAGTTGATGGTTTGCAAACTTAGTTTCCTCACCCTTCCTTTTTAGACTGTCCAGCTGAGACTTCAAACGATCATTTTGTGCTTTCAGATTCTTGTAAGCACGCTCATACGACAATTTGTCATACTTGCATTCTTCCTTTTTCTGATCAAGTTGTTTAAAATATGTGACATTTTCTTTTTCAATCTTAGCAAGAGAATTTTCATATTTTACAACAATTGCAGAAGTCTCAGCTCGGAGTCTTTCATCATCTTCCACAGAATATGTTTGGTAAATAATGGACATAATTTCGGTCGAAAGAGCTACTTCAGAGAGAGTGTCATTGTGTCTTTCCAAAACTTTGATGTGTTCAATGTTTTCATTTGCTTCCTTTACCAGGGATTTGTGGTCCTTGACAAAGTCGGCTGTTTCTTTTAAAAGCGCATTTTCAACATTAAGTACTCTCGCATGAATTGCCATGAGAGGAGTAGTAAATTCTGTTTCATACACCTTTTTCATTTCATTATGAAAACTTGAGTCCCAATCGTTAATGCGATTAGTACTTGTTTTGGATGCCACGACCATTTGAAGTGTTTCAACTCTCTTTTTAAGATCATCCAAGTATCGTCTAGCGTCACTTGTGTTAGAAATGTTACTAGAGGACATTTGTTCAATATTAGAAAGATGTTTCGAAACAACTTTTCGTTTTGTGACAGCCGCTGGTTTTTTGAATAACATTGGTGACTCTTTTTGAACCAGATGAACGCCAGAATCTGTATTAAGCTTGTTATAATCAATTGGTTTAATTTATGGGTTCATTTGTCTCATTTTAACACGACTCTCTTCGGCAAGCTCAATCGTTTCTTAGGAATCACGAACCTCGGGAGGATCATGGTTATCATTTAGCACACTACCATTATATAACACATTCTGATGTTGCTGAGCTTTCTTGAGATGATAAGGGTTTTCACAACCGATAGCCATTTTCTTCATTGTATGTAAAATCGGGTTTGGATCGTTAATAAGCAAATTAATTGTTTGTGCAGACCGACCCGTTTTTACAAGCAACTCTTCCAACTTTTTGATGCTTTCTTGTTTTTCAATGATTTCATCAAAAAAATCATTTTCTCGTTTTGAAAATCTTGCATTCAATTCTTTCTTTTCTTTTTCAAGATCAGAACAAATTGATTTTTGTTTAGAAAGTTGGTTGGTTAATTCAGAAATTTCCGTGTTTAAAGATTTGATTGTCATGTTCAAATTAACATCAAGTGTGTCATATTTGATTTGCAAATGTTTTTCTCTTAACACAGAGTCTCTATAACCAATTTCAAGTTCTGACTGTTGTTTGTTATTAAATTCAAAAGCTTGTTCATTCACCTTATATCTCTCACGCTCAGCGGTCAATTTTTCATTCGCGACCTTAACATCGCGATTGACCTTTTTAACGTTCTCAATTTCAACACTACAATTATGCAATAATGATTCAAAAAACGCACGTGTTTCCTCATCATTCTCAACATGTTGTGACTCGAAGTCTCCATTAGGATCCATATCTGGAGTTGCCAAATTAATATTACTACAACTTGGCGTGTCCATATATGTATCATAAGTGGATGCTGGAGTCGCAGGATGTTGTTCATCATGAGTTGACATATCAAATATTTCATTATTGTGACATGTAGTGAATGGTGGTACCTCAGAGACTGCATTGGTGTCATACACAGGAGGTGTTTCAGAATCCGTGTCATACTTAGCCTCCTGAAGATTTGCCATGAAAATGCAGTTTGCATCGATGTCCTCAAGGTCTTCTATATCATCTATAAGAGCCATGAAGTCATTCTCTTCTGCATTCAACTGTAACCCAGCCGTTTCCTTCTGTGCCAACATTAATGCTTTCTGTAGATAAGCTGGATCTCTCTTTTTCGGCTTGTCGGGACAGTTCCTAGCCATATGACTGACACCCTGATAGTTAAAACACTTTATCAAATTACCCTGATTCATATTCCCGGCAACTTGAGCAGCAACATTCCCATACTGATTCCCAGCATTCTGACCCCTCTGATTTCCAACAACTGGACCCATCTGATTCCCTGCATATTGACCGATCCGATTTCCAGCATACTGCCCTGCATTCTGATTACCCATCTGATATCGAGGAGCATATCCCTGGTGATTCCCATAACCTCCAACCATTTGACCTTGTTGACCCATGTTGAAACTCGGCTGTGCAATCTGCTTGTTGCGAGTGTTCGATGATATTCTTTGATTGTTGCTGGTAGGTGTGGAATAGCGTCCTTGGAATGCCTTTGTTAGGTAAGCAAATGCCTGAGTCAAAGTAGCAGTGGACTCATCATTGTCATTAAATTCTGGTTCTGGGTATTGCGGGTATTGTTGTTGTGGGATGACTTGTTGTTGTTGTGGGTGGAATGGTGGTTGCGGAATTGATGAAGCGAAAAGTGTACCGCTTTTAGGGGGTCATTTAAGCCCTAAATCGTATTTATTTGATCAAATATTGCCTTAAATCGTTCCTTTTGTCATTTTAGGTACTTTGGAGAAGAAATCTGGAAAAGGAAGCATTTTGGACGTTTTTGGAGCATAAAAGTGAAGAAAACGACAAAGTCTCCAAAGCTGCTGGAAAAGTACACTTGACGGCGTCAAGGATTGCTCCTGACGGCGTCATGGCTTGGCAAAAGAGGTGGATATGACAAAATACACGTGACGCGCCAGAGAGTTTTGCAATGGAAAGTCTGACGGCGTCACCCTTTAAGGTGATCAAGGCCATCACGGTTTAAGCTAAAGAGAGACGGCGTCAAGCCTTGATAAGCCAGAGCGGATTTTGGAGGATTAAAGAGGGACGGCGTCAGGAAGACCATCCGGGAACCCTAGCCACGGCGAGGTGACGGCGTCAAGATCTATAACGTGACGCCGTCAGCTACTAAGTTCTATATATAGTTTTGCAATTTTTTGTCATTAGTGTGCAACTTTGTGAGGAGAAACCCTAAGACGAATTTCTGCCATTTTTAAGGGTTTTCATACCCTTGGATCTCCCATGTTTAATTGAAGATAAGTAATCACTTAATCAATCAATATGTCTATGTGTTGTTTGATTATATCTTGTTCTTGTCTTTTAATTAACATGCTAGGCTAGATTTATCTTGTGTTTGCTTAGATCTAATGAAACCTAACTATTGATTATTGGTTATTAGTGTGTTATTAATTGTATTGGATGATTGTTTATCGATGTTAGGCTTAAGAAAACTGGCTAACCTCCTATACGGTAACTTGCTTGAACGTCTTAAGAAACATGAACCAATGCGTACTAGGTTTATATGGTTGTATTTAATGCATGAGCGAATTCTAGTGATCCCATGTTAGGAGCTTCTTAGCCGGCTCGACATAGGAGTGAAGTAGGAGCTTGTAGAGTTGGGGAAGTACGTACGCCACCCCACGATTGGTATTAAGGAATACACCCGTCATCCACGCAATTAATACACACTAATCAACCGGTAAAAGATAGTTAGGGAGTAAGGAAATCTAAGTAAACACATTTCTCCCCATATAAGTTTCACAACCTTTTCATTTTCAGTTATTTTGTTTTATTTGCATTTGTAGTCATTTGGGTTAGTTGACTAGCAACTAATTCCGCCCACTCTTTCAAACCCGAGATTTTACTTGCTTTTATAAAAAATATAAAAAATACAAAAAGAATCTTCCCTTACCCTTAGACCTATTAGAGTAGTTTTTCAATCCTAATGACACTATTCCCCTAGAGAACGATCAATCCCCCGGTACTTGCCACTTCACTATACTACATCGGTCAGGTACACTGCCTGGTGGGGATTGCAAGCCTCTTGAGATCCCTCAAGAGGTAAAACCTGTTGTAAGGTCGCAAAACCACGCATCAGGAATATATTGTTGTTGCATGAAGTTCTACGTGGAAGATGAAGAGGGTTGTGTATTTACTGTTGCAGGTGTAGGTGTTTGAGCAATGAGTGCCAGAGGATCATGTTGCTTTGCTAACTTTTCTTTCCTGACTTCATTTGCCTCTGCCTGGTTTTTCTTTAGGAAATCATAGAGCTGATCATAGTTTACCTCGTGAAGGTTCTTTGTTTGGTTAACAATTGTGACATACCATCCCCATTCTTCTGGTAGATTATTGATGAATTTGATGTTTTGAGCAATGGGTTTTGGTGTCAACTTGTTTCTGATGAGCTCGTTCATTAAAGTGCAAAACCTGGTGTAGTAAGATTCAATTGGTTTAGCTGGAGTGGATGTGAACTTCTCCCATTCAGTGAGCAGCTTGTTTTCAACATCTTGTTGCCCAATTTCTGTGCCATGACAGAGTCTTCTAACTCGTTCCCACATAGCATAAGCTGAATCACAGCTGTCGACAGCAGCAAATATTTCCCGTTGTTAGTGCAAATATTACGATATTTAAACTAAACGGTTTCTTCGGTTTTAATAATGACAAACATGTAACTTGTAATACATAACGTAAAATGTGCAAGTTACTTGTAAACACAAATCATCAATGCATACTTACATCAACACCTCCCGATGTCTCAAGTATGCTGCAACGAAGTCGTAGATTTCCATCCCGACATAAATCACTCAAGGTATGGACAAACAAATCTACTACTTGACAAATGATCAAAGGATTTTATTTTTCTAAACTTCACATTTTTAATGTGACAAAACATTTTTTCAAAAATATATTTCACAAATTATTTTTGAATTAAAAAGAAATGTTTTATTTTGAAAAATATGTTTGAAAATCCCAACAGTCAAATTTCCCCCCAAAACAGCTCCTAACATCCCCAAATAAACCTTCCCCACTAAAGACAAACAAAGGAGCATCCACGGTTCCTTTAAATAGGGACGGATCCACTAAATTTAGTGGAGCCGTCGGGTATTTAGTGGAGCCGTGGGTCTGTAACGGTCAGATTTTCCCTTGCCTATAAATAGTGGACCATTCCACACTTTCAACTTGATTTTTCCAGTCCTTTTTCTCTGGTCTAATCCCTCCTCACTTAGATGACTTTCTTTGATCATTTGGAGAGTCTTAGTTTGTTTAAGAGTGATCCAATCCTCCATTCAAGTGATCCTCTTCATTCCTCTTGATTAGCAAGAGAAGAACACAAAGTATCCAAGTAGATACAAGGTGTTGTCATCCCTCTTGATTAGCAAGAGAAGAACACAAATTATCCAAGTAGATACAAAGTGTTGTCATCCCTCTTGATTAGCAAGAGAAGAACACAAAGTATCCAAGTAGATAAAAGGTGTTATCATTCCTCTTCATTTGCAAGAGAAGAACTCAAAGTATCCAAGAAGATACAAGAGTTGTAGTTGTTAGGTCTTGTAACATTGGTTACACTCTTGATTGTATCATAGCATACATCAAGATTATTTTTCTTTTGTGAGAGAGTAAGTCAAGATCATTGTGATCTTAAGAGACAGTGAAGATTGTGGAAAACTAGAAGGGGGGGGGGGTTGAATAGTTTTACGACTTTTTAATTTTATTATGAAAACCTTAGTTTATTTTTAAAACACTTAGATTCAAGTTTCTATGAAAAATAAAACTTGAACCTTATTATTAGTTATATATGTATTCTTTTAAATTGATTGTAAAAGTTTTGGTTTCTTGAATGGATTTTCAAATTGATCTTTATGTGAAGTCGACCTCTAATTAATACTAGCAATTATATAAGCCTATGTGTATGAAAGTAATGACGATGCAAGTAAAGAAATAAATAAGGTATGGAAAGATCTAACCGAGACACGAGAGATTTATAGTGGTTCGGCTACAAGGACACCTTCCTTGCCCTACTCCACTCCCCGAGCACACCTTGCTCGAGAGTTTTCTTCACAACTTGAATAAGCTCCCTTATGGCGGAGAAAACCGTACACAACTTTGGCTTACACGGGTTTAACGACACAAAGCTAAATGTCGAGTTCTAATCGTAGCTAGAACCAATCTCACAACTTCACAACACAACTTCTTCACAACTTATTCACGACTACTTCACAACGGCTTCACGACTTCTTCACGACTTCAACACGACCGCTACACAACCTCTATGATGCGGCTTCACGACTTCAACACTATGTCTTCATGACTAGGACTTCACGACTTCAACATGTCCGCTACACAACCTCTATGCTACGGCTTCACGACTTCAACACAAGGACTTCATGTCTTCTAAGCTACGGCTTCACAACTTCTACACCACGGCTTCACGACTTCTACACAAGGACTTCATGTCTTCTAAGCTACGGCTTCACAACTTCTACACCACGGCTTCACGACTTCTACACAAGGACTTCATGTCTTCTAAGCTACGGCTTCACAACTTCTACACCACGGCTTCACGACTTCTACACTTTGACCTCACAACTTCTATACCACAACTACTTATACAACATCTTCACTACTTACACACAACACTAATCTACAACACACACCTTACATACAAATGAATGAATGATTTACAAACTTTGTTAAACACACAACTTAAGTAACAAGATGATACTAAGTTGTAATACTTCTAATCTTGATTGATAGAAGTATTCTTCTTTTGCACGTGGATGGTGGAAGCTTGGATCACTTGAAAACCAATGCTTAAGATTACATGATCAAAGGTTTTTTAAGATATGAAATGAGATCTACAACAGAAAGTTTTAGTGCAAAAGGGTAAGTAAAAATCCAGGGGAAGGCTGGTATTTATAGGAGAAAAATCTGGACAGCTGGACCCTACTGGAGTGTGGCCGGCCCCGTTAAATAGGGGGGCGGTCCCCTTAATTTTACTAGCCGGCCCCCTTAATAATTAAGGGGACCGCCTAGTAAAATTTTCTGAACGTTGCCCAGATTTGTCCTTTTGTGGGGAAGGTTTTTCTGAAACATTTTTACTGATTTTGGTTAAAAATTTGAATTCATGTTTTTATAAAAGATTAAACATTTTTATTTAATACCAAAATTGTTTTTCAAAAATATATAAAATGTTTTTGACATTTTATAAAAAATTTAGAAATAAAGAAAATGTTCCTTTGATCATATGATGCATTAAGCATTAGTTCATTCATACCTTAAGTGATTTTAGTTGTAGAAGTGAATATTTACAACTAATTACTTGTTTAATTTATAAGTTTATGTTTTAATGAGTTTACATTTTGTGATCATCAAAACATAGAGATATGAATAAATATTGATAATGTTTTTAGGCATTTATTTATGTCAACAATCTCCCCCTTTTTGATGATTACAAAACCTAAACTCATTAAACCAAAAAGTTTATTTTTGGACAAGTATTTAGTGAGTTTACATTCACTTCTCCCCCTTTTTGTAGCATCAAAAAGGTTGAGCCGACAAGTTTTAGAGACAAAATTTGTCGGAACGAGAACTCCCCCTTGATGTGTGCTCCACCTCGTTTGGGGGCACCAAGGAATCGATATATGGAATACTTGCAAGAAAAATATTAGAAGCACAAGCATATATATAGAAAAAATAAGCATGCATATAAAGACATTCATTAAAAATGTTGTGTATCAATACACAACCATCCAAGATTATATTCAATCCTACATTAGCTAGTAAGTAATGCAATCTACATAATCATTCTTGGAGTACATGATCTTCCATGGGGCTTGCACACAAAATGGTTTGAAAAATTATTTTTGATTAAGCATTGCATATGCTTAATTTGGTGAGAATGAAGGTGGTGGTAGTGTAGTGGGTGAAAATGATGGAGGTTGTGGTGGAGGTTGGTTGTTAAGCATGTGTTCAAGGGATGAAAACATGCAGTGTATCTCATCTCTAAGACCAAAGATGATGGTTCGTTTGTGGGTGTGGTGGTATTGGTGATGATGAGAAATGAGCATCAAGAGGTGTTATTGGTGATATGGAAATGACAAGTTGGGTGAATGGAGGTTCTTGAGTAGGAGGTGGAGTTGATGCTCTTGATGGTGGTGATGAAAGGTGTGAGTTGATGTAGTTATTGATGGATGAAGTGGAAGGTATGGATGAAGATGTTGTGCCATGAGTGAAGGGTGTTTTTGATGGTACATTTGGTGCACTTGGGGATTAACATTGAGGTGGTGGTGATGGAGTTTAGGTGTCTTAGAGATGATTTTGGTGATAGCATGGTGAATGAAAATGGGTGTTTGATGGAGGTGATGGTTGATTTAGGTAAGGTTTGGGCTAGATAAAAGGGGCCGCAAGATGCAAAAGAAAACAGTAAATTTTACTGCCCAGATGGCCGGTCCCCTTAATTGCTGGCCGACCCCCTTAAAATTAAGGGGACCGCCTAGGGAATTAAGGGGGCTGCCCATCTGGTGTTTTCCCAGGCGACCAAATTTGAAAAATTTCCAGAAAAAGGTCATTTTTAGGGTGTTTTTACAGCAAGCTCCATTTGAATCATGTACATCAAGAATGATTAAATAGTGGCATAAACATGTTAAATACGCATCCATACATTTAAAACATATTATGGAATAAGCATGTTATTAATCATCAAGCATGTATATATATCATGATATCAAGTATACAAGCAATATGCATGACAGTCATTTATTAAAGACAAGAAGTAAAGCATTCATAAGTTGAAAATAATTATGTTAAAAACATAATTATTGATACAACACATATTTTGCTTATAGCATACAATAAGTAGAAAATTTTAAATTGCCTAAGAGATCCATTGGACTTTCTTGAGACATGAAAACTTGGATTATTTTGGATGGATGATGGTAAAGAGGGGTAAAAAATGTTGGATTAATGGGGTTGTAAGTTTGGGTGTATGGATGTTGGAGAGAGTGTTGATAGAGGAATTGGAGGTGGAGAGCTTGGACTTGACCATGTTAAATAAAGGTTTTGATGTTGTTCAAGTGGTGGTGTTGGATTAGATCTAGTGAGAAGATACTAAATCCAAGTGAGACGCTCATTTAAGGTGATGGTTTGATTTTGGAGAAAGATGCAACAAGGACTATTGTTGACATGTTTCTCAATTTGACTCAAGTGATGTGGTGATGATGGTAATGATGGTGATATGGATGGTGATGGGTTTAAGTTGCTTTGAGCAAGGTGCAAAGCAAGGAGAGCATTAAGCTCATGGGCTTCCTTGAGTTCTTCAATGAACTTCAAGTGTTGAGTGGAAGGTGATGATGATGGAGAGTGGTTGTTATTTGGTGGAAGTGGTGGTGACACTTTTGGTGGTGGAGACATTTGTGAACTTGGGTAATTATGAGTGAATGAAGGTGGACATATGGATGATTGGTTATGTGTGTGAAAGGGTTCATTAGGGTGAGGTTTAGGTGTTGGTTGAGTTTGAACAACATCATTTGTTGGGTTATGGCAAATGTCAAGCTTCCTCCTCCAAATGGGCCTCACTGAGATTTTAGCAACTCTTGAAGGCTTGGATTTTGGGTGGTTAGATGATGACATGTTTGGATGGATGAGCATTTATGATGGAGTTGGGTGTTTATGGTGTAGTGATGATGTGATTGTGGAAGGTAAATTTTGGTGAGTGGTTTGTGACAAAATGTGTTTGTGAATTTTGGGAAGTATAGGATAAAATGGGCTAAAAAATAGAAAAGGGGAGCAGCACCTTCGACCATCAGATGGCCGGTCCCCTTAATTAAGGGGCCGGTCCCCTTAAATATTAAGGGGGCCGCCTAATGAATTAAGGGGGCCGCCCATCTGCTGATTTTCAGGTTACTGGAAATGGGTTTTTGGCAGAGAATTATGAAAGGGTTGTGTTTTTGGGTTTAGTTTCAAGCAAGTCCAACTTCTTTTGAGGCAATTTAGGATTTAATAACTTATGTATGCTAAGCATATTCATTAGACATTATTATCTAGCATGCAAGCAACTCATTTAGCATGTAAAATATATATGTTAGACAAGAAAACACTACATAGCGCCAAGTAATTCATAGTATCATATTTAGGAAGATTAATAAGCTAGTTAAATAATCCTAATGAATATCTATGTGCATGGGAATGTAGAGTTGTGATAGCATGGACTTCTAGACTTGTACCAAGTGAGGTCTTAGTGAATAAATTATGGTTATTTTCAAATTTAGTTCACTTATAAATGTCACATACATAAATATAGATGACAGATATGAGATCACCATGCATGATTTAAAGAAATGTTTTTGGCATTATTCAACAATGTTTGAAAGTGGGTTTTTATGTGGATGTGAAAAATATTTTAATGAAATAGTTTTGGTTTTATTTCAAAATGTTTTTATGAGGAAAGAAAACATATTTTTCCAATCTTTGGTTTTGATAAACACGTAATTATGGACACAAGTTTGGAAGAAAGGTAGGATGGTGAAACATGTAAAATAGAAATGTGTCATAATCTTTTGAAAAATTATTTTTCCAAAATGTGAAGTTTTTGCAAATTTAAAAGATAAGTCCCATTGATTATAGGTTTAAAAAATAATGGTTTATAAAAGATCTCATGCTCAAGCCTATTGTCACATGCTACCTCTTTCTACATATCCTATGACATTTACGCATGTATTATGACTAAATACAAAAATACATCATGTCAGAGTAGTTAGAGAAAAACAAAAGCTATTATAATGACAATGCATTCAACTAAACAAATAATTACGAAGGCATGTAGTCAAATCACATAGGAGCAAGTAAACATCTAGAAATTTTATATATGCAGGATGACATACATCTAGGAATGAAAAGCTCTAATGAAAAGCAAAGTTCATAACAGTAAACTATCGTTAGGTATATTTAGGAAGAATAATGTATTCAAGTTGGAGAATGAGTATGAGACTATTACTAGTGGTGCTCAATTCAGGCTAAACACGACCGTTTTTACGGGTTACACACACCCAACTTCTCACATAGAAGCAATTCAACCGTTAGGTCAAATTGAGTTTCTAGTCAATAGATTCTCCAGTAGTCATTCTCTTTTTAGAAGAAATTAAGTTCCTAAATTTACCTATCGAAGAGTACCAAATATGAAGTTTGCTTGGTTTACTAATACTTAGGGGGGCTAACTAAAGATTTTCTAGTTCATTAAGCCACCGAACGAATATACCTAAAGTGTAAAGGCAAAGCAACCTTATCAGACTAAGCTTATCCTAAGGCATTAATAAGATTATATGCATGAAGTAATTACTTATGAAATTTAAAAAGACAACTTACCTCACGTCCTAGCTTTTCTTCGTAATGTGTCAGATGATGATCGACGTGTGAATGATAGGTGAGTCGGATGATGATCTTCTCCTTCATCTGTGTCACTCCATGATCTTGGATTGAGTTCACTTTGGAGTTGATTCATGTAGTCTTCGTCGCTAACACCTTCATTAACACCATTTGAACTAGTAGCACATGTATCTATTTTATCTAAAAGTTTATCTATTAAATTTTCTAAGATAACTAATTCATGTACAAGATCAAAATCCTAATCTTTGGCTTGACATTTTTCTTGATGAAAGTTTAAGAAATTTTTCCAAATATCATTTGCCGTTTTACAGAAGAATATTCTTTCATATTCAACTTTCGGCAAGGTTTTATAAATAATTATTTTAGCTTTATTATTTATTTCATTCTTTGTTTTCAAATAATCAATTTGACTTTCAAAATCCGTTTTTGTTTGATTTTCAAAATCAGTTTTTGTTTGACTTTCAAAATCACCAATCGAAATGACATGCCAAAGATCTAGATCAATTGATTTCACATAAGTTTCAAATTTATTTTTCCATTCAAGAAAAGTATAGTTTTCAAATAGTGGTGGTTTTAGCAAAGATTCCCCTTCTAGATATTTTTCGAATTCCATAGATCGATTCAAGTTTTAAAATACAGTATATTTTAAAGATCTTGATTGACCTGGCTCTTGATACCAATTGTGAAAAACTAGAAGGGGGGTTGAATAGTTTTACGTCTTTTTAATTTTATTATGAAAACCTTAGTTTATTTTTAAAACACTTAGATTCAAGTTTGTATGAAAAATAAAACTTGAACCTTATTATTAGTTATATATGTATTCTTTTAAATTGATTGTAAAAGTTTTGGTTTCTTGAATGGATTTTCAAATTGATCTTTATGTGAAGTCGACCTCTAATTAATACTAGCAATTATATAAGCCTATGTGTATGAAAGTAATGACGATGCAAGTAAAGAAATAAATAAGGTATGGAAAGATCTAACCGAGACACGAGAGATTTATAGTGGTTCGGCTACAAGGACACATTCCTTGCCCTACTCCACTCCCCGAGCACACCTTGCTCGAGAGTTTTCTTCACAACTTCAATAAGCTCCCTTATGGCGGAGAAAACCGTACACAACTTTGGCTTACACGGGTTTAACGACACAAAGCTAAATGTCGAGTTCTAATCGTAGCTAGAACCAATCTCACAACTTCACAACACAACTTCTTCACAACTTATTCACGACTACTTCACAACGGCTTCATGACTTCTTCACGACTTCAATACGACCGCTACACAACCTCTATGATCACGACTTCAACACTAGGACTTCACGACTAGGACTTCAGACTTTAACACGACCGCTACACAGCTTCTATGCTACGGCTTCATGACTTCAACACAAGGACTTCATGTCTTCTAAGCTACGGCTTCACAACTTCTACACCACGGCTTCACGACTTCTACACAAGGACTTCATGTCTTCTAAGCTACGGCTTCACAACTTCTACACCACGGCTTCACGACTTCTACACAAGGACTTCATGTCTTCTAAGCTACGGCTTCACAACTTCTACACCACGGCTTCACGACTTCTACACTTTGACCTCACAACTTCTATACCACAACTACTTATACAACATCTTCACTACTTACACACAACACTAATCTACAACACACACCTTACGTACAAATGAATGAATGATTTACAAACTTTGTTAAACACACAACTTAAGTAACAAGATGATACTAAGTTGTAATACTTCTAATCTTGATTGATAGAAGTATTCTTCTTTTGCACTTGGATGGTGGAAGCTTGGATCACTTGAAAACCAATGCTTAAGATTACATGATCAAAGGTTTTTTAAGATATGAAATGAGATCTACAACAGAAAGTTTTAGTGCAAAAGGGTAAGTAAAAATCCAGGGGAAGGCTGGTATTTATAGGAGAAAAATCTGGACAGCTGGACCCTACTGGAGTGTGGCCGGCCCCGTTAAATAGGGGGGCGGTCCCCTTAATTTTACTAGCCGGCCCCCTTAATAATTAAGGGGACCGCCTAGTAAAATTTTCTGAACGTTGCCCAGATTTGTCCTTTTGTGGGGAAGGTTTTTCTGAAACATTTTTACTGATTTTGGTTAAAAATTTGAATTCATGTTTTTATAAAGATTAAACATTTTTATTTAATACCAAAATTGTTTTTCAAAAATATATAAAATGTTTTTGACATTTTATAAAAAATTTAGAAATAAAGAAAATGTTCCTTTGATCATATGATGCATTAAGCATTAGATCATTCATACCTTAAGTGATTTTAGTTGTAGAAGTGAATATTTACAACTAAGTACTTGTTTAATTTATAAGTTTACGTTTTAATGAGTTTACATTTTGTGATCATCAAAACATAGAGATATGAATAAATATTGATAATGTTTTTAGGCATTTATTTATGTCAACAATCTCCCCCTTTTTGATGATTACAAAACCTAAACTCATTAAACCAAAAAGTTTATTTTTGGACAAGTATTTATTGAGTTTACATTCACTTCTCCCCCTTTTTGTAGCATCAAAAAGGTTGAGCCGACAAGTTTTAGAGACAAAATTTGTCGGAACGAGAACTCCCCCTTGATGTGTGCTCCCCCTCGTTTGGGGGCACCAAGGAATCGATATATGGAATACTTGCAAGAAAAATATTAGAAGCACAAGCATATATATAGCAAAAATAAGCATGCATATAAAGACATTCATTAAAAATGTTGTGTATCAATACACAACCATCCAAGATTATATTCAATCCTACATTAGCTAGTAAGTAATGCAATCTGCATAATCATTCTTGGAGTACATGATCTTCCATGGGGCTTGCACACAAAATGGTTTGAAAAATTATTTTTGATTAAGCATTGCATATGCTTAATTTGGTGAGAATGAAGGTGGTGGTAGTGTAGTGGGTGAAAATGATGGAGGTTGTGGTGGAGGTTGGTTGTTAAGCATGTGTTCAAGGGATGAAAACATGTAGTGTATCTCATCTCTAAGACCAAAGATGATGGTTCGTTTGTGGGTGTGGTGGTATTGGTGATAATGAGAAATGAGCATCAAGAGGTGTTATTGGTGATATGGAAATGACAAGTTGGGTGAATGGAGGTTCTTGAGTAGGAGGTGGAGTTGATGCTCTTGATGGTGGTGATGAAAGGTGTGAGTTGATGTAGTTATTGATGGATGAAGTGGAAGGTATGGATGAAGATGTTGTGCCATGAGTGAAGGGTGTTTTTGATGGTACATTTGGTGCACTTGGGGATTAACATTGAGGTGGTGGTGATGGAGTTTAGGTGTCTTAGAGATGATTTTGGTGATAGCATGGTGAATGAAAATGGGTGTTTGATGGAGGTGATGGTTGATTTAGGTAAGGTTTGGGCTAGATAAAAGGGGCCGCAAGATGCAAAAGAAAACAGTAAATTTTACTGCCCAGATGGCCGGTCCCCTTAATTGCTGGCCGGCCCCCTTAAAATTAAGGGGACCGCCTAGGGATCTAAGGGGGCTGCCCATCTGGTGTTTTCCCAGGCGACCAAATTTGAAAAATTTCCAGAAAAAGGTCATTTTTAGGGTGTTTTTGCATCAAGCTCCATTTGAATCATGTACATCAAGAATGATTAAATAGTGGCATAAACATGTTAAATACGCATGCATACATTTAAAACATATTATGGAATAAGCATGTTATTAATCATCAAGCATGTATATATATCATGATATCAAGTATACAAGCAATATGCATGACAGTCATATATTAAAGACAAGAAATAAAGCATTCATAAGTTGAAAATAATTATGTTAAAAACATAATTATTGATACAACACATATTTTGCTTATAGCATACAATAAGTAGAAAATTTTAAATTGCCTAAGAGATCCATTGGACTTGCTTGAGACATGAAAACTTGGATTATTTTGGATGGATGATGGTAAAGAGGGGGTAAAAAATGTTGGATTAATGGGGTTGTAAGTTTGGGTGTATGGATGTTGGAGAGAGTGTTGATAGAGGAATTGGAGGTGGAGAGCTTGGACTTGACCATGTTAAATAAAGGTTTTGATGTTGTTCAAGTGGTGGTGTTGGATTAGATCTAGTGAGAAGATACTAAATCCAAGTGAGACGCTCATTTAAGGTGATGGTTTGATTTTGGAGAAAGATGCAACAAGGACTATTGTTGACATGTTTCTCAATTTGACTCAAGTGTTGTGGTGATGATGGTAATGATGGTGATATGGATGGTGATGGGTTTAAGTTGCTTTGAGCAAGGTGCAAAGCAAGGAGAGTATTAAGCTCATGGGCTTCCTTGAGTTCTTCAATGAACTTCAAGTGTTGAGTGGAAGGTGATGATGATGGAGAGTGGTTGTTATTTGGTGGAAGTGGTGGTGACACTTTTGGTGGTGGAGACATTTGTGAACTTGGGTAATTATGAGTGAATGAAGGTGGACATATGGATGATTGGTTATGTGTGTGAAAGGGTTCATTAGGGTGAGGTTTAGGTGTTGGTTGAGTTTGAACAACATCATTTGTTGGGTTATGGCAAATGTCAAGCTTCCTCCTCCAAATGGGCCTCACTGAGATTTTAGCAACTCTTGAAGGCTTGGATTTTGGGTGGTTAGATGATGACATGTTTGGATGGATGAGCATTTATGATGGAGTTGGGTGTTTATGGTGTAGTGATGATGTGATTGTGGAAGGTAAATTTTGGTGAGTGGTTTGTGAAAAAATGTGTTTGTGAATTTTGGGAAGTATAGGATAAAATGGGCTAAAAAATAGAAAAGGGGAGCAGCACCTTCGACCATCAGATGGCCGGTCCCCTTAAATATTAAGGGGGCCGCCTAATGAATTAAGGGGGCCGCCCATCTGCTGATTTTCAGGTTACTGGAAATGGGTTTTTGGCAGAGAATTATGAAAGGGTTGTGTTTTTGGGTTTAGTTTCAAGCAAGTCCAACTTCTTTTGAGGCAATTTAGGATTTAATAACTTATGTATGCTAAGCATATTCATTAGACATTATTATCTAGCATGCAAGCAACTCATTTAGCATGTAAAATATATATGTTAGACAAGAAAACACTACATAGCACCAAGTAATTCATAGTATCATATTTAGGAAGATTAATAAGCTAGTTAAATAATCCTAATGAATATCTATGTGCATGGGAATGTAGAGTTGTGATAGCATGGACTTCTAGACTTGTACCAAGTGAGGTCTTAGTGAATAAATTATGGTTATTTTCAAATTTAGTTCACTTATAAATGTCACATACATAAATATAGATGACAGATATGAGATCACCATGCATGATTTAAAGAAATGTTTTTGGCATTATTCAACAATGTTTGAAAGTGGGTTTTTATGTGGATGTGAAAAATATTTTAATGAAATAGTTTTGGTTTTATTTCAAAATGTTTTTATGAGGAAAGAAAACATATTTTTCCAATCTTTGGTTTTGATAAACACGTAATTATGGACACAAGTTTGGAAGAAAGGTAGGATGGTGAAACATGTAAAATAGAAATGTGTCATAATCTTTTGAAAAATTATTTTTCCAAAATGTGAAGTTTTTGCAAATTTAAAAGATAAGTCCCATTGATTATAGGTTTAAAAAATAATGGTTTATAAAAGATCTCATGCTCAAGTCTATTGTCACATGCTACCTCTTTCTACATATCCTATGACATTTACGCATGTATTATGACTAAACACAAAAATACATCATGTCAGAGTAGTTAGAGAAAAACAAAAGCTATTATAATGACAATGCATTCAACTAAACAAATAATTATGAAGGCATGCAGTCAAATCACATAGGAGCAAGTAAACATCTAGAAATTTTATATATGCAGGATGACATACATCTAGGAATGAAAAGCTCTAATGAAAAGCAAAGTTCATAACAGTAAACTATCGTTAGGTATATTTAGGAAGAATAATGTATTCAAGTTGGAGAATGAGTATGAGACTATTACTAGTGGTGCTCAATTCAGGCTAAACACGACCGTTTTTACGGGTTACACACACCCAACTTCTCACATAGAAGCAATTCAACCGTTAGGTCAAATTGAGTTTCTAGTCAATAGATTCTCCAGTAGTCATTCTCTTTTTAGAAGAAATTAAGTTCCTAAATTTACCTATCGAAGAGTACCAAATATGAAGTTTGCTTGGTTTACTAATACTTAGGGGGGCTAACTAAAGATTTTCTAGTTCATTAAGCCACAGAACGAATATACCTAAAGTGTAAAGGCAAAGCAACCTTATCAGACTAAGCTTATCCTAAGGCATTAATAAGATTATATGCATGAAGTAATTACTTATGAAATTTAAAAAGAGAACTTACCTCACGTCCTAGCTTTTCTTCGTAATGTCTCAGATGATGATCGACGTGTGAATGATAGGTGAGTCGGATGATGATCTTCTCCTTCATCTGTGTCACTCCATGATCTTGGATTGAGTTCACTTTGGAGTTGATTCATGTAGTCTTCGTCGCTAACACCTTCATTAACACCATTTGAACTAGTAGCACATGTATCTATTTTATCTAAAAGTTTATCTATTAAATTTTCTAAGATAACTAATTCATGTACAAGATCAAAATCCTCATCTTTGGCTTGACATTTTTCTTGATGAAAGTTTAAGAAATTTTTCCGAATATCATTTGCCGTTTTACAGAAGAATATTCTTTCATATTCAACTTTCGGCAAGGTTTTATAAATAATTATTTTAGCTTTATTATTTATTTCATTCTTAGTTTTCAAATAATCAATTTGACTTTCAAAATCCGTTTTTGTTTGATTTTCAAAATCAGTTTTTGTTTGACTTTCAAAATCACCAATCGAAATGACATGCCAAAGATCTAGATCAATTGATTTCACATAAGTTTCAAATTTATTTTTCCATTCAAGAAAAGTATAGTTTTCAAATAGTGGTGGTTTTAGCAAAGATTCCCCTTCTAGATATTTTTTGAATTCCATAGATCGATTCAAGTTTTAAAATACAGTATATTTTAAAGATCTTGATTGACCTGGCTCTTGATACCAATTGTGGAAAACTAGAAGGGGGGGTTGAATAGTTTTACGTCTTTTTAATTTTATTATGAAAACCTTTGTTTATTTTTAAAACACTTAGATTCAAGTTTGTATGAAAAATAAAACTTGAACCTTATTATTAGTTATATATGTATTCTTTTAAATTGATTGTAAAAGTTTTGGTTTCTTGAATGGATTTTCAAATTGATCTTTATGTGAAGTCGACCTCAACATGTCCGCTACACAACCTCTATGCTACGGCTTCACGACTTCAACACAAGGACTTTATGTCTTCTAAGCTACGGCTTCACAACTTCTACACCACGGCTTCACGACTTCTACACAAGGACTTCATGTCTTCTAAGCTACGGCTTCACAACTTCTACACCACGGCTTCACGACTTCTACACAAGGACTTCATGTCTTCTAAGCTACGACTTCACAACTTCTACACCACGGCTTCACAACTTCTACACTTTGACCTCACAACTTCTATACCACAACTACTTATACAACATCTTCACTACTTACACACAACACTAATCTACAACACACACCTTACATACAAATGAATGAATGATTTACAAACTTTGTTAAACACACAACTTAAGTAACAAGATGATACTAAGTTGTAATACTTCTAATCTTGATTGATAGAGGTATTCTTCTTTTCGCTTGGATGGTGGAAGCTTGGATCACTTGAAAACCAATGCTTAAGATTACATGATCAAAGGTTTTTTAAGATATGAAATGAGATCTACAACAGAAAGTTTTAGTGCAAAAGGGTAAGTAAAAATCCAGGGGAAGGCTGGTATTTATAGGAGAAAAATATGGACAGCTGGACCCTACTGGAGCGTGGCCGGCCCCCTTAAATAGGGGGGCGGTCCCCTTAATTTTACTAGCCGGCCCCCTTAATAATTAAGGGGACCGCCTAGTAAAATTTTCTGAACGTTGCCCAGATTTGTCCTTTTGTGGGGAAGGTTTTTCTGGAACATTTTTATTGATTTTGGTTAAAAATTTGAATTCATGTTTTTATAAAAGATTAAACATTTTTATTTAATACCAAAATTGTTTTTCAAAAATATATAAAATGTTTTTGACATTTTATAAAAAGTTTAGAAATAAAGAAAATGTTCCTTTGATCATATGATGCATTAAGCATTAGTTCATTCATACCTTAAGTGATTTTAGTTGTAGAAGTGAATATTTACAACTAAGTACTTGTTTAATTTATAAGTTTATGTTTTAATGAGTTTACATTTTGTGATCATCAAAACATAGAGATATGAATAAATATTGATAATGTTTTTAGGCATTTATTTATGTCAACAAAGATCTCTTGAAGCCATTGAGCTTGTGTGATTGATCATGTGGATCAAGGTGTAGATCGGGTAGATCGTGGTAGATTGGTGCTTGCTACGATTAGCACTCGACATCTAGCTTAGTGTCGGAAATAGGATAAGCGACGTGTAAGGTGTAGATCGGGTAGATCGTGGTAGATTGGTGCTAGCTAAGATTAGCACTCGACATCTAGCTTAGTGTCGGAAAACAAGTTAAGCGACGTGTACGGTTTTCTCCGCCTGAAGGGAGTTTGTTGATTAGTGAAGTAACTCTCGAGTTGGGTACTCGGGGAGTAGAGTAGGGCGAAGAGGAGCTTCGTGACCGAACCACTATAAATCACCGTGTCTGGTTTGCGCCTTCTTACTTATCTCTTTACTTTCATTTCACTCTTTATCGCTTTATACTTATATTTGCATGAAGTTTATGCTTGTGTGACTAGTTGCTTATGTTATGTTGATTAAGTATGTGTCATAGCTTGATTGTGCTTGTGTTGTAGTTTACTACATTCATCTCTAAGTGTTAAATAACCATAGTTAACACTTTTCATATTACGTCACACTTGATCGGGTGTTTGATACAAAACTTTTAAGTTTTTAAATGGAAACGTATTCACCCCCCCCCCTCTACGGTTTCCACACCCGTGGTAAGCCAAGTTGAATTAGGTGCATTGCCAAGTCATCTGCTTCAACTTGCTTCCAATCCTTTGTTGTGTATTCCTCTTCTTTTTTATCACGAAAGGATGGAGGAACGGGAGGTGTTGCAGTTGGGACACTAGCTTCTTGAATCTGACGAGGCTTGAATGGTCCTTTCTGGATAGAATTGAGTAGGAGTCTACCTTGACCATTAGGTTTGGTTTTGATATATCGAATCATACGACTCGTCCATGGAAGATAACCACCTTTTTCTAGCATAGGAGGACGGTTTTCTGCACCGGCTGCATGGATGTCTTGTTGAGTCGTCATTGATGAAGTTGTGTATGATAAAGTTGATGTTGGATCGGTTCAAAGAAGTAGGATTTGTGTTTGTTGTTGGTTTTGACCTTTCTCGAGTTTTGCTTACTTGAAGGATTTCTAAGTTGGAGGATTCCTAAGTTGGAGGATTCCTAAGTAGGAGGATTTCTATGTTGGAGGATTCCTAAGTTGGAGGATTCCTAAGTAGGAGGATTTCTATGTTGGAGGATTCCTAAGTTGGAGGATTCCTAAGTAGGAGGATTTCTAAGTTGGAGGATTCCTAAGTAGGAGGATTTCTAAGTTGGAGAAAAGCTTCTTACTCAGAATTTTCAATCCTTACCTGGAAAAAAATCTTCCTAACTCGGAAATTAGTACCTAACTCGAAAAGAATGTCCTTGCTCGGAATTTTTCTCTAACTCGGAAGATTTATATTTGCTCGAAAAAAACCTTGCTCGGAAATTCTATCTTTCTTAACTCGGAAAAATCCTTGCTCGAAATTTCCTAACTCGGAAATTGGCAGAACCTAACTCGGAACTTTTTCTCTTACTCGGAAGATTTTACTCGGAAGCAGAACCTAACTCGGAACTTTTTCCCTAACTCGGAAGATTTTGTTCGAACTCGGAGGATTTTATCCTTGCTCGAAACTTTTAGTGTTCTTACTCGGAAAAAAATTTCCTAACTCGGAATTTTTTTGTTCTTGCTCAGAGAAAAACCTTCTAACTCGAAGGATCTGATGAAATAACGTGAAGAACAAAACCGAAAATCAAAAAACACACCCCTAGATCATTGTTTGGCTGTTGATACCACTTGTTATGGCCTTTATCAATCCTTATCTAACAACTACAATCAATGGGAGGTACAAGAGAGAAGTGTGGTGAAGGAATTCTAGTGAGAGAAACTAGAGAGAGAAAGTTATATTAAAAACACACACATCCCACCTGACAAATGGGGAGGTTGGAGAGTATTTATAGGTTTACAACATAAGTGGGCTTAGGCTTTCTTTGGGCTAACTTTTTACCTATTAGATTAACTAAAAGCCCATAGACTATTCTTTTAATTAAACAACTACACTTTTACAAAAATAAACCACAAATGACCATCACTTTTTATAAAAGCTAACAGGATGCTTTTCAAGCGTCACAACCTAAAGTCTCACGAAACCAAATTAGTAGGGATCGTTTGGGTACTCATAACCGTTTAGTGGCTGCTTACTTCTGCGAGAACCCAAGATACGACGATCAAGCATTCCATGATCGTTTCCGAATGACCCAAAATCTATTCACACGAATTGTTCGAGAGGTGACCGATCATTCACCTTATTTCCAACAAACTCCTAGTTGTACGGGCTTACTTGGTATTTCTCCATTGATGAAGTGTACTTCGTCAATTCGTCAATTAGTATACGGAGTCAATCCTGATGCTCTAGATGAATTTGTGCAAATGGGTGGGTCAACAATTCGCGAGTGTCTCCAAAAATTTTGTGAGGCCATCATGGAGTTATATGGTGCAGAGTATTTGAGAAAGCCGACGGTTACTGACATTGACAAACTATATGCTCATCACTACGAAAGGCATGGGTTTCCTGGGATGATAGGAAGCATTGATTGTACAGATTGGCCGTGGGAGAATTTCCCACATACTTTAAAAGCTCAATTTTGTAGGGGTGATCACGGGCAATCTCCTTTCATTTTATTGGAAGCGATCGCCTCCCAAGATTTATGGATTTGGTATGCGTTCTTTGGTGTCGCCGGGATGAATAACGACGTAAATGTTTTACGTAAATCGCCTATTTTCAATGATCTCAAAATGGGGAGAGCACCGGATGTGGAATTCTATGCTAACGGCGTTCCTTATAAACGGGGATATTATCTTGCTGATGGGATATATCCGGAATACTCTGTTATTGTGAAGTCCATTAAAAATCCAGGGACAGGTGATGACAAACGAATATTGTATAAGACGATGCACGAAGCAGCAAGAAAAGATGTGGAACGTGCTTTTGGTGTACTAAAGAAGAAGTGGCTCATGATTAAACATCCGGCTAAAGGGTTTGACAAAGAGCGTCTATCACATATAATGTACACATGCATCATATTACATAATATGATAATTCAGGACGAAGGGCGGGCGATATCTCCCACTTTCTTTCCAGCAGAGCAGCACCGCTCAAAGCCGATTTGGTGGAAGACATTTGGCATCGTCATAATCAAAACTATTAGTCATATTATTATGTAACGTTTGAATTTTATTGTAATGTTTTAATTTTATTTGAATTATTATGTAACGTTTTAATTATTAATGAAATTTAAGTTTGTGTTAAAAATGTTTAAAAAAAAAATGGATGAAGGTCGCCTTACTGGGGCACCCAATCACCTGAAGGTCGCTGGAGAGAGAAAGCTGACGTGGCAGAGAAAATGGGAGGGATTGACCCTCCCAACTGCAAGCAGCCTTAGGTGTCGTTTTTTTTTTTTTTTTTTTTGAAAGAAGCACTTTTTTCTCTTTTCACTTCTTTTGTCTACGGGCGCGCATAGTTTTTTTTTTTTTTTTTTTTTTTTCCTGTAGACATAAGTGTTTTTTTTACTTCTTACCTCTTCAAAAATTAAACATAAATTTTCACTTCTTCTCACTTCTTCAACACAAACCCTATCTATTTCTCTTTCATTATTTTCTTTCAAAAGCACAAAAAACAAATGGTTTTCTTCCTTGTAGATGAAGACTTTAGATGTACATCTTCTTTCGCAGACATGGTTTGGAGATGAAGACATAAAACCTCTTAAAAAACAAATGACGCCTTAGAGTCACCACAAAGGCATCTAGGTAAAAGACCTTTATGTGACAATAAGTTTATGGGGTTAGATGACTATGATGTGGTACAATTTAGCAGCAAATCTAAGGCTAAGTTTAAGGGAAAAAGGTTATTTCTGAAAGATGAAGTTAGTAAAATGATCATTGATGATAGTGAGGTGAAAAGGTTACTGATAACATAGTTGATATGATGTTGCCGCTAAGGAAGTAGTTGATGATAATATAATTGTTTTTAATGATAATATTGGTGCTAAGGAAGAAGTTGATGAAATATAGTTGTTTCTAATGATAATGTTGCTTCTAAGGAAGTATTTTATGATACTATGGTCGGTGATAAGCAAGTATGTGGAAAACTAGAAGGGGGGTTGAATAGTGTTGGATCGATATACTCTGACCAAACTAACTTGTAGCTTGTCTACGGTTTAACAACCTTGAATAAATTCAAAACTGTTAATGATGAAACATTGATATACTTTGCTAAGTATGCGGAATCTACTTCAACAAAGCTAAGAAGAATTAATAAACAACTTCGAATATTATTAAAACCTTGAACCTGCTCTTTACACAGATTCATTAACAAACTCTAATCACTAATACTCTAACAAACTTCTAATATTCGTATGAACTTGTCTCTCTAAAATCGCATATCTCTAATGCCAACCTAGGGATCTTTTTATAGGCACAAGGAAAACCCTAGTCGGTTTACAATACTTGAACGACAAGTAATTCTAATTATAACTCTAATCTAATACGAACATTCTAGAATTACACATTAGTCCTTAAACAATTTGCATAACAGTCCTTCAACGAGCAGCAGTACTTTGACTTGATTAGCAGTACTTTGATATTCCAGCAGTACTTTAACTTTATAGCCCAACAAATAGTTTTACCGTTTAAGATTAATTTAAACCGTTTTGTAACTTATGTGAATTCAATGAAACTATGCACACAAAAATAATCAAACAATATATCCGAAAAGTAAAGAGAGGAATTATCAAACCACATAACACTGATGTTTATAGTGGTTCGGCTAAAATGACTCTTTTCCTTGTCCTACTCCACTTCCCTGAGCCTTTATCTCGAGAGTTATCCTTCACTAAGAAACAAACTCCCTTCTAGGTGGAGAAAACCTTTACACGTTGCTTACTTCCTTTTCCGGTACTAAGCTAAACACCGGGTTCTACTTCAAGGTAGAACCAACCTAACGTTGCTTATATAATTACCGACACTAAGCTAGATGTCGAGTTCTTTACAAGGGTACAACCACTCCCGTTTGGTTCTTTCACAAGGGTACAACCACTCCCTACACTCTTTGTGTTTTGAGGACTAAAACACTAACCACACTCACTGAGATAAATGATACAAATAATGATGTGTGAACTACAACTATATCACACAGTGCTTAACTACTACAACTTGCAACAGTATGTTTGTTGAAGTTCTTTAGCTTGATCTTCTTTGCTACAAAAGAGAGATCAATGATATGACTAATATGGGTTAGTAAATAAATGGATGAATGTTTTCTACTTTGTAAGTGATGAAATGCTCAAATGATAAGTCTGCTATTTACAGGCAAACTTGGTGAACAACCCACGGATCCGGCGGATCCCACAAAAGGGATCCGTCTTTGTAGTCGTTTGGTTCCGCAGGTATGACAGCTAAGAGATTTATCAAATCTTCCACAATCTTTCCTTATCTTTGTGTTGTCATATCAAGATCTTCCAAAGTTAACTATCTTGCTTGAAGATCTAACTAAGATATCACATAATCTATGTATGATGCATGCCATGATGTCATTGTATCATTTTAAAAATAAAGTTTTCTTTTAAGGAAATAAACTAGTAGATGTGTAAAATGTAATTCTAAGTAATCTTATGAAATGTAAAATGTCTTTTAAAAGTGACTTTAGCTAGTATTTATAATTTTCTAAAAGATATACTTTGTAATTGTCATTAACAAAACTAAGTAAAGATCGTAAAATATAAATAACGTTTTTAGGACGATATTTGTATTAACAATCTCCCCCTTTTTGTTGATGACAAAACATAAAGTATATTTTTGAGCAAAGGAATAAATATAGCATGAGTTCTTTAAAATATAGATTAAGTTTGTTTTATTTGAGTTTAAAAACTATTTTTATGCAAAAGTGTATGTACTGTGATGATTCACAGTTATGCAAACTTAATCCTTTCTCCCCCTTTTTGTCGAAACAAAAAGAAGAGTTGCGTAGCGGAATGCGATTTTGAGAACTTTAAGAGCTCCCCCTTGTTTTATACTCCCCCTAAATGGAGTAACAAGGTAATGATGCATGATCCTACAAAACAAATGGTTAGAATATGATATGCTCCCCCTCGATGTATACTCCCCATTACAAGAGTACCAACGTATACATTTGAAGGTTATGAGATGCTACAAAAGAAATGTTAGTGATAAATTACTTCAATGGAGAAGTATAATGCATATGAAATAGTCATCTAAACAAGACTTTCAAATTAGTTGACTTTGAAAAGTCAAAATGAAGTGTCTGATCAAAATTTTGTACCTAAAGTACAAATGATCAAAATATAATATAGATTCCAAATGGCTATATAATGATGTTAGTCACCTAAATAATGATAATATGCTTCATTGAGGCGGTGGTCTACCATACCCGAGAGAGAGTAGAGACGGGTGAGTTCTTCACTAATCTCCTCTTGGGTTTGAGGCAAATTGATCCACATTGCCTCGTCTATGGCAATGAGAGTTGATGTGGGTGAGAGAGGTGGTATTTGAGGTTGAGATGATGGTGCATCATGGTATAAAGGACCATGGATATCCGGGAAAATCGGATGAAAAAGCATAGGCTCTTGACCTTCAAAGGTCATGGGTGGAGGATTGGTTGATCTTGGTGGGAGATCCTCCAAGTCATCAAGGTATGGATGTGGTGATTTAGGTGGAGTCCTAAACAGCTCCATAGGTTGCAACTTAGGTGACAACATTGGATGGTGTAGGTGTGGATAGAGTGAGGAAATTCTCACTTGCAATAGTTGATGAGATATTAAGAGGAGATGATTCCTCTGATGATGAATTTGCAAGATTTATAAAGCAACAAGGGCTTAACACTTATGCGGGTAGTGCGTTTTGGAGGTCTAGAGGTGGAGGAGTTGTTTGATTTGGTCATTGTGAGCTAAGAGAACTAAGATGTACAGGTTATATGTTGTGAAGAAAGTGAATGAGTGAGTTTTGCTCTAAGTTATGATCTTAATTTATAGGCAGATGGTTTATAGAAACTAGTGTTTGGATTTGATGTAAATCCAATAGAGAATGTTGGTTCCTAATGATTTGGAACAAAAATTTGTGCAAATCACATCACATAAGTCGATCCATTGAACTTATGTTGAGTAATATGATGAAGATATGCAGTAAATGCAAAGAGATAGTGGAAAATCCTCTGATGTGATGTTCCCATAGATTTGCTCTGTTTCATCACTCTTCCTCTCAGCAGTTTCTTGAGGAATATTTTCAGGGGGTGTCATCTGAGTGTCATCCATAATTCCAGCATCTTGATTAAATCCAGCATCTTCATTCAAATTCTCTAAATTCCTCCCCAATTGGAATGAAGATTGCTTCTTTGACTTTTTCTTCTTTGACTGAGAAGACTTCTTAGGTATCTGACCACTCCTCTTCTGAGACTTTACCCATAATCGATGGTGTTGAACTAGTGGCCAAACAAACTTATTCAATCTTTGAAACTTAGTCTTTAATTTGACTATCCGAGCAGCTTGAGCCTCACTCTCCTTTTTCAGCCTCCTTAACTCCCTTGTTAAAGCATAATTATCCATCTCTGCCTCTTCTTCTTCAAATTGTTGAGACATATTTGTGGAAGTAAAATCATTAGGAGATGGTGGTTGATGCATACCTTGGTCTGACTCCTCATGGATAGGAATGGACATAGGAGCAGCATCTTCCCTAGTAGCAGTATGTGGAGAAGCAGTATGTTGAGAAGCAGTAGGTTGAGGAACACTATCTTCCCTTGAAACTGGAGACTCTTGACTTGCTGATTCAGAGTTTGCTTCTTGCTCTTGCTCTTGCTCTGCAGCTCTAACTACTTGTGCAACTCCCAATATATGAGCAGTCAAAGGTGTGTTTGTTCCAGAAAACTTGATACTCTTTTTAGATAGAAAAGTAAACACCTTTGGTGGAAGTTGGTCAGTGGGTAAAAAACTTTGAGGTTTAGGGACATCCTCAAGTTGATTGTTCAAGAATAACTGAACAAACCTTGGATACATTAAGAATGGTGTACCATTAGCAATGTGTGAAAGCATACCATCAAGAATGAGTCTTGAAAAGTTGAATCGTTGATCGGTAGCCAAACCCACTAAAGCAGATGCAATATTTTGACCAAATTGATCAAAAGAAGTACTCTTGGGACTTAAGCAGTGAAGTAAGACATGAATTAGGTACTTCCAATGGGAACAAAACAAAGGCTTTTGAAAAGTAAGTTTTGTAAGATCTCCCTCATAGCCTATATCGCTTAAAGTTTCCCAAAGCACTTGTTTGTCAAAACGAACAGCCCCTCCTTCATCATTAAACATCAAAATATCCCTAACTGTGGCTTCAGAAATCCGAATAGTTCGTCCAGCAACCGTAGCCCTAATTAAAGAATCATCTTCAACCGTTGCAGTAGCCCAAAATTCTTGTATCCATGGACCAATAACATCAGGATCAACTAAAATAGAGTAGTTGATGGAAGACCCAGTCAAGAAATCGATGATCGCATGAAAATCAACATTATCCCCTGTCTTGTCTAAATTAGCGATCATGTTGTGTTTGCTAACTGTGAATCGATTAGCCATGATGAGTCGTAGAGAAGAATTCGCTTTGAGTGTGTGTTTCGTTAAAAAGATTGTGGTGGAAGAGTGAATGAGGGATCTCGAATTAAGTTAAAAGGCGGGGAATAGGTGAGAGTTTCTTTAAATAGGATGGAAACAAATCAAACTCAAAATAATAAAGTTACCGTTTTGATGGACTTATTATCTCCGCCGTAAGGAATTAATTAACCGTAGCCCCACATTTTTTTGACCGTTGGAACAGTACGTCCACGTAAGCAGTACGTTGAAGCAGTACGTTGCTAAGCCAGTACATTAAGCAACAAAGCAGTACGTTCCATCTTCTTATCCACAATCAACACTTCAAACTTAAACCAAGAACTTATAAATGGTTCATACATAAGTTCTAACTAATAACTATGTTGCCTCCCCTCAAATACAACATATGGGCTAAACTAAACTACTAAAAACCAATACTTTCATTAAGAACTAAAAGAAAGTATACTAACTAATACTAAAGCCTCCCCTCAAATGTAGCCTAGTAGTTAATCATCCCAATGCTTACAACTAAGTGGTTGAATCTTGAAACATCAAATCCCTTAGTGAGTAGATCAGCTACATTATCATCTGTGTGAACCTTGACCACATTTATAAGCCTGTGCTCATAACAATCCCGAATGAAGTGATGCCTAATCTGAATATGCTTGGTCTTGGAGTGATAAACTGGATTCTTCACAATACAGATGGTACTCTCATTATCAATGTTGATAGGAGTGTTTTTGAAGTTGAATCCATAATCCAAGAGTTGATTTTGCATCCACAAAACTTGTCCACAACAGCTTGCAGCAGCAACATATTCTGCTTCAGTAGAGGAGGTTGCAGCAATTGTTTGCTTTTTACATTGCCAGGAGACTAATCTTCTTCCAAGATATTGACATCCTCCTGAGGTTGATCTTCTATCATAGTTATCTCCTGCATAGTCACTATCTGAAAAAGCTTCCAAGTGAAAAGGTGACTCCTTAGGATACCATAATCCTAACTTTGGTTGATGCTTGAGATATCGAAAAATCCTCTTGACTGCATACATATGTGAAACCTTGGGTGTAACCTGATATCTTGCACACAAGCATACAGCAAACATGATGTCAGGTCTTGATGCAGTTAAGTACATAAGACAACCAATCATAGATCTATAAAGCTTGACATCCACAGCTTGTCCATCTTCATCCTTGCCTAATGGTTTATTGTTATCAATGGGTGTGGTGGCAGGCCTAAGATTTGGAAGGTCAAATCTTTTAAGTATGTCTGCAACATACTTTTCTTGGTTAATGAAGATTCCATCTCTTGTTTGTCTAACTTGAAGCCCCAAAAAGAAAGTTAATTCTCCCATAGAACTCATTTGAAACTCCTTTTGCATAAGTTCTTCAAATTCTTTCACCATAGACTTCTTTGTGGCTCCAAAGATAATATCATCCACATAGACTTGAACTAACATAATGTCTTTCTTATCCCTTTTGATAAACAAAGTCTTATCAATTGCTCCTCTCCTATAACCATGTTGTAATAGAAAATTTGAGAGTCTCTCATACCAGGCTCTGGGAGCTTGATGAAGGCCATACAGTGCCTTGATCACCTTGTAGACTTTGTTTGGATGTGCAGGATCTTCAAAACCAGGAGGTTGTTTGACATAAACTTCCTCAGAAATTGTGCCATAAAGGAAAGCACTTTTGACATCCATTTGGTAGACAGGAAATCCCATATATGATGCAAAGGCAAGAAATAACCTTATTGCCTCTATCCTTGCAACAGGAGCAAACACTTCATCATAATCCACTCCTTCTTCTTGGCGATATCCTTGTGCAACTAATCTAGCTTTATTTTTGATAACATTCCCTCTTTCATCTCTTTTGATTCTGAAAACCCATCTTGTACCAATGACTCTTTTGCCATCTGGTAGATCACATAATACCCAGACTTCTTGAAGCTTGAATTGTAGAAGCTCCTCTTGCATGGCTTCAACCCAACTTTCATCAGCTAAAGCTTGAGCTACCTTCTTGGGTTCTTCTTGAGATAGAAAACAAGCAAACAGGCATGTTTGTTGATCCTTGTGATTCATCCTGTTTTGTTTGTAAACAAAGCTAAGTAAAGCAGTATGTTGCTTAGAAAGACCCTTAACTTTGTTTCTTGTAACCACTCCTGAAGAGGGTGATCCAATAATGTTGCTTTGAGGATGAGCTTTATGAACTCTCAATGTAGGAGTTGATGGAACTGGAAAATCAGATTCCAAATTAGTAAAATCAATCCCTTCATTGGTAGCTGAGAAAATACCTTCTTGATTAAGCTCATCATCAATTTCTTCTAATCCAGGAATGTTAACATTATCCGAATCATCATCATCAACATTGGAATCATCAGCATTGTTCCAATTTGATGGTTCTAACACACCAGAAGTACTGTCAAAAGGGTCAGCAGTACTTTGATCCAAAGTACTGTGGGCAGTATCTTGAAATTTACCCTTTTTCTTTGCATCTTCATAAGCCCTCCTTTGTTCATCTTCATAGGATTGTGCTATAGTTTCTTGAAAAAGCATCCTATTAAGTTCATCTTGTATGGCTTGATCTTCATCAGATACTGTATTGGTTGGTTGAGCAGTACTTTGTTCCTTATCAGTAACTTCAGGTTCTTGGTCAGGAACATCTTCTGGTCTAACATTGACTCCATGAACGATGTATTGTGAATCATCTTCTTTGTGATTAGCCTGATTCTCTTCTCTAACAGGCACATAATTCATAGATGGAGTGAACTTGAGATCAAGATCAAACATCCAATCAGGAACTTTACCTTTCTGAGTTTCTTTATCTTCCAAAAATTCAACATGAAGACAATCTTGAACCTTTTTGGTACTCCGGTTATAGACTCTAAAACCTTTGCTATTTGTACAATAACCCAATAGATATCCTTCATTTGACTTACCATCAAATTTTCCCAGAGAATCAATAGTATTTAGAATAGTCAGAGAACAGCCAAAAGGTTTTAGAAAATGAATGTTTGGTTTCTTTCCCATTAGTAACTCATAAGGTGTCTTCATCTGAGGTTTAGTTACTGAAACTCTATTTAATACATAGCAAGCAGTACTTATGGCTTCAGCCCAGAAGAGAATAGGTAATTGGGAATCTACAAGCATTGTTCTAGCTGCTTCTATCAAAGTCCTGTTCTTTCTTTCTGCAACACCATTCTGCTGAGGTGTTCTCGCAATGCTAAACTCTCTCTTGATCCCTTTCTTGGCACAGAATTCATCCATATGCTTGTTCTTGAATTCTGTTCCATTATCACATCTAATACCTCTTACTTTGAGTCTCAATTGATTTTCAAGGGCTACTATCAGGTCATGGATAGCATCAAAGGTTTCATCTTTGAATCCCAAGAAAAACACCCAACTAAATCTGCTACAATCATCTGTCACAACCAAGCAGTACTTCTTCTTGTTTAAACTTTCTACTGAAACTGGTCCAAACAGATCCATGTGTAGCAACTCCAAAGGTTCTTTAATATCTCTTTCCCCAAGCTTCTTACATGAAGCTTTATGTTGTTTACCCTTCTTGCAAGCCAAACATGAATGATCAGTCTTGAATGTTTTAGAAGGTAAACCTCTAACTAAATTTCCTTTGACTAGCTTGTTGATGTTCTTGAAATTTACATGACCTAGTCTTCTGTGCCAAAGATGTGCTTCTTCCAATGATGCCTTTGCTACTAAACATGTTGCTCTCCCAGCAGAATTGAGAGTCTTTAAGTCTAAACTGTACACATCAATGGTTCTTGGTACTCTCAAAGTTACCAAGTGATCATCAACAAACTTAAACTCAGGAGAGAGAATGAGACATTCTGTATCAGTAAACAGAATGGGGTACTTCTTGTCACAAATCTGAGATACTGATTAAAGATTGAACTTGAGCTCCTTCACATATCTAACATTCTCAAAGTCAATACATCCAGCCTTGATTGTTCCTTTGCCAGTGATTCTCCCTCCATCAGGATCGTTACCAAATGAAACTCTTCCTCCATAATATGCCTTAAAATCTGACAGGATCTCCTTGTCCCCTGTCATGCTACCAGAGCAACCACTATCAACAATAATATGATCTTTAAGCTCCTCCTCTGGGTTGCCCTGCACAATAAAGAAAAGGGTTAGTTTCTTTTAGGAACCCAAGCCATTACTGACTTGTGTTCCCCTTGTGGAGTGACATACTTGAATTCCTTCAGTATGTAATCTCCACTGGTTTTAAAGGCATGGTCAATGATTATTTGTGTTGGTCCCATGTCCTGTGTTGTATTATCAACAACACTCCATGTTTCACCCTTATCTGATGAAAGTACTGCTTGTTCCCCATCAGTACTTTCTTTCTTAACCCAATTTCGTTTGACCTTAGGTTTCTCTGATCTAGGTACTCTACTTGAAGTGTAAGACCTTTTATATGAATTGAATCTCTTAGGTCTTCTATATGAAAAAGTGTTAGCAGTACCATGATTGGGTGAAAACTTATCAATCCTTTGAGAAGGTACTTCTTGAGACTTATCAGTGTGTGAAGGTACTGGTGGTTTGAAAAACATTCTTTTCTGGTGAGGGTACCTATAGTCTTTAGAGAAATTACTATGGTTGACCCTATTTGAATGATTCCAAACTGGTCTAGTCTCCCTTGGCTTATGGGTGGCAGGTCTATTCTTTGGGAACTGACTTAAATATTCTGAGTGTAAGTCACAGTGCTTAATCAAATGATCAGGACTATAGCATACATAACATAACTTTCTCTCCATATTCCCAAATCCTCTTCTATGATTAAAAGGTTTCCTATAGTGAGCAGTATTTTGAAAAGTTTCTCTTGGAGGTACTGCTGAATGTCTAGCAGTACTTGGAAAAGTTTTTGGAGGTACTAATTGTGTTTGAAAGGCTGTAGGAAACTTTTGATCATTACCCCTTTGAAAATCATCCTTGGGTTTCTCAGAACTAGATTGACTAGTAAGCTTTTTCCTAAACTCTAGGTTGTCTACACCATAACGAGAAACATCAGTCCTAAGTGGTTGAAACCTACCAGTGGGTGGAGGAACTGAGTGGTACCCCTTATCTTTCTTAAGCTCAGGAGGTGTTTCACTAATTGGTTCCTCATTCCTAGATGTGTTTTCTTCTGAGCTAGTGATTTCATCATCACTAGGTGAGATCTCTTCCTTATCACTAGGTGGAGTCTCTTCCTTATCACTAGGTGGGGTCTCATCTGAACTACTGTCTTCACCATAACCTAGTCCAGCTCTACTGTTTTATTACTCTTTGTTTTTCAACAAATTGAACATGTGATAGACCAGCCTGTTTAATACTACCAAGTTTTTCTAACAAAGCATCTCTTTCCTTAGTAATCTTTTCTAATTCAGACACCTTACATCCTAACTTCCAATCACTTAATTTTAATTGGTAATCTTGTTGCTCATATTTTTCTGCCCAAGCCATTTCATTATTTTCATGTGTTAATATTTTGGCTTCCATTGACTCTAAAGTTAATTGATAACCAGCTACCTCAGACCTAGCTGTTCTACAATTATCTCTTTCAGTCACATATTCTTTAAGCAACTTTTGATAAACATCATTACACTTAGAGCATACCTCAGAGACATTGGATGAACTTGGTGAAGTAGCTACCATAGCAATCTGAACAGGTTCATCTTCATCCTCCATGCTCCAGTCAAAGCTTCCAAGACCATCTCTTGATTCCAAAGCAGCATATCCTGGTTCCTCATCAAAAGCTGTGCTCCAATCAAACTCTTCCATTGCAACCATAGAATAGGTTACTGGTTCATCATCAAATTCAGCACTCCAGTCAATCTCTGCTAGATTTTCTTGAGCCACCAAAGCTTTTGGTTGTGATTCAGTAACAGGAACCTCCTTTCTTTCAACCTTGGGTTGTTCAATCATCCTGTTTGCCTGATATTTTGCAAACTTGCATTCCCTTGCAAAGTGTCCAAGCTTTTGACAATTGAAACATTCAATCTTGGATTTGTCAAAAGTTATACCCTGTTTGGCTTTGAAATCAATTCCCCTTCCTGTCTTGTTCATGAACTTCTTGATCCTTGCAGTGATCATAGCTACTTGCCATCTTATGTCAATCTCCTCTAAAGCATCTTCTTCAATCTGCAACAAGTCTTCTTGATAGGTAACAGGTAAAGTGGCTTGTTGTGCAAAGAAGGAACATACAACATCATCAGAATTGGTGTTGTTTGTTGGTGATGGGTTGGGAGTAGTTGTGGTTGTGCAAACATGCTGTGTATCACCAACAGTACTTTGAGAAGGATAAGCAGTACTTTTAGTGGAAGTACTGCTTCTGTTTTCAGAAGCACAAAAGCTATGTTGTGAGTTTTCTGAGAACTGTGACCATTCATCTCTTGCTCGTACACTTTCAAATTGTTGTAGAGATCATCAAAGTCCATAGACTCCAATCCAGGTTGTCCTCTAATCATAGTAGCAACCACATGCCAGACAGATGGCAAACTCCTTAAGAACTTCAAATTTGCATCTTCAACAGATTTTGGAATCTGTCATAGGCAGCATCAAGACCTTCTCTTTCACCAACAGTGAAAGTTTCAAACTGCTGCTTCAATAAGTTTCTATGCATCTTCTTTGAAGCATCATTACCTCCAAATCTTGTCTTGATCGCAGCCCACAATTGCTTTGCATCCTTAGCATCATGGAACTTTAGTAGGTGACCATCAGGAATAGCAGACAACAGTATGTTGAGAGCCTTATCTTGATTTCTCTTTGTAGCTGCTGGCAAGGTTGGTTGAGGTGGTTTGGGTTGGCCTTCAACATGCACAGGTTCGTCAAGAACAACATTACCATTGACAATCACATCCCATAGAGCATGGTCAGTAATAGCAAGGTACTGCCTCATCTTCATGCTCCAGAGATCATATTCTCCCTTCTTGATGATAGGAATTCTGAGTGAGGTGATGGAGGGGATAGGTGCAGCCTCAGTCGACATCGTTTAGGGTTTAAATTGGTTTTAAGGGTTTCTTCTTAATCAGAGTCTCCACACAAGCTCTGATACCACTTGTTGGATCGATATACTCTGACCAAACTAACTTGTAGCTTGTCTACGGTTTAACAACCTTGAATAAATTCAAAACTGTTAATGATGAAACACTGATATACTTTGCTAAGTATGCGGAATCTACTTCAACAAAGCTAAGAAGAATTAATAAACAACTTCGAATATTATTAAAACCTTGAACCTGCTCTTTACACAGATTCACTAACAAACTCTAATCACTAATACTCTAACAAACTTCTAATATTCGTATGAACTTGTCTCTCTAAAATCGCATATCTCTAATGCCAACCTAGGGATCCTTTTATAGGCACAAGGAAAACCCTAGTCGGTTTACAATACTTGAACAACAAGTAATTCTAATTATAACTCTAATCTAATACGAACATTCTAGAATTACACATTAGTCCTTAAACAATTTGCATAACAGTCCTTCAATGAGCAGCAGTACTTTGACTTGATTAGCAGTACTTTGATATTCCAGCAGTACTTTAACTTTATAGCCCAACAAATAGTTTTACCGTTTAAGATTAATTTAAACCGTTTTGTAACTTATGTGAATTCAATGAAACTATGCACACAAAAATAATCAAACAATATATCCGAAAAGTAAAGAGAGGAATTATCAAACCACATAACACTGATGTTTATAGTGGTTCGGCTAAAAGGACTCTTTTCCTTGTCCTACTCCACTTCCCTGAGCCTTTATCTCGAGAGTTATCCTTCACTAAGAAACAAACTCCCTTCTAGGTGGAGAAAACCTTTACACGTTGCTTACTTCCTTTTCCGGTACTAAGCTAAACACCGGGTTCTACATCAAGGCAGAACCAACCTAACATTGCTTATATAATTACCGACACTAAGCTAGATGTCGAGTTCTTTACAAGGGTACAACCACTGCCGTTTGGTTCTTTCACAAGGGTACAACCACTCCCTACACTCTTTGTGTTTTGAGGACTAAAACACTAACCACACTCACTGAGATAAATGATACAAATAATGATGTGTGAACTACAAACTATATCACACAGTGCTTAACTACTACAACTTGCAACAGTATGTTTGTTGAAGTTCTTTAGCTTGATCTTCTTTGCTACAAAAGAGAGATCAATGATATGACTAATATGGGTTAGTAAATAAATGGATGAATGTTTTCTACTTTGTAAGTGATGAAATGCTCAAATGATAAGTCTGCTATTTACAGGCAAACTTGGTGAACAACCCACGGATCGGCGGATCCCACAAAAGGGATCCGTCTTTGTAGTCGTTTGGTTCCGCAGGTATGACAGCTAAGAGATTTATCAAATCTTCCACAATCTTTCCTTATCTTTGTGTTGTCATATCAAGATCTTCCAAAGTCAACTATCTTGCTTGAAGATCTAACTAAGATATCACATAATCTATGTATGATGCATGCCATGATGTCATTGTATCATTTTAAAAATAAAGTTTTCTTTTAAGGAAATAAACTAGTAGATGTGTAAATGTAATTCTAAGTAATCTTATGAAATGTAAAATGTCTTTTAAAAGTGACTTTAGCTAGTATTTATAATTTTCTAAAAGATATACTTTGTAATTGTCATTAACAAAACTAAGTAAAGATCGTAAAATATAAATAACGTTTTTAGGACGATATTTGTATTAACAATCTCCCCCTTTTTGTTGATGACAAAACATAAAGTATATTTTTGAGCAAAGGAATAAATATAGCATGAGTTCTTTAAAATATAGAGTAAGTTTGTTTTATTTGAGTTTAAAAACTATTTTTATGCAAAAGTGTATGTACTGTGATGATTCACAGTTATGCAAACTTAATCCTTTCTCCCCCTTTTTGTCGAAACAAAAAGAAGAGTTGCGTAGCGGAATGCGATTTTGAGAACTTTAAGAGCTCCCCCTTGTTTTATACTCCCCCTAAATGGAGTAACAAGGTAATGATGCATGATCCTACAAAACAAATGGTTAGAATATGATATGCTCCCCCTCGATGTATACTCCCCATTACAAGAGTACCAACGTATACATTTGAAGGTTATGAGATGCTACAAAAGAAATGTTAGTGATAAATTACTTCAATGGAGAAGTATAATGCATATGAAATAGTCATCTAAACAAGACTTTCAAATTAGTTGACTTTGAAAAGTCAAAATGAAGTGTCTGATCAAAATTTTGTACCTAAAGTACAAATGATCAAAATATAATATAGATTCCAAATGGCTATATAATGATGTTAGTCACCTAAATAATGATAATATGCTTAATGTTGATCACTCACAAGCATAACATATAAAATTCATATATATTGAAAATATGTGACCAAAGTCACAAAAATATGAAGTTACAAGAAAATGAAAAATACATCCTAAAAATCCTAAGACAACATCCTTAAAGGTCCTATATAATGAGACTAGAACACTCCTATTGAGGAGGATGAGAGATGGCGTTTAGACGCTCAAGAATGTGGTTCAATATGAACCTCATTTCATTTTGGAGCTCAAGGACCAAAATGTTGGATCTCTCGGCTAAGTGGGTGGTTCTTTCACACATGGAACAACCATGTTGTGGAAAACCGGGCGGAAGAGTAAGCTTATTTCTTTGTTGCGGTGGTTGTGGTGATAGGTTATTTGGTGGTGGTGGTGGTTGTTCTTGCTCATTGGATGGTGGTGGTGTTCGGATGGAGTTCATGAGGATGTTTTGGAGGTCCATGGTTTCATTGAGGCGGTGGTCTACCATACCCGAGAGAGAGTAGAGACGGGTGAGTTCTTCACTAATTTCCTCTTGGGTTTGTGGTAATTTGATCCACATTGCCTCGTCTATGGCAATGAGAGTTGATGTGGGTGAGAGAGGTGGTATTTGAGGTTGAGATGATGGTGCATCATGGTATAAAGGACCATGGATATCCGGGAAAATCGGATGAAAAAGCATAGGCTCTTGACCTTCAAAGGTCATGGGTGGAGGATTGGTTGATCTTGGTGGGAGATCCTCCAAGTCATCAAGGTATGGATGTGGTGATTTAGGTGGAGTCCTAAATAGCTCCATAGGTTGCAACTTAGGTGACAACATTGGTTGGTGTAGGTGTGGATAGAGTGAGGAAATTCTCACTTGCAATAGGTGATGAGATATTAAGAGGAGATGATTCCTCTAATGATGAATTTGCAAGATTTATAAAGCAACAAGGGCTTAACACTTATGCGGGCAGTGCGTTTTGGAGGTCTAGAGGTGGAGGAGTTGTTTGATTTGGTCATTGTGAGCTAAGAGAACTAAGATGTACAGGTTATATGTTGTGAAGAAGGTGAATGAGTGAGTTTTGCTCTAAGTTATGATCTTAATTTATAGGCAGATGGTTTATAGAAACTAGTGTTTGGATTTGATGTAAATCCAATAGAGAATGTTGGTTCCTAATGATTTGGAACAAAAATTTGTGCAAATCACATCACATAAGTCAATCCATTGAACTTATGTTGAGTAATATGATGAAGATATGCAGTAAATGCAAAGAGATAGTGGAAAATCCTCTGATGTGATGTTCCCATAGATTTGATGGATCCCTGAAAAGGGTTCCTTGTTTGTATCAGAAAGGTAACTCACTCCTAAAATTTGAAAATTCAAATTTTGGTGGAAAATTTTGTTCTTATGTTTCTAAGAGTTCCTAAATCATTCGAAGATGATTAATGATCAGTGAACCTATTCTAAAGAATACTAGAAACTAAGAATCGGGATGAGTCAAAAATATTTGGGATTGTTACTGTTACACCTGCGGATCCAACGATTACACTAGGCGGATCAAAAATTAGGGATCCGCCAGATCCGTCGTTAAGCTTGTAGGAAAAATTTAAATGTTAGTGTCTGATAGAAAAAATTGTCTAAAATATGAGAGGCCAAATCTATCATGTATTAAAGTAAGATAGTACTACAAATATTTGATCACCTACAAATATTGAAATATAACTTTTATTCATTGAAAATTTGTTTGTGACAAACGTCTCAAACTTGAAGTTACATTAGAAAGTCCCTAAATATTGAAGAAATCCTAGAATAATTCTACGAAGTACACTAAGATGATACTTAGGAAAAGCTAACAGCTTCTATGAAGTGAAATTTGTTGGTGTTGATGGAGATATGATGGAAGCTAGCCACATAGTTTCTAAATCCTTAGTGTCACAAAGATTAGTGTCATGTTCTTCATTTTCTTGAGTGTTTGTTTGATTTAGCCACATTGAATCATCAATATGTTGAAGTGTGGTAAGTAGATCATGTGGTTGAAGGTTGGGTGGATTTAGTGGTGATGATGATTTTCTTTCTTCAGATGGTAAAGGTGATGGTGAGGAAGCTATTAGTGTAGTTACAGGTGGTGGTGTGCTATATATGGGTGATGATGTTGTACCTAGTGGAATTATGATTGGTGATGATGATTTTGGAGATGAAGACATGTTGACCATAGGAGTTATGATAGAAGTTGTAGTGGTAGTAGTGGATATAATTGGTAAGCTTACGTTTGGAACTGGATTAACGAGCCAGTAAGGTCTAACACTAATTCTAGCGGTTTGTCTGTATGGTCTAGACATATGAGATTTGTTTGATTTGTGCATTGTGAGAGGTTTACAGGTATGATGTGCAAAGAAGATGAAGATTTAGTGTATTATGATCACCTTAAGGTTCTAATTTATACTTCCCATTTTTATAGAAGTTGGTGTTTGGATTAATGATGTGCAAATTTCAAAGACTTGAAACAAGATAAAGTAGTTTGTCCTATTGACAAAGTCAATCCATAGAAATGGAGTTGACATGAAGGTATGCAGAAAGATGACTCAAAAGGGAGAAATGTGATTGATTCACGATTTTTGAGAAGGTAATGAAAGAGTTTGTGAGTTATGAGCAGGACAGAAATATTCAAATTTTGGTGGGAGGTGGATTTTCCCAATTTTCTAAGATGGCTAAATATAATCTTAGAAAACTAAACTACAATCTAAGTGTAAGATCTAACCTTTTGATTGTGTGGATCTATTCGGGTGGCCTTGGATCTTGAAAGATCAAGAATTCCATGTTTGAGTTAGGTGGAAGATGAAATAGAGAGAGAGAGTGGGAAACTCTTAAAAGCAAAATCAGGAAAATTAGATTAAGAGAATGAGAGTTCCAACCCTTCCCATGTGTGGGAAGGGTCTTATATATTTACTAATATTAGTGCCCCTAGTGGGCTGTGGAGTGAGCTGACAATGGGGAAAGCCCCGACCCACTCCACAATAATAAATACGACTAGTCTAATAAAACTATAATACTAATATTACTAATAATACTAAACTAATCTAAATAAGCCTACGAGCTATGTGAATGCTAAATAGATGCTCGGGGTGACCGAGCCTTCATCTGAATAATTATATTCCTAACAATCTCCCCCTAAGGGAGGTCACCCCGGAAATAATAATTTGACTTCTAGCATTCCATCTTCAGAACTTGTCTTCATAGCTCGTAGTCATTGATTCTTCAACGTCTTTGATCATTGTGCTTTCAGTAGTGAACTTTTGATGACTTTTCCTTTGTCTTAGATGACTCTGAGTATTCTTCAAAAATATCATCCAACATGTATCTTCAAGCCATCTTTCAGTAGTATGTTTCCATGCGATGTGTAAATCTTTGAGCCGACATGCTCACACTATTTGGTGTCATGATCTTTAGCATCAGAGTTTGCAGAAGCCGTGTTGAAGGTCTTTTTGGTTGATCATGACTTTGTTGAGTTACAATGATGATGTAGTGTGAGCATGTGGTAGAGGAATGGCATCTTTACTGCAACCAGCTACAACTGCAACCAGCTACAGCATCCAACAGCCACAACCGCCAGAAGTTCTTGCATACGACAGTTAGCAATAAAAAGTTCGGCACTTACAGGTTCGGACTTCGAGATTGTTAACAGCATTGTGTGAAAACTTTCTCTAATCCTTACCCAGACCGTTCCTAATCGAAAACCCACAGAGGGGTTTTTAAGATCGTACCGTAGTATATCAACGATTAGGTGAGTTGCTGGAGATCACTCCACGACTGTAGACCGTTTGAAACCGCCGTGATCACTAAGCGTAATCCCCAAGGAATTACCGAAGTGACCTACTTTCAGGGCTGCTTGATGTTGACTCTGGCAGGAATTTCCATTCAATCATTGAGAATTACATTTGTAAATTCTCTCATAAATGTTCTGGCAGATTGCTAAAATCTGCGTAGGACTCATGAGTTTACAACTGGTGTCCTTAATGTTGAACAACCAGTGTAGAAATAATTCATGTCCCTATGAGATCTTATTATGCATCTCGTGGCTCAAGACTTGATAGTGCGTTTTGATTTAGTGAGCGGAGGCTGGAGAGAACTGCCACCTTTTCAATATCATCTAACTCGGAGTGAGAGAGATGATAGAAATGTATTGAACTCCGTAACAATTGAAACAAGAATCCTTTGAGGGACCTTGAGTGGCTAGGGAGGGTTGTGCAGCGTATCACTGGGTCCATGATACTTTGTCTTCAATGTCAGCAATCAACTAAGTGATTCTGACAGCATATGTATTGACCTGGTTTCTGCCTAAAGTGTAAGGAGGGCTTCTTTCTTTTCACCCTTTACCTTTACATTTCTTTTTCATTCTTCAACCCCTTCAGTGCTTACCGAGACTTCCTTACTAGTACCTTGTTGGGTTTGTTCCATTACTAGCTCCATCTCAGTCGACACTCTTCCCTTACTCACTTTTCTCCTTTTTTTAATCATACCTAAGGACTTCTACACTAACTAGTGGATTGTCCCTGGGTAGATCCCTCCGGCTCTGGCGGGGTCGTGGGAACTTGAGCCTAACCTAACCATCCTTATAACTCCATACATTCATTAAAATGGTCGGTCTTTGGTGTACTTCCACGATTGCCATAAAACAAATCTTTGAAAAATCTCTCAAAGTGTTCATGATTCTGAAACACATTTTTGCAAACACTTGAGAGTTTTATATTTTTCAAATGCTCCCCCTCAACATGTGCTCGAATAATTGTTTTATAAATTTGCACATGTCAGGTGAAGCTCGCACTTTTGAATTGATTGATTTTCCAAGAACATGATCATCGCGAGACACGCTTACATCACTAGTGAACTAGCTTGAAATTATTACCCGTCCAGATCACATTCAAGGAAAATCGCTCGAAATCGGTACATTCTACTCAGACACGTCCTTTGCGAGACACGCTTACATCACCATATAAACTGGCTTGAAATTATTACCCGTCCAGGACATGTCCTTTCGACTACTGACTTTACCTATCGTCAATTCATTGGTGAAGTCTGAGCCTTGCTCACATAAGATGCATGCCAAATCCTTTTTGTCAATTCGCTCCCCCTCAATATGTGCATCGATATACGAAAGAGTTTAGCACATATGGGAGAGCTTACATTTACGTCCAAACATCACATTTTATCAGATTTCATATTTAAATCACATTCTCTCCCCCGATCAAAAATTTCAAACCAATTGAGATTTGTGATCCCAATTGATTTAAATAAGTTAGGAAATGTGGGAGAAAATGTGTCCGATTTAATGTAGTCTGATGATGGGACATACTATGCTCCCCCTTAATCTAGGAGAGAGATTCACTGCTTATTTTGCACAAATTGATTATTATGACACATATGATTTTGACCTTTTTGCGTAGACGATGTAATCACCCGCTTTTCTAAGTGAGTCAGTGGTCAACATCAATCATCCATCCACCAATAAATCTTTCACAAATGTAGTTGATCCCCACTTGGCGAGACCAAAATAGATGAATGGTGGTGGTGGTGGTGAAAGTGTTGATGTTGTTGTTGCCGACGTTGTTGCTGTGGTGAATTCCGAGCCAATCAATAGAGTTTGAACGTCTGATCAAATGGTTAGAATGGGAACTGGCACATTCATTTTGGCTATGGAATCTGCATAAGAATATCAACACAGATATACATACATACAGATACACTATTCCTTAATAGCTACCCTTCAGCAGCTTGCCACATTATAATACCAAGTTCATCTTATAATCAAACCACAATCAGGAAGTACGTCAAACCACTATCTAGCATGAAGAGCAATTAGCAATCATGAACATGGCAATTCACACAGATTTCAATATTCAATTCAGGATCTTAGGAACATGATTCTAACATAATAGCAATATACCTAAGCGAATCCTGAGAACATATGCACAATATCAACAACAATTAAGCAGCAGAGACAAACAACATTTGAAACTCATCACTTAGATCATACAAATGCCAGTGGAGTATTGATGAACTCAAATAAGTACATTTTATTACTATCATTTATCCTATTTATTTGACTTGTTTTACTATATTATGTATGAGGATTGATACTTAATTGTTTACTTTTGTAATTCTCAGGTAAAAACAAGCATTTGGTGAAACTTGGCGATTTTGGACTAATAATGGAGCAAAACGTTCATAAAGTGGAAGTCTACTGACATGGACAAGATCAAGTCAATTCTGCTCCAGATGCGCCGCATCTCACTATCAACATGCGCCGCATCTCTATCAAGATATCACCAGATACGATCCAAGATACAAGAGGACATGCGCCGCATCTAATAAAGAGTTACGCCGCATCTACTGGCGGTGTACGAATATTCCTGAATATTATAATCTTGGACCCCACGCGAAGTTAAGTACATGCGCCGCATCTACTTAAGTAGATGCGCCGCATCTTCCCTCAGACACAAACTATAAATACCCTTAGATCAGACGCATTAAGAAGTTCGGAGATTCAGAAGTTCGAAAACCTAAAGACCGAACAGAAGAGAAGGACGAATTCAGTCAAGAAGGCAGCACAAGACACACCCAAATCGAAGATACAAGAGCTGTAAGAAGGTGCTGCATGTATTTAATTCATTAAGTAGTTTTGTTTTATTGTTTTAGCAAACTTTAATTCATCAGGATTGGTGGCTTGTGTAATGTGACAACGGAAAGATTGCACTCCCTTTAATACTTGCTTTCCCATCAATTAAAGTTTATATGTTGATGTCTTTGGTTACTACTTATTAGTGCATTGACCACCTCTGTGTTTATTAGTGGCTTGCGGGCACCCGACTGCGGGACAAGGTGTGGTCCCACGGTTGTTTCTAAATTGATCACTTAGGAATAACTTTTAGACATAAGTCGTCATTAAGGGTTTACTCGCCGATGAGAATAGGACCAACGAGAAAGGGTTAATTACATACACTTCATATAAAGCTATCAATAAAACAAGTGACAATCTACTTAATCATAAGGACAGCCCTCTTATTGTCTCTAGTATCTATCTGTGTACGTGTATGCTACTTGCTGATTCGTGCCTACTTGTTTATTTTATTATTTAATTGCAAACAAAACTGTGCCAGCCTCTCAGGCTGAAACCCCCTTGCGTTAGGATATTAAAATACTGATTAGATTAACTAGATTATACGTTCCACTCTTAGTGATCGACACTCTACTTACCATTATCTTCATACTGACCGGGTACACTGCTCGTTAAGTGTGTGTGTTATTGATAAGTCGGCTAAATATAAATTTAAAACTTGAGTAGGCATTAAAACTGCTAAACCGCAACGACACATCACGCGCATCAAGTTTTTGGCGCCGCTGCCGGGGAGTGAATTGTTATTTTCTGTTAATTTGATTAGTATTTTAATTAGGTTTTTCTTTTTATTAGATTAAATTGCATCATTGTACTATTTTGCATACTTGTTGTATTGTGTGTTAATTGTTTTCTTTTATTTTTGTGTGTTTTATTTTTGTTTGTGTGTTTTAATTTTTGTTTTTATTTTTCGTATTTTTCTGTTCTGCTATCGTTGTACTGTGCTAAATCAAACGATACGGCGCATCTGATCTCTCAGATACGGCGTATTGCGTTTAATTTTTTTAATACAACGCGTTTAATTAATTCGATACGACGCATCTTTTCCCCAAGATACGGCGTATCTGTTTTTAATAAGAAAATTTTTCTAAGCGATAAAGTAATACGACGCATCTTCTTTTGAAGATACGGCGTATCTGATTTTGATAAAAAAAATTTTTTTCTGAACGTTAAACGCCATACGACGCATCTGCTTTCGCAGATACGGCGTATCTATTATTTTAATTAAAAACAGTTTGCGAATTATTAAACAGATACGACGTATCGATCTCTATCGATACGGCGCATCTTACTGAATCAAAAATCTTTTATTTTTAAACATAACGAAAATACGGCGCATTAACTTTCGTTAATACGACGCATTTAATTTTAATTAGATAAACTGATTTTTGATTAATTAATTCGATACGGCGCATTCATAAATTTAAAGCGGCGTATCTATTTTCTGAATAGAGTCTGATTAAATTTTAACGTATTAAGATACGGCGTATCCAACTCTTTGGATACGGCGCATCGTCTGCAGATATCAGTAACTTTAAATTTTTCGTATTCCGTTTTCGTTATTAATTATCTGATATATTACTTTCTCGAGCATACCCTACTGATGCTTTTGTGATTGATTTCAGGAAGTGCATGACCAGGAGTTCTACGAGGAACTTGATTCAACCTTTCGAAGATCCTGAACGAGCCCTACATTCGCTTAAAAGGCTTTTCAACACAAGAAGCTTTGATCTTTCAAGTTCACTCGAGCTTGATTATTTTTCTGAAGAAAAAGAGGAAGTTGAAGCAGAAACAATGGGCGAAAACACTACTATGGAGGAATACATGAACAATACCCGTGCTGATTACACTTCAGGAGTTGCTAGACCTAAGTTTGATGACAAGTCAAAATTTGAGTTGAAGGGACAATTTCTCAAAGAGCTCAGAGAGAATGCTTTCAGTGGGACGGAACAAGAGGATGCTAATGAGCATGTTGAAAAAGTCCTGGAGATTGCAGATTTGTTTACTACAGAAAGTGTCAATACCGATCAACTCATGCTAAGAATATTTCCAATCTCGCTAAAAGGAGCTGCTAACAAGTGGCTAAGGAATGAACCTGCTAGTTCAATCACTACATGGGAAGATTTGAAGAGCAAATTCCTGAAGAGATATTGTCCACCTGCTAAGACTGCTAAAAAGATGGAGGCTATCAATAGTTTCAAGCAAGAGCCTGATGAAACTCTTTATCAAGCTTGGGAACGATTTAAAGATTTATTGGTAAAATGTCCTCAACACTATCTAACCCCTATGCAGGAGATAATATTGTTTTACCAGGGACTGGACGTGCCAACTAGACAGATTTTGGATGCTAAGGGAGCTGTACCTCAGATGAGTGCAACTAATGCTAGGAAAGCGATCCAAGAAGCTGCTGATCATTCTCAGAAATGGCACGATGGGACCTCTACTAGATCTAAGAGCAGCACTAATTTTGATGGAATTGCTGCTATTCAAGCTCAATTGGATAAAATTAGTAGAGAGATGAAGAAGCGAGATGAAAGAGCATATGCTGCCCAAGTTGGATGTGAAAAATGCGAAGGACCTCACTACACTAAAGATTGCCCGAACAAGAATGAAAGTGAGACGTTTGAAGAAGCTTATTACACCCAATTTGGACAACCATTCCGACCTTCAGCAAGATTCAGGGAAGCTAGTCCGGGATTCTATCAAAAGAACAACTTCAATCCCGCTTATCAAGAGAGGAGGCAGACTTTAGATGATACTTTAAAGCAAATTATGGCCGATGCTGCTAAAAGACATGAAGAAAATACTGCTATGATCAAGGAAATTAGAGCTTCAACGGACACTACTACAAGAAATCAAGGAGCTTCGATCAAAGCATTGGAACAACAAATTGGTCAAATGAGCAAAGTTCTTCAAGAAAGGGGATATGGAAGTTTACCGAGCTCGACTGAAACCAACCCAAGGGATCATGTCAAGGCCATAAGCACCACTGAAGAAGTCACTCCTAATATACCTAGAAGATCGATGAATGGTAATGATGGTGCAAGACCCGAATTTTTCTTTAACTCTTCAATCAGCTTAAGGAGACTACTAAAAGAGAAGACAAAAATTGAAGAGGAGATCAAGGCAACAATGAAAGAAGAGAGCCCTGCAACCGACTCAAATGCCTTGCCTCATAAAGAAAGAGACCCAGGAAGTTTTACTCTACCTTGTTCTATTAATAATATATCTTTCAATAATGTGTTGGCTGACTTAGGAGCTAGTGTTAGTGTTATGCCTCTTAAGACATTCGCTACCCTAGGACTAGGAAAATTAGTACCAACTAAATTACTTATTGAACTGGCTGATAAAACAGTAAAACGACCTGAGGGGATTGCTAATAATGTGCTAGTTAAGATTGAGCAATTTATTTTTCCCGTGGACTTTATTATACTAGACATGCCCGAGGATGTTAAGATTCCTTTAATCCTCGGAAGACCTTTCTTGTCTACTGCCCATGCTAAGATTGATGTGTTTAAGAGAAAAATTTCATTAAGGGTAGGGAATAATAAACTAGTCTATAAATGCCAAGATCCAGTTAAAAGCATAATTAGAGATGTTTATGTGCTAGGATTAAGAGAGCGTATGGACCTCGATCTTGAAGCTAGACTTATGGGAGAAACATTGATTCAAAACAACTCAACTAATCCTAATCATGAAGACTTTGAGGAATTCATTGACCTTAATGTACCTACGGAACTTAGACGCGATGTTGTTAGTGATTCTGATGATGAGTGGTATGATTGTGTAGTAATTAATAAACGTAGGAGAATAGTTGAGAAAACGAATTTGAACAATGATGTGTTTATTGAACTACCACCCCACCTTGCTTATTTGTGCCTGTATGATAATAAGAATTTCCCGTCTATCATTCTGTCATCTCTGCCCGAAAGGGACAGGACTTTGTTTATACAGATATTAAAGAAGAACGGCGTGGAAATTAAGAACAAGCAAGGAGTCTTCAATATTACTAAATTGGCAATGAAGGAGCGTGATGTTTCCGACTCCTTCAATGATCGATACTAAAGTGCTGAACGTGAGTCTAACTTGAAGACTCTGGAATAAAGACAAGTGCTTACCGGGAGACAACCCGGATTTATCTTTTATTATTCTGTTTTCTGAGTCGAGTCAGTCCAGGCCGCACGAAGATACGGCGCATCTCAATTCCGAGATGCGACGCATCCTCTGCAATGGTCATATCTTATTTTATTTTTCTGCATTTTTATTTTCGACTTTAAAACTATTTATCAGTTATTTTAATGCGGCGCATCCCTGGTTAAGGATGCGGCGCATCTTTATTCTGATCCGTATTAATTCCAGGCTCGATACGGCGTATCTTCTTCAATAAGATACGGCGCATCGACTGACCTGATGATTTTCAGTTTTCATTTTTAAGTTTTATTTTTATCTAACTACTAATGTATTATGCAAGTTGAACCTTTCTTATCTTAGGTGTGTTTTAAAGTGTTGGTGGTATTATAGTTTCCTGAATTTCCTGTGGATAAATCAAATATGAAGCTTTAACGTTCTAATCCACAAGAAAGATGATTTTTGCTCTTACACAAATGGAGGATCATACCGAGCAAATCTCAGGGGAGTTTTTCTGTTCTAATTCTTTTTATTTTCCAGTTTTTAACCTTTTATACAAACAACGAGGACGTTGTTTAACTTAAGTGGGGGGATAGGAGAATTAGAACACTTAACACTTACTTGTCCTAAACTTTTTCAAAAATTATGCTTAAATTGTGCTTAATATATCAAACTTAAAATTTTTTAGCATGTTTTTGTTTAAGATCTAAGTTGCATAACTGCACACATGACGTTATTTTCAAAAATTGTGATTTTTCCAAAATTCACAAATCTATGAGTGTGCCGGTGACTTGTAAACTTTAGAACTTGGCTTGTATACTATTCGAGACCACCATAATGAGTATTATTGATATAATTGGAATGACTTGTCTAACTTGGTAAAAATTCTAGGATTACACCAAATAGCCTTTATATGTTATGTGTTATTAACTAACTACACTGGTTAGTTAACCCCCGTATAAACCCTTTTGTTACTCTCACTTTTAGAGTAAGATACCCCTAGAAAAACCCTCAGAGTCATTCCTTTCGTTTCTTACACCTATGTTTAAAATGTTTCGTTACACCCTTAAACCTTAGCCTACCCTGTAGATTAAGATCCGTGGTTGGTTAATTGCTATAGGCAGAGTGTGTTTCCTTACATTACCTGTGTTCGCGTGCGTAATTCATTATCTATGGTTAGGTCGGGAAATTGCACAATGCAATTGGAGTGAAAGTAAATATTGTATATTTTGGAGTTTATTTTTCGTGTGTTTACTACTTTCACTATTTACCATTATTTCTGAAAGTATGAAAAGTATAGAAAAATTATCCGGAAAGAAAGTTGTAGTGATGTGGTGAAATTTTACACATCTATGTTTATGTTTCAAGTAAAAAAAAAAAAAAAAAAAAAAAAAAAAAAAAAAAAAAAAAAAAAAAAAAATCGAAAAAATGAGAAAAGAAAAAGAAAGAAAAAAAAGAGTTGGATGTTTATTTTAAGCCAACAATGTAAAGTTATGTAAGTGGTCGATATCACCACTATTTGTTGTACTATATCTATGGATTGAATGGGAATTGGCAGTTATGGGAATGCCAATTAAGGATTATTCTTTGATTAAGATTTTGTTGAGTATAATTCGTGTCTACCTAAAGCGTGTGTTTCAAGTGTTAAAGCGTGAGTTATTCAATGATATGAGTCTTATTCATGGGATGGTTGGGATAGTGATTAACCACACTTAGGATTTTAATTTATTTGTTTTTGTTTATTTTTTATTTTTACACCAATTTATATCCCAAAAATTATCCATACCCTTTACTATTCTTTATCCAACCAAACCTTTGATTTATTGAGATTAGGGATTTGAGCAATCTTAAGTATCGTAGTCGTGGATTCGGCTATGTATTTATGATTTTGTCGCCCTTTTTGATATATTATTATTGGTGAAGTTTGGACCTATCTTTAGCCTATTCGAGTTAAGGATTTGAGCAATTGCAAGTATCGTGTTCGTGGATTCGATCATGTATTTGTGATTTTGTCGCCTTTTCTGGAATTTGAGATCGATAGTGTAAATAAGAATAATTAACCCTTAAGCCTAAAAACCCTTTTTACCGCTTTAGACTTGTTATTCCTTAGCTTTAGTGGTGGAGATGTGTATACTTGCCAAGCTTATGATAGAATATTCGTCGCGACTGGACAGTTAAACGATTAGATTTGCTTTTATCGACTTATTTTATTTTACTTCTAATTCGTTAAGCGTTTAGTTGTGTGATTATGAAATGAACGAATACATGCTTAAATATAAAAATAAATCCTAACATCTTTTAGGATACATTTTCATGAGATTTAATCTAAGGTTTACTTGGGGACAAGTAAAGTTCAAGTGGGGGGATATTTGATGAACTCAAATAAGTACATTTTATTACTATCATTTATCCTATTTATTTGACTTGTTTTACTATATTATGTATGAGGATTGATACTTAATTGTTTACTTTTGTAATTCTCAGGTAAAAACAAGCATTTGGTGAAACTTGGCGATTTTGGACTAATAATGGAGCAAAACGTTCATAAAGTGGAAGTCTACTGACATGGACAAGATCAAGTCAATTCTGCTCCAGATGCGCCGCATCTCACTATCAACATGCGCCGCATCTCTATCAAGATATCACCAGATACGATCCAAGATACAAGAGGACATGCGCCGCATCTAATAAAGAGTTACGCCGCATCTACTGGCGGTGTACGAATATTCCTGAATATTATAATCTTGGACCCCACGCGAAGTTAAGTACATGCGCCGCATCTACTTAAGTAGATGCGCCGCATCTTCCCTCAGACACAAACTATAAATACCCCTTAGATCAGACGCATTAAGAAGTTCGGAGATTCAGAAGTTCGAAAACCTAAAGACCGAACAGAAGAGAAGGACGAATTCAGTCAAGAAGGCAGCACAAGACACACCCAAATCGAAGATACAAGAGCTGTAAGAAGGTGCTGCATGTATTTAATTCATTAAGTAGTTTTGTTTTATTGTTTTAGCAAACTTTAATTCATCAGGATTGGTGGCTTGTGTAATGTGACAACGGAAAGATTGCACTCCCTTTAATACTTGCTTTCCCATCAATTAAAGTTTATATGTTGATGTCTTTGGTTACTACTTATTAGTGCATTGACCACCTCTGTGTTTATTAGTGGCTTGCGGGCACCCGACTGCGGGACAAGGTGTGGCTCCCACGGTTGTTTCTAAATTGATCACTTAGGAATAACTTTTAGACATAAGTCGTCATTAAGGGTTTACTCGCCGATGAGAATAGGACCAACGAGAAAGGGTTAATTACATACACTTCATATAAAGCTATCAATAAAACAAGTGACAATCTACTTAATCATAAGGACAGCCCTCTTATTGTCTCTAGTATCTATCTGTGTACGTGTATGCTACTTGCTGATTCGTGCCTACTTGTTTATTTTATTATTTAATTGCAAACAAAACTGTGCCAGCCTCTCAGGCTGAAACCCCCTTGCGTTAGGATATTAAAATACTGATTAGATTAACTAGATTATACGTTCCACTCTTAGTGATCGACACTCTACTTACCATTATCTTCATACTGACCGGGTACACTGCTCGTTAAGTGTGTGTGTTATTGATAAGTCGGCTAAATATAAATTTAAAACTTGAGTAGGCATTAAAACTGCTAAACCGCAACGACACATCACGCGCATCAAGTATTCAAGAACATCAAACACAACTGGTTTTCTAACTTCTTTTAGGTTTTGAGTCTTAATGTATCTAGGGGATTAAACGAGGATTCCAAAGTGATACAAATGAACCTTCTAGTTATATGAAGCTAGGAAACTATAAGCAAATTGCACATAATGTCCTAAACTTTCTAGCAACTAACACATTTGTCCATTTGATATAAATTTTAGCAATTTCCTCTTCAACTAATACCCCATTAGCTACAAAACCTTTTCTAAGAGTTATGAATTAATCAAGAAACCCGTTTGCTGATATAAGATTTGAATTCACTCTCCCCCTCAATCAATGACCCGTATTCTAGTTAAAGATTTGTAGTCATTGATTGAGTGACAAATTTTATGCACAATCCAAGTCTAAAAGAATTTCAAGCAACACAAAATCACCAAGTGTCTTACAAATAATTTTCAGAAGAATCACAAAATGAAAACTATTTGTATACAAAGAAGATTTCTCTTCTTTTTCAAGAAATGATGCACTGAAATATACATCAGATCGAAGAAACATGGATATAAAGTAATCCATGCCCAGGTGAACATCACCCAGTTGGAGGAACAGCCGTCTTTTTGGCGACGTGCTTTCCCCAGTTTGAAGCGCGGGTTGCTATCTAAAGTAATAGCAAGCCATTTAGACATGTTTTAACCATCCATTTTAACTTCTGCTCGAGCTTCATTTAAAGACCCGTGCCATTATTGAATGACATTTCTAAGTCCGTAAATGTTATCGATAAACAGAAGACATGCCTAGGTGAAACTATTTTTGGTATTTTCTATTTTTCAATTTTTTATGGGTTTTTCTGGTTTTACGTTTCTCTATTTACAATTTGCATGTTTTCTATATATCTATTTACAAATTGGTATAAGATATGAACAAAAAATATGAAGCAAATATATACAAGGATACGAACCAAAAACCATTACTCCTCAGCATCCTGAATCTTCTCCGCTTCCATCATTTGACTTGCTGAAGAGCAACGTGAGCACATTTAATTAGGGATTGATTCAGGCTTTTCACTCTCCCCTAATTAGTGCTCTCCCCCAATCTGACAACCTTTCTGATGAACACCCATAATAGAAAGAAGACTTTGGATGAACGCCCATAATATGAAGAAGTCTTTTGATAACCAAATGCATGCCGTCTTAAGTCTACTAACACATAGCAGAGAATGTAGAGTAGACTGTAGACTCGACCTTCTTCAAGATTGCCCAATATGGAGGAACAGAATACCAACCATCTTCATCTCACCAAATGCCTTCCAGTAACCTTACATATAACCCATCAGCCCGCAGCATACACATGAGATGATAACACACAACAGAGAATGTAGAATAGACTGACGACTCGACCTTCTTCAGTCTTTAGTATAACACCAAAGTAACAAGTTGAACCACTGATCATCTATAGTATGTATCCATCCTTGGATATTAAGCCCTGATCACGTGAACCTGTTGTGCGTCCTTGATGTACACATTCTCTCTCCCCTGATGGTTACGATTAATCAGCAAACGTTAATACCAAGGTAACAAGTTGAACCACTGATCATCTCTGCGGTTATCAACACCGGAATAAATGATTAAGCCCGATCACGTGAACCTGTTGTGCGTCCTTGGTGTACACATTTCTCTCCCCCATGATGGTTACGATTAATCGGAATCATCATCATGATGTGTACATGCAGCGTAATGACGTGTACATGAAGCATTGACTAGAAACCCTTTGTTGCTGATTGTACCAGCCCGTGAGACAATGTCGATTAGCATTCCATGACCATGTTCTTCAACACCTTGATAGACGGAGGAAGACATAGTGTTGGAGAACCATGGTTTGCACGACTCCTGAACTGACGTATTCAGGAGTCGTATGACCATTTCTCAATCATCAATCAACATGTAGAATAATATTCACCCTTTCCCCCCCTCAAAAATTGCATATGCCTGCCAACTGCAATTTTTGATGATTGAACAAGTGAATATGAATACCATCAACTTTAAGTAGCTCCACTTGACGGTTCTTGAAGATTGACATGTTGTTTATTCACCCTTTCCCCCTCTCAAAAATTGCATATGCCTGTCAACTGCAATTTTTAGTTGAATAAGTGAATAATAGTATACTCCAATATGCGTCGATCCACTTGATGACTGAATAAGCACGGAAAGAGCATGAAACTTGATGATGAGAATGGCCATGAATAAGAAGACTCCTCTTCTTTTGAAGATAAAGTGCACTCAAGCGTACACTTTTCTTTTCTTTGATGAACGGGGCCTGAAGAGTTGTCAGCAGATGCCATTGTCGTTGAAGAGCGAGGCCTGAACTGATGTGAACAAACGTCATAGCCAATGAAGACCGAGGCCTGAACTGAAGTCAACAGACGTCATAATGATGAAGACCGAGGCCTGAACTGAGGTATTCAGACGTCATAATGATGAAGAGCGAGGCCTGCACTGATGTGTACAGACGTCATTCTCTCTCTCTTTATTACTTCTCTCATCTAACTTGTTACCAACCCCATTATCATTTTGTCGGCTTGATGTCGTGACCACTGATGGAGAAAAACCCAATATGATGAGCTTGAGACTGAAGTAATATAACCCGAACTTGTGACTTAAACTTATGCTAATGCGTGACAAAGAGCGGTGTAGAGACTTCGTGCAACATCGAATCCCTAAGTACTCTAAACTCTTCAACCAACCAACCATCAAGTATAAGACGTACGTCACCTCTTGGATATCCATAACTTCGTGTGAAACTGAGCACTACAACGTGACTCCTTAAAGTGATAGTTATTTTGCAATAGAGAGAAAGAAAAAATAACTAGATATCCAAGTCCTCGTTATTGTAAATGTTGAAAGCTCGAACAAGAATCTCGAAGAATCTTCATCCAACCTCCCCGATATCTTCAGATACTAAGTACACGCACCCATGAAATTTCACTTCAGCCTCAAATAAATAATACTGAACTAACCCCGTAGTCACATCTTGTCGATTAAATGCCTCGATCCAGCTATTTGTGATGTAATAGCTGAACTTTGATAATGGTTTTAACCCGATCATGGTCAAGAGCGCATAGCCCATCATCACGGGATTTTACAAATCTATGATTTAAACCGAGAAATAAGTTCTTTCGCGGGATTTTACAAAACCAAGAAGAAACCGTGAGATAGTAATAGATTGAATGTGGCATGACTGATTTGGTTTTGGTGAACATCAGTTTGGGTTAAGAACATCTCGTGAGAATTACAGATCGCATCACAACTTTTAAAGCATTTGTCCAACTATCTAACCTCGTACACAAACAACTATTTGTGACCACTTGATGCAGGAAATCCGAAATACCAATATTGCGAAAGAAGTAGAATTACTCAAATTTGTTACCTAAGCTTGCACTGTTGTTGGAAGAACGGTGTAAAATCTCTAAGTACTCTATACCCAACCAAAGTATGAGACATTAACACCTCTTGCGATTATCGACAACGTCATTGACGTATGACACTGAGTACTCCTATGACTCTTAAGTGATAGTTACCCCGACTGCTGGTAACTAGATAACCCAAGTCTTCAACTTAAAATTTTAAGCACGAGCAAGTTATCATTGAAGATCATGCATCTAACCAACCCCGACTTCAAGATGAACTAAGTAGACGCCTTCGTGAAATTCAACTTTAATCTCAAACAAGGAATACCAAATTAACTTCGTGATCATTTTGTGCGGTTGAATAGTCAAAGGGGAAAGAAACATGCGCAAATTCTTAGCAGTGTCCAAGACTCATAGGCCGTCCAATCAAACATAGCTGCCTGACCCAGCTGCCTGGATGTTATCAGGTGCAGTGCATGGAATAGTTGTCGTACTGTGTATAGGATTTTACAGTTCTTGAGATTTAACCGATAAATAAATTCAAGAACAAACTGCACAACAATAAGTATCAAACCGCTGAAATCTTAGGAAAATTGCTAAGAGCCAACCCGTTGAAAGCTAAACCCCTCGTTTTTGCCAAAGCTGAGAGTCCGTGATGTTTGTGAATTTGTCAGGCACAATACATGGAAAAAGACAAATAAAACTACTTCAACGAAGATGGTGATAAAGACTCTCTTGTAGTAACCCCTCGTTTGTCTCCTCATCAATGGTTTAGCAGATTAAAAATTCCCTGAAGCTCATAATATGCCAAAACCGCTTGATGAAATATGATTAGCTATAGAATGTGTCACAGGTTAAGACACGTCTCTGAACAAACCACCTCCCGTCATTAAGTCTGACCACCTCTTGAGAAGATCTTGTACTACAATCCCATTAGAAGCTTGAGAAACAACAATCACTTGATGAAGCTTGATAAAGGACAAGTTCGCGACTTATACTTGCACTAAGTTTGTGATTTAGAACTTATATTGAGCACAACAACGTAACTCCTTTAAATATAGATAGTGATATATTCCCAACCTTCCATCCTTTATTGTATATATCCACTTCTTGAACATCCAAGTCTAATCACCTTAATCACCTTAAATTGCAAATTGTGATTTAGAACCTATATTGAGCACAACAACGTAACTCCTTTAAATATAGGTAGTGATATATACCCAACCTTCCATCCTTTATTGTATATATCCACTTCTTGAACATCCAGGTCTAATCACCTTAAATACGCTCGAGAAAGGGTCATCAAACATCGTGCATCCATCCACCCCGAGATGTTTGTGACACTAAGTACACCAACCCGTGAATTAACAAACCAACCAAGTCACCATAATTTCCTAATTCCTGCCAATCTCGAAGCACAAACTTATCCCGAAAAATTGGTCACACCCCGTAAGTTTTATTAAGTCTAAATCCAAGTCCGGCCTACTTGTCCAAAATTAATTTCACGGGATTTTATAGCTCTTGAGATTTAAACCGAGAAATCGAATCTTTCGCGGGATTTTCTAAAACCTACAAGAGAAACCGTAAAATCAACAGAATACCCAAGAGTGAAGCGCAATACTAATCTTTGAAATTCAAGCCACAGAAGTCAAATCTCAACTTGATTAAATTGCAACAAGTCAAGTCACAGTTTGTCAAGTCGCAATCAGTCAAATCGCAAATGACCAAATCGCAATAAGACAAATCACAAGTGTCAACTCGCAACGTCAAATCGCAACTGGTCTAATTGCAACAGTCAAATCGCATCAAGTCAGAACGTAACTTGACAAATCGAAATTGATCAAATCGCTATTTGTCAATTGTAACTCAAATTGAAACGATCAAATTGCAAGCTTACTCAAATCGTGGACACTAATAGGACAATGTTATCAACTTCACAACTCCGCAGTCACGTTGACATTCATATACCCAAATACTAGTCGTGATTTGTGAATGCGCATGAAATTTGAGACACCAAATTACCACATTTTTATCACCAAATAACAAACCAATCATTCATTTGCCAAGAACCCAAAGTCCAAACCATAACTCATTATAAATCCGGATTAGCCCATTTATCAATTCGTATTGTTAGCCCAACTAGTTTCCCACATGCAAGCCCACTCTAGTCCAATTTCAGCATATTATTGGCCCAACAACACATTAAACAAAAACACTAGGCCCAAGTCCATATCCCACTCTCAACACCATGTGGATTGCATAATGACACACGCCATGTAGCTGTAGACAAAACGCAGCTGCTTCGAGATACACACACGCCCCAATACGACAAAGTGCCAAAGTGAAAATTAGGATAACTGTCACGTGATTTTGACTGAATACAAGAATCTCACGTGAAGTCTGAATACAATAATGTGGAATAAAAGTCTAGACAAAACGCTAGAGAATCAAAAGAATTTGTTTCACACCACAAACCGATAAACTGTCAATTTCCTTGTATCACTACTGGATAGAATTGTATCACGTGATATTCCTTGTACTCAACTAACCGACAAGACTTTTATTCAACAATTATCTCACGTGATTTTGTCGTTGGAGTTCGCACTTTTTGTTGCTTGATAAAAATCACACAAAACGCTTATTTTAAGAATATTCAATTGATAAAAATCACACAAGACGCTTATTTTAAGAATATTCAATTGATAAAAATCACACAAAAACGCTTCTATTCGATCTGAGACAAAACGCTAGATTCATTGCTATGACTAACCAGAACACAAGTCGCATGTTTCTCAATAAGCATCAGCAGGACAAAACGCATGTTTCTCAAAACCACATGTGATGTGTCGCTATCACAATTTTTGTCATCTTTTCCTTTAATGGAAAAACAGCCAATACACACCAAAGGTACCCACTTGTCCTTTTCCCGTTATGACAAACATCCAATCTTCATCCGAACGGTATACACAAAACGTTACTAAGAACACCATAAAGAAAAACCGCACATTTGATCTTAAAAAAACTTTAGAGGCCAAAGAGTACGATCCAACATTGACAATCAAGCGTTCATGAGGACTAGCATACCCGACTTCTCAAACCGAGATTACAACGAGCAACAGTGACCAAGAAGTATTTAAGCACAGATTTGACAACAAATAAGCCGAATGAGATTTTTGATATACTTGGTTCGAACTATTCGACGGGCCAAAATAAATACCACAAGCCACAAGCAAATAACCACCGAAAGTATTATGCAACAATTTGGCACAATAAGAATTGGACAACAGAAAGTTGTATTCGAGCAGTATGTGTTAACCATACGTGTTGACAAAAGAAGAATAAGGCTACACAAAGAACTCACCATTTGACTTGTAAAATTCTTACAAGACTAGTAAGGCCCAACACCCACTTATGTGTAAATAGTCCAACTTCATAGGCAGATAAGATCCAAAACAAACATATGATTCGAACAGGATGAAATGATTCGAACAAACATATGAACAAAACAGTTTAGGCAAAAATGGTTCGAATCAAAACAAATAAAACCGACACACAATCAATCAAACCTAACCATGGCTCTTGATACCAATTGTAAGATCTAACCTTTTGATTGTGTGGATCTATTCGGGTGGCCTTGGATCTTGAAAGATCAAGAATTCCATGTTTGAGTTAGGTGGAAGATGAAATAGAGAGAGAGAGTGGGAAACTCTTAAAAGCAAAATCAGGAAAATTAGATTAAGAGAATGAGAGTTCCAACCCTTTCCATGTGTGGGAAGGGTCTTATATAGTTACTAATATTAGTGCCCCTAGTGGGCTGTGGAGTGAGCTGACAGTGGGGAAAGCCCCGACCCACTCCACAATAATAAATACGACTAGTCTAATAAAACTATAATACTAATATTACTAATAATACTAAACTAATCTAAATAAGACTACGAGCTATGTGAATGCTAAATAGATGCTCGGGGTGACCGAGCCTTCATCTGAATATTTATATTCCTAACACTAAGTATTGGAATGAGTTGGATTTTGTGAAAAAGATTACTGTGTATTCCTGCGGATCCAATTGACAAAGCATGCGAGTGGAAAACTAGAAGGGGGGGTTGAATAGTTTTACCGTTTAAAATTAATTCGCTTTGTTACTCTATGTTAATTCAAAGGAAACAAGCACAAACAAATATTCACACAATATATATGAAAAGTAAAGAGAGGAAAGATCAAACCACACAACACGGATATTTATAGTGGTTCGGCTACAAGGACTCTCTCCCTTGCCCTACTCCACTCCTCGAGCCTCTAACTCGAGAGTTATTCTTTACTAAGAAACAAACTCTCTTCTAGGTGGAGAAAACCTTTACACGTCGCTTACTACCTTTTCTGGTACTAAGCTAAACACCGAGTTCTACTTCAAGGCAGAACCAACCTAATGTCGCTTATACAATTACCGAAACTAAGCTAGAAGTCGAGTTCTTTACAAGGGTACAACCACTCCCGTTTGGTTCTTTTACAAGGGTACAACCACTCCCTACACTCTTTGAGTTTTGAGGACTAAAACACTAACCACACTCACTGAGATAAATGATACAAATAATGATGTGTGAAATACAACTATATCACACAGTAACTATGCTAAAGGTTTTACACGTTTGTGTTGAACCTTGATGCTTAATCTCCTTTGCTACAAAAGGAAAGATCAATGAAATGAATGAATGATAAATGTTAGATGATATGTAAATGAATAAGTATGAATGTTAGGCTATATGAGTGATGGTGTGTCCAAATGATCAGCTTGCTATTTATAGGCAAGCTGGTGAACAGCCGGCGGATCCCACAAAAGGGATCCGTCTTTGTATTCGATTGGTTCCACCAATATGACAGCTAAGAGATTTATCAAATCTTCCACAATCTTTCCATATCTTTGTGTTGTCATATCAAGATCTTCCAAAGTCAACTATCTTGCTTGAAGATCTACCTAAGATATCACATAATCTATGTATGATGCATGCCATGATGTCATTGTATCATTTTAAAAATAAAGTTTCCTTTTAAGGAAATAAACTAGTAGATGTGTAAAATGTAATTCTAAGTAATCTTGTGAAATGTAAAATGTGTTTTAAAGTGACTTTAGCTAGTATTTATAATTTGCTAAAAGATATACTTTGTAATTGTCATTAACAAAACTAAGTAAAGATCGTAAAATATAAATAACGTTTTTAGGACGATATTTGTATTAACAATCTCCCCATTTTTGTTGATGACAAAACATAAAGTATATTTTTTGAGCAAAAGAATAAATATAGCATGAGTTCTTTAAAATATAGATTAAGTTTGTTTTATTTGAGTTTAAAAACTATTTTTATGCAAAAGTGTATGTACTGTGATGATTCACAGTTATGCAAACTTAATCCTTACTCCCTCTTTTTGTCGAAACAAAAAGAAGAGTTGCGTAGTGGAATGCGATTTTGAGAACTTTAAGGGCTCCCCCTTGTTTTATACTCCCCCTAAATGGAGTAACAAGGTAATGATGCATGATCCTACAAAACAAATGGTTAGAATATGAAATGCTCCCCCTTGATGTATACTCCCCATTACAAGAGTCCCAACGTATACATTTGAAGGGTATGAGATGCTACAAAAGAAATGTTAGTTGTAAATAGCTTCAATGGAGAAGCATAATGCATATGAAATGGTCATCCAAATAAGAATGTTAATCTAGTTGACTTGAAAAAGTCAAAATGTAGTGTCTGATCAAAATGTTGTACCTAAAGTACACGTGATCAAACTATAATGTAGATTCCAAATAGCTATATAATGATGTTAGTCACCTAAATAATGATAATATGCTATATGTTGATCATTCATAAGCATAAAAACATCACATTCATTCATTGAAAATTATGTGACAAAAGTCACAAACATAATATGATGTTACATGAAAATGGAAAATACATCCTAAAAATAAAAAGTCCTACAACAACAACTAAAAGGTCCTATATAATGAGACTAAAATTCTCCTATTGAAAAGGATGAGAGATGGCGTTTAGATGCTCAAGAATGTGGTTCAAAATGAACCTCATTTCATTTTGGAGCTCGTGCACCAAAATGTTTGTCCTTTGAGCTATGTGAGCGGTTCTTTCACACATGTTGCAATCATGGCGAAGAAAACCGGGCGGAAGAGTAGACTCATTTGGTTGTGGTGGTGGTGGTGGTGGTGATTGGTTGTTGGGTGGTGGTGGTTGTGCTTGTTCATTGGTTGGTGGTGATGTTTGGAGGGAGTTCATGAGGATGTTTTGGAGGTCCATGGCTTCATTGAGGCGATGATCTACCATACCCGAGAGAGTGTAGAGACGGTTGAGCTCTTCACTAATCTCCTCTTGGGTTTGAGGCAAATTGATCCACATTGCCTCGTCTATGGCAATGAGAGTTGATGTGGGTGAGAGAGGTGGTATTTGAGGTTGAGATGATGGTGCATCATGGTATAAAGGACCATGGATATCCGGGAAAATCGGATGAAAAAGCATAGGTTCTTGACCTTCAAAGGTCATGGGTGGAGGATTGGTTGATCTTGGTGGGAGATCCTCCAAGTCATCAAGGTATGGGTGAGGTGATGTAGGTGGAGTCCTAAATAGCTCCATAGGTTGCAACTTGGGTGATTTTGGGGGTGATGGAGATTTGACAGTCTGTGATGGAGCGGGTGGTGGTGTGGTTGCTATGGGTGTGATTGTTGGAGGAGGAGTTTGTATGACCACATTTGATGGTGTAGGTGTTGATAGATTGAGGAAATTCTCACTTGCAATAGGAGATGAGATATTAAGAGGAGATGATTCCTCTGATGATGAGTTTGCAAGATTTATAAAGCAACAAGGCTTAACACTAATGCGTGCGGTTTGTTTTGGAGGTTTAGAGGTTGAAGAGTTGTTTGATTTGGTCATGATGAGCTAAGAGAACTAAGATGTACAGGTTATATGTGGTGAAGAAGGTAAATGAGTGAGTTTTGCTCTAAGTTATGATCTTAATTTATAAGCAGTTGGTTTATAGAAACTAGTGTTTGGATTTGATGTAAATCCAATAGAGAATGTTGGTTCCTAATGATTTGGAATAAAAATTTGTGCAAATCACATCACATAAGTCAATCCATAGAACTTATGTTGAGTAATATGATGAAGATATGCAGTAAATGCAAAGGGATAATGGAAAATCCTGTGATGTGATGTACCCACGGATTTGAGGGATCCCTAAAAAGGGTTCCTTGTTTGTATTAGAAAGGTAACTCACTCCTTAAATTTAAAAATTCAAATTTTGGTGGGAAATGTTGTTCTTAAGTTTCTAAGAGTTTCTAAATCATTCTAAGATGTATAAAGATCAGTGAACCTATTCTAAAGAACACTAGAAACTAAAATCTACGAATCGGGATGAGTCGAAAAGTTTTAAGAAGTTTACTGTTATACCTGCGGATCCAATCGACAAGGCGTGCGGATCCAAATTTTGGGATCCGCCTGATCTACAGGTTGAAGAATGGCGGAGCCAACGCTAACACATGGCGGATCCAAAATGAGGGATCCGCCAGATTCGTGGACCAAAAGTACTAAAACTAAACAGAGAGATGTGCATATTTTTTGTTTTTCGATGAAAACTCGAAAATTCTCCTGGTGCATATCTATCATCTAATATGTAATGAAAAACAATCAAATATGATGATACTAACACATGTTTAATCATAGATTAATCCGTTCATGGGAACTTACCTTAAGAGGAGTTAAGCCAAACATAGGCTTAAACTCAGAAAATTGATAACATCAAGTGTTATCGACCTGTAATTCTTAGTTAGTTCATATACACATCAAATATCAACATAACAAGTTAAGAAACAACTATTTTTAATACTACATTGTCTAATAATGTTTAGAGCCAAACACTCCTTTAACTCAACTTCTTCTTCAATTTCTTCATGCCCTTATAAAGCTTCATCATCCAACGTCCTAAATTCTTCACCATTTCTTTGATGTTGCGATACTCGGCTGATTCATTTGGGATTGGTGGAAGTTGGCTCAAGTACTCCGGAGGAGGAATCCTAGAGTTTGGCAACCCATCATCGTCACTTATGGATGATGATGATGATGATGTTTGAGCACGAGGACGTTTGCCCTTGTCAACCGCTACCTTAAAGTCGCTCAAGGGAACGAAGGTGCGTTCGATCTCATCATATTCGGGAACAAATCCTAAGGCATTTCTAGGAATGGGTGAAAAAGCTCTAAAGAGACGGGTCAAAAGCATTCCATAAGGCAATGTCATTTTTCCTTGAATTGGAATATCGGCCATTCTCTTGGCGATATAGTAAGCAAGGTTGAAAGGTTGATAGGTTGACACATTGTACATCATGTGGCAAATACAAGCATTGATGTGATCTTGGTTTCCTACCGTGCACATGACATTGGCCCTTAAGACTTCTTCCATTTTCCTAAATTCGGGCTTTAGTTCATTGAGCTCCATAGCAAATGGATCTCTAGCTACATATTTCCCTCGATACAACCTAGTTGGGTTGTTCCTAGGTATGAAGAGATGCTGATGAATGATTTCTTTTAAAGTTAAGGGAGTGGCATATGGTGCTGTTCGTTCAAGATTTGACTCAAGAATGGTCAATGACCATTTATCAGAATAGACACTCGTTCCATGACTTGGAACTCCTAAGACTTCTCCAAATTGATCTAATGGGATATTAAATTGATGTCCATTGACGCTGAAGCGAATGTTCATGTAATCTTGATCGTTCGACTCTAGATTGACACTAGCATAGAATTCTAAAATGAATCGTGGAATTAATGGTTCATCGATATCTAGGAGGGAATCAAAGTGAATAGCCGCGAGTTGTTCCCTAAGATTGGTTCCTTCATAGAATGAGGGGTCTACAAACCTACCCTCATGTACTTAGTGTTTTTCTAGAGCTTTGAAAATTTCAACTTGTTGATCACTAAGTCCTTTGGTTTTATGGTGTTTAGGTAGGTAATTTACGGTGTGTTTGTGATCATAGTTGGTCGCGGGAGGCATGATTTTCCTAAACACAAAAAATTATATAGTTTTAGTCAAAATTATTGAAAATACGTGTATAGGTCTAGTGTGTGCCTACATGGGGACTATATGGAGGTACAGTTATCTCGACTCATTTAGATGCATGAAAATTTTGTTTATGCAAGTTTTATGATAAAACGAGAGATAACCCAAACGCTCCTACTTCAATGTAGCTACATTTGAATGTACCCGAAAATACATATTAGTTATGTATTCCCTTTAGCATTCAAGAGACATTATGCAAGTGATGTTTAAAAACTAACGTTTTTATATTTGTATGAACAATGTTCAAAAACCATTTTTCCTAGTCGTGAGAAGATTTTAGCAAAAATTTCTCATGGGGTTTTTGATGAATAATGATAATGTACTACAAGATACAATTCCTAACTAAGAAAAACATGATTTGAAGTGCAATTCAGTAACTATGTTTCATGATTTTACAAGAATTATGCATATTCCCCAAGTTTTGATTTTGTGCATGAAATAGAAATCCTAGACGCAGATCAGGAGTATAAACATGATAAGGATACTTACAGTGATGTTTGGAGCACAAATTTGTGGAAGAAAATAGCCTAAATTATGATTGTGGTGAAGTATGAAACGAATTCAGTAGGTGATAAGTTTTAGGAGAGTGATGAATAGTACTTGGTGTTGTTTATTATATAATAAAACAACCTGTGCATGTGACGGATCCGACGGATCCAAAACAAAGGATCCGCCTTTGTTATCGTTTGGATCCACGGGATCAGAACATAATTTTTGGTTTAGTGTCGAGTTTGGTTAAACTAAGGTTTACGCTACTGTTTTATCTAATCACTATGTTCCATTAATCCTAATCCAAGTCTAAGGTAGTTGAAAGGTTCTCTTTTGAGAGGTTTTGTGAGGATTTCGGCAATGTTGTCCTCTGAGGAAACTTTCTCAATTGAGATGTTTCCCTTCTGAACATTGTCGCATAGGAAATGATGACGTATTTCAATGTGTTTGGTTCTAGCGTGTTGGACGGTATTTTTGCTGAGGTCGATTGCTCCTTTGTTGTCACAAAGAATGGGGATGTCGTTGAGTTCAATTCCATAGTCTACGAGAGCTTGTTTCATTCACAGTGCTTGTTGACACGCCTTTCTAGCAGACACATACTCTGCTTCGGTTGTTGAAATTGCAAGGTCCGTTTGTTTCTTAGCGAACCATGAGGTGAGACAATGTCCTACAAAAGTACAAATACCGCTAGTACTTTTCCTATCAACATAGTCACCAGCATGATCTGAATCGGCATACACTATGGTTTCTATACCCGTTCCTTTGGGATACCATAATCCTAAATGTGTAGTACCTTTAATGTATCTAAATATCCGTTAACGGCTTCAAGATGGGATATTTTGGGATCTTCTTGAAAATGTGCACATAGACAAACACTAAACATAATGTCCGGCCTACTAGCCGTAAGATAGAGTAAACTACCAATCATTCCCCTATATTTAGTGCTATCTACGGATTCATTTTCTTCATCCTTTGTGAGTTTGGTTTTGGAGGACATGGGTATTTTCATTGGTTTTGAGTCTTCAAGACCAAACTTCTTAAGCATATCTTTGATATACTTTGATTGGTTGAAGAATATCCCATCTTCTAATTGTTTTATTTGGAGACCTAAGAAAAAGTTTAGTTCCCCCATCATACTCATTTCAAACTCGTCATGCATGATTTTTGAGAAATCGTCGCATAACTCTTGACAAGTTGAGCCGAATATAATGTCATCCACATATATCTGGACGATGATGAAATGTGATCCTTTTTTCTTGGTAAAGAGAGTGTTGTCTACTAGGCCCATGGTGTACTTATGGTCAACTAAGAAGGTCTTAAGTCGATCATACCAAGCTTTTGGTGCTTGCTTAAGTCCGTATAAAGCTTTCTTTAGTTTGTAAACATGATTTGGTTTTTCAAAATCGGCAAAGCCGGGAGGTTGTGCAACATATACTTCTTCAGTTATAAATCCGTTTAAAAATGCACTTTTGACATCCATTTGAAATAATTTAAAATCATGTGCACATGCATATGCAAGTAGTATTCTAATAGACTCAAGTCTAGCTACGGGTGTAAAAGTCTCATCATAATCTATACCCTCTTGTGATTATAGCCTTGGGCTACTAACCTAGCTTTGTTTCTAGACACAATGCCATTTTCATCCATTTTATTTCTAAAAACCCATTTTGTACCTATTATGGTTTGATTTTTAGGTTGTGGAACTAATGTCCAAACGTCATTCCTAACAAACTGATTTAATTCTTCTTGCATCGCAATGACCCAAGATTCATCTTTTATTGCTTCATTAACATTTTTAGGTTCTATGGTCGAAACAAAACAAAAGAAATTACTTTCATTTTGAGCTTTAGACCTTAATGTTCTTTCGTTGAGTTTTTCTATGACGTTTTCTAATGGATGACTTTTAGCTTCTTTGATGTTGACTAAATCTCTTTTTACTGGTTCATCTTCTTTATCATTTTCAACATTTTCCTGATTATCAACCATTTGGTTTTCAACTAAGTCATCATCTACCAAAGGTGATGTTTTAGAGGGAGGTGGACTTTCATCGAATGTTACATTCAATGATTCCTCGACTATTGAGGTTTCCTTGTTCAAAACTATGTATGCTTTACTAGTTTGTCAATATCCTAGAAATACACCTTCATACGACTTTGGGTCAAATTTGGTGAGATAGTCCTTTGTGTTTAAAATGAAGCACTTGCTTCCAAACACTCTAAAATACCCTAAAGTAGGCTTTTTGCCTCTATATAACTCATATGGAGTTTTTCCCAAGAATGGTCTAATTAGAACTCGATTTAGAATATATGTAGATGTATCTACAGCGTGACACCAAAACTTTTGAGGTATGTTTTGTTCATTTAACATAGTTCTACTCATTTCTTGAATTGTCCTATTTTTCCGTTCTACTACACCATTAGATTGTGGAGTTCGAGGAGCCGAGAAATTATGTGTTATTCCATTATTATCACAAAATGTTCCGAATTGGATTTTGTTGTCAAATTCTCGACCATGGTCGGTTCTAATAGATACTATGTTACTTCCTATTTGATTTTGAATTTTCTTGCTTAGAATTTCAAATTTATCAAAGGCCTCATTTTTGGTTTTCAAAAATTTAGTCCATGTATATCTAGAGTAATCATCTACTACAACTAATGTATAAAAATTTCCTCCATAACTTTGTATAGCCGACGGGACAAACAAATCCATATGCAACAATTCTAGACACCCAGATGTAGATACCATGTTTTTAGCCTTATGGCTATTATGCACTTGCTTCCCAATTTTGCAAGCATCACAAAAGTGTTGGTCATATTTCAACTTGGGTAGGTTCCTAACGAGTTCCTTAGATGATAATGATTGAATTAGCCTCATATTGGCATGACCTAAACGTCGATGCCATAGAGTTGAGTTTTCGTCCAAAGAGGTAATACAAAGCTTGTCTTTAGGTGTTTTATCTAATTTCATAACATAAACGTTATTTTTCAAAACACCTTTTCCTACTGTTATGCCGTCTTTAAATATTTTACTTCCATTTTCACTGAAAAAGACGTTATACTTTTTGCGGCACAATTGACTTATACTAAGCAAGTTAAAACCTAAATTATCAACATGAGCAACATCATCAATAAAGAGAGAGTCAGAGAGATCGTACCTTTTCCGATGATTTTACTTTTAAGCTTGCTACCAAATGTGACATTACCTCCGTCGTACACTTGGTAGGTTGAGAAAAGGCTTTTGTTTCTCGTCATATGTCTTGAACACCCACTATCTTTGATCCATTCATCAGGTTCTAGTTCAACTTTTAAGCATACCTATGTTCAAGAAAGACTCAAGCGTTTGGTCCCCAATATCTCATGGGTCCGTTTGGGTTAAACATAACATTATCATGGTTCATGTAAGCACATGGAGGATAATTGTTCCATGGCATGTAATTGGGACCTTGGAAGTTTCTAGGCATATTTTGGTTCCAATTATTTTGATAATGATGTTGTGAGTTAACATTACTCTTAGGAAAGGGGTGTCTAGGAAAACTAGTTTGAGGTCTCTGTTGAGTTGTTTTAACTCTATACTCATTCCTAGCTTGACCTCTTCCTATAGAAACAGTTGGTTTTAGCTTGTTGTTAGTTATACTAGTACTAGGTTTTCTAGTGACTTTAACAAATTCAGTACGGTTCATTTTAAGATCCTTCTGTTCAACTTCTATACCCGCGGATCCTTTGGGTACAACTGGCGGATCCAAAACTTTGGATCCGTCAGATCCGTGGGCTTCTGACTTGGTTGAAACAGTTTCTTTTTCATTCACAGTTTGTTTCTTAAAGTCACCTAAGGTTCCTAGTTTCATAAAACCTAGTCCGGTTTTATCATGAGGAAGTTTTTGTATCTTCATTATCTCATCTGCACAACTTATGTTTTTATCAAACCTTTTAAACTTAGAGTTTTGCTTAATGAGATCTTCCTGTGTGGTTTTTAGCGCATCTAATTCTAATTTTAGTTCTTGACAAGAGACACATGTATCTTTACTATTTTTGCCTTTTTCCATTCGTCTCTCTTTTTCTTTAAGCCAATACACTTCATTTTCTAAAAGTGTTGTTTTAGTTTTCAAGAATTTGTTTTTGTTGATGATTTTTAATGTTATATCACATAGTTTGTTATACTCTACTTCTAAGGTTTCATCATCTATAGAGGAGTATGAGTCAGAATGTACCTCCTCTGTGTCATGAGCCATAAGGGCAACTTCGTTGTCTTTAGGCTCATCATCATCTCCTTCACTATCACTCCAAGCTCCACTAACAAATGCCTTTTGAGACTTGTTCTTTGGAGGCTTTGGACATTCACCTATAAAGTGACCAGAATCTCCACACCTATAGCACTTCCTATCTGACATGCCTTTTCTATCATCACGGTCTTTTCGGAAGGATTTCTTTTCTTCACGAGGTGGTCTTACGAACTTTCCTCGTCTCCTGAAGAATTTCTTGAAATCTCTTACGGCCATGGCATACTCTTCGTCTTCGCTATTAGAACAAGACTCTTCATCATCACTTGACTCAACTTTAGCTTTTAGGGCAATGGACTTCATCTTCTCCTTTTTGCCTTTAACTATTTCTGAATCTTTTTCCATCACCATTTCGTGAACTTTGAGATTTCCTATAAGCTCATCCAGTGTCATGCTTGAAAGATCCTTGGATTCTTCAATAGCTGTCACTTTTGCTCTCCACTTCGGATGGAGTGCTCTTAGAAATTTCCTGACAAAATTCTTACTAGAAAAAGATTCGTCAAGTGCTTTAAGTGATGTAATAATAGTATTAAACTTAGCAAACGCACTATCAATGGTCTCATCTTCAGAGATAACAAATTTTTCATATTGTTGAACAAGAAGATCAATTTTGTTATCTTTGACTTGTGAGTTTCCTTGATGAGTGATAATTAGAGATTGCCAAATATCTTTAGCCGTTTTACACATAAAAACTCTTTCATATTCTTTCTTAGGTAAAGCATTGTAAAGCATCATTTTGGCTTCATTATTTTTGGCAATCATCTTCTTTTGCTCATCACTGTGACGAGTAAGAGAAGTTCCTATATCCCGACCATCCGAAATATCATTACTTATGGCCTTGTAATCACCCTCAACAATTATATACGATAGATCTATATCCTTTGACTTCACATAAGTCTCAAAGCGATTTTTCCAATAAATAAAATAATTTGGTTCGAATAGAGGTGATCTTTGCATAGATTGCCCTTCTTTAAATTTTTCAAAATCCATGGATCGTTTTAAGTTTTAAAATACAATATATTTTAAAAATCTTAACTAACGTAGCTCTTGATGCCAATTGTGGAAAACTAGAAGGGGGGTTGAATAGTTTTACCGTTTAAAATTAATTCGCTTTGTTACTCTATGTTAATTCAAAGGAAACAAGCACAAACAAATATTCACACAATATATATGAAAAGTAAAGAGAGGAAAGATCAAACCACACAACACGGATGTTTATAGTCGTTCGGCTACAAGGACTCTCTTCCTTGCCCTACTCCACTCCTCGAGCCTCTAACTCAAGATTTATTCTTCACTAAGAAACAAACTCTCTTCTAGGTGGAGAAAACCTTTACACGTCGCTTACTTCCTTTTCCGGTATTAAGCTAAACACCGAGTTCTACTTCAAGGCAGAACCAACCTAACGTCGCTTATACAATTACCGACACTAAGCTAGATGTCGAGTTCTTTACAAGGGTACAACCACTCCCGTTTGTTCTTTCACAAGGGTACAACCACTCCCTACACTCTTTGTGTTTTGAGGACTAAAACACTAACCACACTCACTGAGATAAATGATACAAATAATGATGTGTGAACTACAACTATATCACACAGTAACTATGCTAAAGGTTTTACACGACTGTGTTGAACCTTGATGCTTAATCTGCTTTGCTACAAAAGGAAAGATCAATGAAATGAATGAATGATAAATGTTAGATGATATGTAAATGAATGAGTATGAATGTTAGGCTATATGAGTGATGGTGTGTCCAAATGATCAGCTTGCTATTTATAGGCAAGCTGGTGAACAACCGGCGGATCCCACAAAAGGGATCCGTCTTTGTAGTCGATTGGTTCCGCCAATATGACAGCTAAGAGATTTATCAAATCTCTCCAAATCTTCCACAATCTTTCCATATCTTTGTGTTGTCATATCAAGATCTTCCAAAGTCAACTATCTTGCTTGAAGATCTAACTAAGATATCACATAATCTATGTATGATGCATGCCATGATGTCATTGTATCATTTTAAAAATAAAGTTTCCTTTTAAGGAAATAAACTAGTAGATGTGTAAAATGTAATTCTAAGTAATCTTGTGAAATGTAAAATGTGTTTTAAAATGACTTTAGCTAGTATTTATAATTTGCTAAAAGATATACTTTGTAATTGTCATTAACAAAACTAAGTAAAGATCGTAAAATATAAATAACGTTTTTAGGACGATATTTGTATTAACAATGCGGATCCAAAACTTTTGGATTCGTCTGATCCACAGGTTTAAGATGGGCGGAGCCAACGTTAACACTAGGCGGATCCAAACTGAGGGATCCGCTAGATCCGCCGAACAAAAATCCTAAAACAAATAGAGAGCAATGCAAATTTCGCGTTTTTCGATGAAAACTCGTAAATTCTCCTGGAACATATCTATTGTCTATTATGTAAAGCGAAGCTACCAAATATGTAGATTCTAACACACGTTATAAATAAATTTGATCATCAAACTTCATCACAAAGGAAGTTAAGCCAAACAGTGGCTTAAATTCAGAAAATTGATAACAATACATGTTATCATTAGTTCAAGTTGAGCTAAACCACAAAAGAGTCAAGTACTGTTATAAGGTCTTAGTAAGCACATAAATTTAACAATACATAGTCTAATAACGTATTATACCAAACACTCTTTAAATCTCACTTATCTTTCAATAATTTAAGTATTTTCTTCTGATCCTTGCGGAGTTTCATCATCCATCGTCCTACATTCTTTAAAATTCCCTTTGCTTGTCGATGTTCCGCAGATTCATCATCAAGGGAAGGAAGTTGACTCAAGTAGTCAATTGGAGGAAGCTTAGATTTAGGTAAACCATCTTCATCACTAGCCGATGATGATGATGATGATGAGGATGAGGTGTGAGCCCATTTCCCTTTTCCTATTGCCACTCTATAGTCACTAAGCGGAACGAAGTTGTGTTTGATTTCGATGTAGTCTAGAACAAAGCCGAATGAGTCTAGAGGAATAGGAATGAAAGCTCTAAACAAATGTGTAAGAAGCATTCCATATGGCATTGAGGTTTTTCCTAAGACACGTATATCGACCATTCTTTTGGCGATATAGTAGGCTAGATTGAACTTTTGATGAGTAGACACACAATAGAGCATGTAGCATAAGCTTGCATTCACATGATCTTTGTTTCCAATAGTGCTAATGACATTTGCTCTAAGAATCTCTTCAAGTTTCTTAAATTCGGGTTTAAGTTCATTGAGTTCCATAGCGAATGGATCACGACTAACATCTTTTCCTCGGAGTTTCTTAGTTTGGTTGCTTCTAGGCTTGAAAAGATGATCACGAATTACTTCTTTGGGAGTTAGAGGAGTATCATATGTGTGTTCACGACCTAGGTTTGAATCAAGAATGGTTAAAGGCCATTTGTCTGAGTAGAAACAAGTTCCTTCTCTAGGAATGCCTAATAATTCCCCGAAATGATCTAATGGGAAATTGTAGGGATTTTGGTTTATTTTGAAATGGATGCTAAAAGATCCAAGGTCATCAGTGATGAGTTTCACGGAAGCATAAAACTCGAGAATGAACCTAGGGATGATTGGCTCATCTATGTCTAGGAGTGCATCAAATTGAATGACAGTCATTTGTTCACGAATGTTTATTTCTTCTAAGAATGATGAATCTACAGTTCTGCCTTCATGAACGTACCGACTTTCTAAAGCTTTAAAAATTTTGACTTGAGATTCTGAGAGTCCCTTTGTTTGATGATGTTTGGGTAGGTAGTTGGTGGTCTTTTTGTGATCATAGTTAGTAGCAGGAGGCATGGTATTTCTAGACATACAATTTAAGTTAGAATCACACAATATATACATATGTGTCTGAATGAGAATAATGTGGAGTATGATTATCTCGACACTTTTGATGCAAAGATTTTTGTAGTAAAATATGAGATAATCCAAACACTCCTGATCCGAAAATACATATGGATTATAATGTTTTGGATTTTGTATGAACAATGATTGAAAGGAGTTTTTCCTAGTTGTGAAAAAGTAATCTTAAAGGAGTATTTGATGATTATTGTAGTGTCTAATTGAAAACATGATTTGATAGTTATTTTTGAAGTGCCTCATTATTTTTGATAATCCCTAATTTAATTTAGTGCAACCTATATGAATTCTAGACACAAATATGAGATTGAGATGGATTAGGATACTTACAATGATCGATTAGGTACGAGTTAATTGTGGCGAATGAAATTTTTGAGTTTTGGGATGATAAGGGTCGTCAACAAATTGGTTTTTATGTAGTTAGTGAGTGTAATGAACAGTAAAAGTGTCTGTTTATTGAGAATTAGTCTCAGCAAAGCACGGATCCGGCGGATCCCAAACAAGGGTTCCGCCCTTGTTATCGATTGGATCCGCAGGATCAGAATATATGTTTGGTTATTTTCGTTTTTTGGTTGAACTAGGATTCGAACAATTGTTTTCAATAATCCATGGACAGAAGTAGGGTTCTTTCTTGAGGCATTTGTGAGAGGATTATCAATGTTGCCTTTTGAGAAACTTTCTCAATTCGAGATGTTCTCATCATCTAAACATTGTTTAGGACGGAAATGATGATGAAAAAGTTAAGCTAAATTTTTGCTGAGGTGAACTGTTGCAATGTTGTTGCAACAAGCGAAAAAAGGTTATAGAGGTTAATATTATAGACCACTAGAGTTTTCTCCACACTTTTCCTTAAGGTAGCAAGGACCATTTGTTTCTTAGTAAATCATGATGTGATACAATGTCTCACATTGGTACACATATTGTTTGAACTATTCCTATATCTCTAATTACCGGGATGATCTTAGTTGACATATATTATGGTTTCTACGCCCGTACCTTTGAGATACCATAAATGTCTCTTAAGTTCCTAAATGTTTGATGGCTTCAAGTTGGAATTTTCTTGAAAGTGTAGACATATATAATATTTGGAGCTATGGGATAGAATATTCTACCTAATGCATCTATATGTTTAGGGTCATCTTGTGTATTTACTATCTTTATCCTTGGTGAGTCGAGAACGTGAGTGTTTTTCAAACGGTTTCCAGTCTAAATTTTTTTTATGCATATCCGTGATATATTCAAATTGGTTGAAAATATCCTTTTTCCTAATTGTTAACTTTTTGAAGATCTTAGATGAAGTTTATCTACTTATTTCAAGACTTGTTATGCATGATTTTTGAGAAGTCATGGCATATCTTGACAAGTTGATTTGGAGACGATGTCATCCTAATAGCACATGATCCTACTTAGTAAAGAGTGTTCTCTACTAGGTTAGTTGTGTACTTACGGTTTATTTTGACAAGTTGATCATTCCAAACTTTTGATGCTTGCTTAAGTTTGTGATCACGGCAATGCCGAGAGAATAAGCTATATACTTATCCTATTTTATTGACATTATCTAAGTATTGATGCTATATTGTTGAGATATAATCCAAGTTAAAACAATACTTGTCTTTAGGTGTTTTAATCTAATTTTATGTCATAAAGGTTTAAGAACCTTTTCCTACTCATCATGCTAACTTTCAAATACTATATTAAAGATGTGGTACCAATAACTTATATTAAGTGAGTATGAAATCTGAATTATCTATGAGAGCAATTATCATGAGGAGTTATAAGGAACCGTACCTTTTTCCAATGATTGTTTCTAAGAATGCTATTGAACAAAATGTAACCTCCGTTGGACACTTTGTGGATTGAGAAGATACATTTGTTTTCAGCAATGTATCTTGAAGTTCCATTCATCCATTCATTTGGATCTAATCCTTTCTTTCAAGCATACCTAATGAAAGCTCAAGTATTTGGTCCCCAATATCTCATGGGTCCTTTTGGGTTAATCAAAATATTACCAAGGTTCACTAATATCTTGGAGGTAGTCAAATGGAATTTGTTCACTAAGCATTGTTCCTTTATATAATGAAGTGTCTACTGTTGTTTTAACTTCATTCTTATCTTTTCTTCTAATTGAATTAGTGTTAGGCTCTCTAGATATCTTAACAGGTTCAATACTATTTAAGTTTTAACTTTTCTGTACTGTACCTACGGATCCTTTGGTTATACCATGCGGATCCAAAGTTTTGGATCTGTGGGTCACTGACTCAGTTGGTGTAGTTTTATTTTCTTTTGTCATTTGAATCTGAAAATCATTTAAGTGACCATTTTTCATGAAATCTGGCTTGAAACTACCATAAGGTATTTTTAGTAACCTCATTGTATCATTTCTACAGTTTATGTGCTTATCGAATCTTTTAAAAACGGAGTTTTGTTTTATAAGATTCTCTTGGGTAAGCTTTAGTATTTCTAATTCATGTTTTAGTTCTTGACATAAGACACATGTTTTAGTACTTTTACCTTTTTCTAATCCTATGACTTTTTTTTTAACTGATGAATTTTATTTTCTAAAAATTCCTTTTTGGTTTGTAAAAACTTATTTTTACTTATGATTTTTAGAATGATTTTACATAATTTGTTATATTCTATATCTAACGTGTTATCATTTATGAAAGAGTATGACGAGTCAGAAAGTACCTCTTCTGTGTCATTGGCCATGAGAGCAACTTAGTTGATCTTTGGTTTGTTGTCATTATCTTTACAATCTCTGTTATTGAATCCTTTTTGAGATTTGTTCTTTGGAGGCTTTGGACAATCTCTTATCAAGTGACTAAAATTCCTGCATCTAAAACACTTCATACGGTTCTTTGACTTCACATAAGTCTCAAAGTGATTTTTCCAGTATATAAAATTGTTTGGTTCAAAAAGTGATGGTCTTTGCATAGATTGCCCTTCTTTAAAGTTTTCAAAATCCATTTGATCGTTTCAAGTTTTAAAATACAATATATTTTAAAATTCTTGAGTAACACCGCTCTGGTACCAATTGTGGAAAACTAGAAGGGGGGGTTGAATAGTTTTACCGTTTAAAATTAATTTAAACCGTTTTATAACTTATGTGAATTCAATGAAACTATGCACACAAAAATAATCAAACAATATATCCTAAAAGTAAAGAGAGGAATTATCAAACCACATAACACTGATGTTTATAGTGGTTCGGCTACAAGGACTCTTTTCCTTGCCCTACTCCACTTCCCCGAGCCTTTATCTCGAGAGTTATCCTTCACTAAGAAACAAACTCCCTTCTAGGTGGAGAAAACCTTTACACGTTGCTTACTTCCTTTTCCGGTACTAAGCTAAACACCGGGTTCTACTTCAAGGCAGAACCAACCTAACGTTGCTTATATAATTACCGACACTAAGCTAGATGTCGAGTTCTTTACAAAGGTACAACCACTCCCGTTTGGTTCTTTCACAAGGGTACAACCACTCCCTACACTCTTTGTGTTTTGAGGACTAAAACACTAACCACACTCACTGAGATAAATGATACAAACAATGATGTGTGAACTACAACTATATCACACAGTGCTTAACTAATACAACTTGCAACAATATGTTTGTTGAAGTTCTTTAGCTTGATCTTCTTTGCTACAAAAGAGAGGTCAATGATATGACTAATATGGGTTAGTAAATAAATGGATGAATGTTTTCTACTTTGTAAGTGATGAAATGCTCAAATGATAAGTCTGCTATTTATAGGCAAACTTGGTGAACAACCCACGGATCCAGCGGATCCCACAAAAGGGATCCGTTTTTGTAGTCATTTGGTTCCGCAGGTATGACAGCTAAGAGATTTATCAAATCTCTCCAAATCTTCCACAATCTTTCCATATCTTTGTGTTGTCATATCAAGATCTTCCAAAGTCAACTATCTTGCTTGAAGATCTAACTAAGATATCACATAATCTATGTGTGATGCATGCCATGATGTCATTGTATCATTTTAAAAATAAAGTTTCCTTTTAAGGAAATAAACTAGTAGATGTGTAAAATGTAATTCTAAGTAATCTTGTGAAATGTAAAATGTCTTTTAAAGTGACTTTAGCTAGTATTTATAATTTGCTAACAGATATACTTTGTAATTGTCATTAACAAAACTAAGTAAAGATCGTAAAATATAAATAACGTTTTTAGGACGATATTTGTATTAACAAAGTAGTTGTTGATAATTTAGTTGGTGTGAACTTAGTTGTTTCACCTATTAATAAGGAAGATTTAGATGTTTTGGATTTTCTAGATTCTCAGAATTTGGATGTTTCAATGGATTCAGTACTTGTTCAACTTGTAGCTCAGCAGAATTTAAATGTTGAGGATTACATAGTTGATGAAAATGTGATTGATACACTTGATAGTGTACTTGGTGATGGTTTACTTCAAGAAGATTTAGGTGTTGAGGATTATCTAGTAGATGATAATGTGGCTGAAAATGTGGTTGGGGAAGGTGGTGTTGAGAATGAGATTATAAATATAGATGATGAAACTGAGGTTGGGGAAGGTGGTGTTGAAATTATTATACTAGATGTTGTTATAGAGGTTCATAATGAAACTGTGGATGACATTGTCAATACTATGATTGATGAAACTGTTGTACATGCACCTGTTGATGATATGAAATCTTTGGATGACACTGTGGAAACTATGGTTCATGTTGAAAGTGTGAAAGCAGACAATGGTGAAAATGCAGACAATGGTGTTGTACCAGCACTCAAAGCTTGTGTAGGTGGAATGGAAGGTGGCAGCCTTGGAGTAAATGTTGATGACTATACAACAAAGAATGCAGATACACAGGTTGCTTTTGAAGGTAAATTTTTATATATGTAAATTTTTTCTGCTTTTGCATGTTTTAACTTGAAGGTGACTTATCAAATGTCACACCAAGTGGAAATAGGGGACTGTGCAGTTTATTCCAACACGCAAAAGCCAAAGGATCAAGAACCAAAATAAAGAACCAAAGTTAGCATGTATGGGATCAACATCATAAGATACTCCATGATGTCCTACTTTCTTATGATTGCCAGTTGGGAAAACAATTAATATGCATTTTTTTTTTTTTTTTGGTATTTGTATGCTTTGCACATAAACAATAGTTTATTATAAATGCTTGTAAGTAAACTTAGGAAAAGTGAGCAGCTAGATGCCACTTGGATGTGCCCTCTTTTGGTCAGGTTGTTGGGCATTTGTTGTAGGACTTTAATACTTTCATCTAGATAGGTAGTGCAAAAGTGAGAACTTAAATGTCACTTATATATGGCCTATTTTGTTAATAGTTGGCCAATGAAAGTAGCTTTATTGGTTGTTATTCATACTTGAGAATTAATAACGCAGTTAAGTTTCTTATGATGTTGTAGGAAATGATGATAACACTTCAGTGTGCATATGATTGTTTTGTAAGCTCGTTTTGATGTTCCCTGACAAATGAAGTAAATGTTTATAAAATGAATCTTAACTTTTACTATTTATTTGTTTGGTGTGAATTTGTTGGTTTGTTGTTAATGCTGCAACTGCTTTGGGTCTGTATATTTTTGGTGAATGGTTTTGGTCTGTGTATTTAGGTCAAACGAAAGTGTGTATGGATGTTTGGCAGAAAAGTGGACTCTTGGTGAAGGGTTTTGGTCTGTGTACTATGAATGTTTGGCAGAAAAGTAGACTCTTGGTAAAGGGTTTAGTCATGCAACATGTAGAAAATAAGTAATAAACCATAAGATCTTGTGTGTTAGTTTTGCAGACATGGTTTACTTTTGCAGACATGGTTTAGTTTTGCATACATAGTTTGCATAAATGGTTTAGTTAGTTTTGCAACATGTAATAAACCATAGGATCTTGTATGTTAATATGGTTGGTTGGTTTTCTTAATAATACAGAAAAAGAAGTGTGTATGGATGTTTTGGTAGATGGTATTGTTAGTCTGTGTTTTGGTATGTGTATTTGAGTCAAAGAAAAGTGTGTATGGTTTGTGTATTTGAGTCTATGTATTGTTGTCTAGCTAAATAGTTAGTGTGCACAAGACATGCAACATATACATTAAACACATCACATGCATCATGTATTAAACCACATGACATGCAACATGTATTAACTGGTCGATGCAACATTTATTATCCATATAACTGGTTTTGCATCATTTATTAAATGGTTTTGGTAATGTTTAATTTCACACAAGTTTCACAATTCACTCAAAAGATCATCCTACATTACATTCAAAAGATCATACAACATTAAAACTAGTTCAACAACTTAAAACATTAAAGCCTTTAAACTGATACAAACAAGAACAACAATAACCCAAAACTTGACTTTTTCATAAAACTTCAATTTTGACTTTAACAAAGTCAACTCCTCCTTCATCTTTGAAACATTACTATTAGTCAGAACCATATCATCAATCATATACAGGTTCCTCAACTGAACATTCTCAACATGCATATTGAACAACAAATCTTTGTAGTACTATGAAGGAAGCTTCGGATCAAGAAACCCATAAAGATGACAGCTTTTGAGTTTGTCCTAGTTCATAAGCAACAACAAATCAATCAAGAGTTTAACATATAATAATAATGTAAGTATATAAACAAAGAAGCTTACATAAATGAGGCAAGCTTTAAACCACCTGCCTGAATTTCTCCTAGTCTATGACACTTGCTCCTCAATGGGAAAAGGACACTTGCAGTGAGTATGGTTGATGAGGGATTGAACTTGTCTATAATATAACCTAGATGAAGAAGATGATGAATAGGCCATGATTAGGGTTTGAGAGGAATAAGGAGTGATGGGGTGGGTGTAAAGTTTTAGGTTAGTGTAAATGTAAAGTGGTAGGATGTGTGTGTATTATAAGTGAGATACAAGTAACATAGCAAAATACAAATTTGATGTAGAAGGTAACTTGGTACACATAAGCCCAACCGGCTAGGGAGGTCAGAATTCACACACATTAACAAAAACAAGTTATTTTACACACGGAATAAACAAAATTGGACGCTACACGGAATTATAAATCGTGTCAAGTATAATACATTTTTGGACAATTGTGCCATAAAATAATTTAGTAGGTTGTATAAACTTTTGCTCAGGATTTTCTTTATTTACCTTTGAGTCCATAGGGTACGCGTCACAGACTATCACTCATCTATTTTGATTGTTAAATCACAAATGGGCATGTGACTTACTTTACCAAGAGATATTTCTTATGTGTTGTTAATAGACATCTACAGACATAAAATTAAAACAAACTTCCTCTGTTATTGATTAAACTCTAACAAATCATAAAACCCGAAACCTGATTTATTAGTCCAAGATCCATATTATACTAAATTACACAAGGTCTGTTGTGGCGTTAGTATATTCAAATAGATTTTAGGTAGGCGACACAGGCCAATTGTGATCTACACAATTCCTAGCTTTGAGACTCATGTCTAGCTTCTTCGTTCACCTTGGGTTCGTTGTGGCGGAATATCAATAGAATACACCATAACGCCAGCTGTCTTGCTAATTCATTGGCTTCTGTTGTGGCATATGACCAATGAATTCCAGGGGTCATCTTATCCCATGTCCGCCATGTACCTACAGACACAACAATGTGTCGTTACTTGCGTATAGGAGCTGAGCTAGGAGAGTGAAACAATTATGGGTGTTGCATTCAAGTCTAAGATTTCCAAGGTTTCTCGCATTTATTCCTCGAATGTGTTATAGTAATTTCCCAATGTTTTAATTATTAATGAAAATTTTTATCGTAACCATATGTCAAAATTTCCATCTCTTGTATGGACTGTAAACGATCCACACAAAGAAATATATTAAAACATTTTTCTATTAATGTTTTTAATTACTAAATTAAAAACTATGGGACAACATGACACAAGGTATGAGTTGCTGAAGTCCATTGCTCTCATTGCTTCCTTGTAACATGTTCGCCTTTCCTTGCTGACTTTTGATCCCACGCCTTCTCTTGAATTACAAGTTATAGGAAAAACAACATAGTTTAACCTATCTAAATTATTACATTCAAGAGGAATTAATAATTGGCACGCAAGCCTCAAACCAACAAAAAGAATTTAAACATCCATAAAATAATTACAACACAACATGCATTATTTGGTTGTTTGGTTGCGGCTATGCACCCCCACATGTTACTACTATATTTATAAACCCATAGTTTTGCTTTTAAAGGACTTAGTTTACATGGAACATGCAAAGACATGCAAACTAATCCTGCAAGATAATTCTAAGCAATCATATTACCAAAAGGTTTGGTCTTACACTCATAAAACATAAATAAATCATTAAGTCTGTCCCTAATCAGTGTTTGATCCATATTATTATGAACTTGCAATAGTTCGGTTAAAAAATCCTAAATACCAATTCGCCCAATTAGGGTTTTGGGAAACTCTAATTCCAAACGAACTAATTCCACACTAATATAATTACTTGCCCGACAAGTTTTGTCAAGTTCCATGTTTTAGTTAAATAAGGAAAGTTTAATTAAATAAAACATATTTAATTTAAGGAATCTTGAGTCTAACGTTTTTAGGAGACACGAGGTTTGAAAAATCTCAAACCTTAAAAGCAACTCTTAAGGGATTCGAAAATCCTTATGGATCGATCTAGGGTTTTCTTACCCAGTAAGAAAAATCAAAATCTAGTTTCTTAAGATAAAAATCAAAACTTTCAAAAACTGTAAAACCCTAGTTCATCTAGGGTTTTAGTTCGACACAGATAATAACCAAAACAAAAAATTTAAAGACACAACTAGTTTTAATTGATCAAACAGCTGATCATGTAAACCTAGATTGACTGTAACAATATACAAGTGGTTCTGATACCACAGTAGGGTTTTCTTAAATTAACCAGCTTACATGTAATTAAATAATGTTAACAGTTTAATATGCGAAAACAATTTAATTACAAAACTTAGCCACATATTTATGCATATGTTACAGTCTTAAATTAAGGTTAATGACATCTAATACCAATGAACTTTCTCAAATGTCCACATATTAGTTATTAACCCAATAAAATAGCACAATACCCATCAAACTTTCAATTATTAGCTCGATATCATACTTTTGCTTACGTGGCATGACCCGCAACTGGCTACACTGGTTAAATTGCATACGTGGATTGTTTTTATTTTTATTTTTTTTAATTTAATTACGTGAAGTTAGTTGTTTCAAAATACCCATCAAATTTTGTCAAATATTTCAAAATAGCCATCAAACTTTGTTAGATGTTCACTTATAAGACATGAACCCAGTCTGACGTGGATCATAACGGTAAAAATTTATGACGTGACATGTACATTTGTCGCTGACGTGAATTTTGGAGGTAAAAAGCAGGTTTTTGTTGATATCAACACAAAACAAACAAAGTTTGATGGGTATTGTGGTATTTTATTGGGTTCATAACTGATATGTAAACATTTGAGAAAGTTCATTGCTATTAGATGCCATTAACCCTTAAATTAACTACTGAATAGTTAGGATGTGTGTACCTTTGATTTGATTGGTTTGAACTCGTGATTACTTATACAAGGAACCTGCAGGTATCAACCGGTACAGATCACTTTCCGAAACCGCTAGACAGTAGTATCTTGTTTCACTGCAGGTGATCCCATATCACCAAGTAAATTCAATCAATTATGGTTCAAGCCCTAATCGAATTTTAGTCGACTTTAGGTCGACGAAAGGGATAAAATCCCTTTGGGGATTTCGGTCGACCCGACAAGAGAGGAGAGGGGAGAGCTAGGGATGCTGTGTGTTGGTTTGAATTGTGTAGAATGAATAAGGAGGGGTTTGTTTATATAGGGGATGGTTTCTTGTTCAACAAGAATTCCTTCATCGTTCATTCTACCCTTTATAATCTTTTTATTTTACACTTTTAGTTATAATTTTATAACTCATTAAATTATCTCTCGTTAATTTAATTCTCTCCATCCTCTTATTTATTATTCCAATAATAAATATTTCCTTCCGTTTGTGATGCACCAATGACCATTTAGGCCTTACTTGTCGGACGTGGTTCACTTATATATAATTAAATATATAAATATATAATATTTGGGCACATTATTCTTTCAAAAAAAGGTATGTGAAAGTGAAGATAACACCTATTGGGCAGAAAGACATTTTCTAGATTTTTTTTAAAAAAATGTTAGGCTTTTCTCTCACTTTTTGCAGGATCACATCTCTTAGTTAACATTGTTGGTTTGGCTGATCATGGATAATGTGGTTAGAACAAATTAAGAAGGTTATCATGTGAAAAAAGCTACTCCTACCATGAGGTGTTGATTGTAATTGAAAAATTAAATTATGACAATAACTTGTACTCGTACAAATTGAACCTGTTTGGATGTATCAAAGTTTCGTGACATCTAACTCATTTTCATGTGAAATTCCATATTTGAATCATGAAATCAATGTGTTTGGTAATCTTACACTTTGTTCTCGAGTTACTAGGTTGATTCAAGGAAAAGAAAAAGAAAGTAAAGTGGAGAGAGAGGAAGATAGAGGGGAAAAAATAGTTGATATTTTATTGCATTTTCTTAAGTTACCGAAAATGAGAGATAAGGAAGAAAAGTTGTCAATAAGCAAGATACACCTCTTTATATATATATATATATATATATATATATATATATACTCCCTCCGTCCCAAAATTATTGTTCACCGACAAAAAACACATTCTTTTAGAAAAATGTCACTATCACTACTTTCTCTCTCTTATTTTTTTGCCAAATGACAAGTTTACCCTTAACCAATTAATTAACACTTCTTTAAAGTTTGCAATATTAATTTCAACCAAGGGTAATATAGTAAACTTTACCAAACTCCACTACCTATTCACTTTCTATTTTTGGTATGGGACAATAATTTTGGGACGTCCAAAAAAGGAAAAAGAGACAATAAAATTGGGACGGAAGGAGTATATATATATATATATATATATATATATATATATATATATATATATATATATATATATATATATATATATATATATATATATATATATATATATATATATATATATATATATATATATATAGGGGAGCTTTATTTTCAGAACCCTGTTAAGTGCGGGAACTGCGAGAACTCCTCTAGACCAATTATATTTTTTTAAATATTAAATATTTTTATTTAATCAAAAGGGTATAATAGTAAAAGACAATTTCTATTTATTTGTGATTTTTTTTTTTATTAAAATTCGTTTTTTAAAATCCCAAAATTTTAGGATTTTTTTTTTTTTTTTTTTTTTTTTTTTACTTTTTTATTTCGAGGCATGCATTATTTGAAAAAAAAAAAAAAAAAAAAAAAAAAAAGACTTGGTGCATGTATGTTTTATATGTACTAATTTTTTCCAGCATGTATATTATTTTCCATATGTAGTGCATAGGTGTTTTTATGTACTAATTTTTTCATTTTATTTTCGAGATGTAGTGCATAGGTGTTTTTTATATAATGTAAAATATAACAAAACAAGAACATAAATGTTACATACAAAATTCAATATCAATTAAAATACAATTAAAAAACAAATTTCTAAAAAGTATAATTACATGAATCTAATCGATCAATACATACATGCACTAATATATATAACGCAAACGAACATATGTGCAAACTCATTATTATCAACATTTTTAGAAGTTGAACATATATGCACGCCTTCAATAATCATATTTCTTCAAACGCCGCATTGTATCTATGTGTGCATCCACTTCTAATATCTTCATTGCTATCACCATCTTCATCAATCTGATACAAACATGCCCAAAAACAATTAAACCATAACCAAATAGTGTAAGTAACTTTCTAATCATAATAACTAGCCTAACATATATGCACAATCTATGTTCAATAAAATACAGTCATGTTCAATGTAAAAACAAGTATGCTCAATGAATAACATGTCTGTTTTATGAAAACCATGTTCAAAGTAAAAACAAGTATGTTCAATAACATGTATGTTAATAACATGAAATACAGCCATGTTCAATGTAAAAACAAATATGTTCAATGAATAACTAGCCTAACATATAGTCTTGACATGCCATTCACGTGACCCATTTTCCCATTTCATTCTTCTTCTCCGATTTTAAAACCGGCTCTGACCATACAATAAATCGAATTAATGTTCCACTGACCTTCTTAGCCTGATTTAATAAAAAATAAATAAAAAAATTAAATAATCATTTAACGTATAGACTATGTAAAACCCGAAAATATAAAACATGCAAAATTACCAAATTACCCCTGAAAACTTTAAAATTAAAGTAAAGCTAAATTAAAGTTCCGAATCGATCCCAAACTTCTGGAAACGAACAAGATATGATACAAAATAATTTTGACAACTTCGATTAATATTTATACAAGTTGTGAGATGACCAAAATACCCTTGTGTATACCGAAAATTTAAATACATAATTATTATTAATTAAAAACCTTTTTAAACATAAAAGTAATTAAGGAAAATACATTTAAATTGGTAAATTGATTGGGCCATTATGTCTTCACGATTTTCCAGCCTTCCCCCCCCCCCCAATGCTCGGTCATAACACATTTATACCATTCCATGATTTATTTTCTTCCAAAAAACCCTAAAAACTAATTAGCCGCCACCCTCAAAAATCACCCACATCACATCCGAATTTTCTAAGGCAAGGAGGTAATTTTATGGAGTTCTTCATAGTGCCAAGAAGGTGGTAAAAATAGCCACAAGGTTCTAGGGTCGATCTTTTGGCTGTGGTGATTTAATTGGGTCGAAAAAGTGCAACCGAGCAACAATAATCCATAGCGTGTAATCCTTTGATCTATAAATTTCCTGGTAATTTTCTAGCACTCCTTTAATCACATATAACATGGGAAAAATACTTAAATCGAACCATGCATTGTATTTTGGCCGAATAGAAAATAATGGGTTTATAAACCCTAAAATCGAATTAAATCTAAAAATCTTGTATGCGAATTTTCTGGGCCAGGTTATTATTTTTCGTGGCTTCTATTATGATCATATAACATGAGAAAAATGGTAGTTCGAATTGTTGAGGCCTAAAAACATGTATGTCAAATTTAATTTAAAACCGGATTTAAGGAATAAAAAGAGGAATTATGGAAAACCCTAAGAACCAATCGACCTAGGGTTTATAGTGAATGAAATCTGGTAATAATTGATGAATAATGATGATAGAATGATGGCCTAATGATTGGGATTGCTAGGGTTTTATTTTGTTAATGTTTTATGAAAAACGATTTGAAAATAATTAGTTTAGGGTGTGTTTTGTAATTTTTAAAACTTAAGGGATAATTTTGTAAATCATGTTAGACCTGCTATAATTCGAATAAAATATAAAAGGATGGGCTCATGTGTTAATTTTGCATATAAAGGGTTTATTTGATAAATATATATATTTGTTAAATCGATTTGAAAATAAATAAAAATGAGGGACTAAATATGTAATATCAGGAAACTTGGTGCTGTTTTGAGTAATAAATTATATTCAGGGGGTTATGTGTAATTTTGGTAATTTAATGGCTTAATATGTAATTGTTAATAATTAAAGGTTGAAATTGTAATTTAAAGGACTAAATATGTAACTTTGATAATTAGAGGGACTTGATGTGTAAATTGTGAATATTTAAGGGTGTGTTCGTATAACATGTTAAAATAAGTGTTCATTGTGTAAAATTGAGAAATTAAGGGCTTAATATGTAATTATGGTTAATTATTTAAATCGATTTGTAATGTAATAAAGTACAAGGACTAAATATGTAATATACCGAAAGTTTAAGGGCTGTTTGTAACATAATAATATTGAGGGGTACTTTTTGAAATTTGAAGGATTAAAAGGACTTGATGTGTAATATGAATCTTGTGAAGGTTAATTTGTAAATTATATAAGTATAAGGTTTAATTTGTAATTAATTAATTAAAAGGGTGTAAATCGTAAATTATGAAACTTGAAAGCTAAATATGTAATTCTGGAAAGTATAAGTGTTTGAATGGTAAAATGATGATAATTTTAATGTGGACCTTTAACTTTGGTAAAGTTACGTTTATAACCTGAACTATGAAAAACTTGTCATAACTAACCCTGAACTTGTGTAACTTGTTAAAATGAATATTTCTTCCATAATAAGCTAATTAAAGACTTGAATTGAATTATATCACTTGAATCTTGCTAAATATGGTAACTTACTAATTATGGAAACCTGCTAAAAATAGAAAGTTACTAAAAATGGAAGTTACTCATAATGGGAAGATAACTGAACCCCTTTCGTATTTCTGTCTTCTACTCCTTTAGGTTCAAGGAGGGAGTGATCTTGATCCCTGTCAGCTACTCTTGTGTTTATGCTTGCTATTTGAATAAGGTACAGATATTCTGCTCTTCTTGTAAAGAGCCTTCGTCTCATTTCTGATTCCTGATTCATTGTTATGTTTTCCCTTGTATTGTGAACCATAGTTTGACCTTTGCTTTAACCTTTGTCTTGAACCTTGTCATGAACCTGAACTTGAACCTTGATACACTTGATATGAACCATTTGACTTGAACCTTCTACTTGAACCCTGCTATGACTCTTGACATGACTTATTGAACCCTGATAACCTGAATAATTAAGACCTTGAGTACTTGAAGGTTCATAGGATTTTACAACTACTTTTTAGATATATATGAAGAGGTTTTTTTGAAACATTTCTTTAAAGGACTTTTATTATGAAACTGTTCTAAGGACCATATTATTAAAACCATGTAAAAAGGATTTTCTTATAATAAACTATTATGAACCTTCCAGTATTTGACCTTTCTGATATGGACCTCCTGATAATGAACTCCTGCATTTATCTCCTGTCTTGAACCCTGATATGAACCCTGATATGAACCCTGATATGATACCTGAAATTGGATACCTGAGACTTGACACCTGATACCGAGACTTGATACTTGACCTTGACCCACAGTTTGAGACTACGAGCCATCTACTAGGCATGAGGGTTTCATGTCCATGTCGGTGATGCACCGCCGGCATGACTAGTGTGTAGCCCTAGTGATTTGGTTACGCCGTCCCCGATTTGACTTGATTTATTACGTAGAGGAAGAACCCTGTGGCCTGCGGGGGCGTATGGATGCATCCTAGACCTGTCTTGATTTGTTCTTGTTACTTGTATTACTTGGTGACTGGCAAGTGTGTGCGATACACGCCTTTCACACCCCTGGGAGCTAGCTACTCCATCCCTGGAGGTATCCCCTCACCCTGTACTTGGTATGCTGAGGTCACCCCTCCATACACCCTGATATGTGACTTGATATGGTTTGACTTTGAGATTGACTTTGAGTTTTGGGCTCGTAGTGGATTTCTGTTTCCCTGAAACCTTGTAACCTTATGACCTGACACTTGACCCGATATTTGACCTGACTTGATTTAACTTGGGATTTTGGTGGGTTCTGGCTTCATTTACATCTCCTATTGTAACCATTCTTAATTCCTGGTATGTCTGCATAACTCTTGTATTCCTTTTCCTGACTCTTGTTACTCCTAGTATTATTTCTTTTACTTTATATTTCCGTTACTACTGCTTTGTTTCCGTTATATCTGTTCACTGGGCTTTTTAAGCTCAGCCGCACGTTTTCTTTTCGTGTGCGGCAGGTTATAAGCAGGACGACGGGTTTGGGTATGAGTGAAGAGACTTTTGGACTTAGAAGACCTTGATAGTTATTCTGAAGTAGAAGTCATTAGAAGGATTGCAATTGCAGACTTAGTATTTAGTTTTGTTTCATTCTTAACCTTATAATGTTAGTATTTCATTTGTAACCTTTGACATTTTATTGTATTACTATTGAAGTATGCTTTGTTTGATCTGATATGAAACCATTAATGTGACATCTTTACCCTTGCCGGGTTGGGGTGTTACTATTATGGTATCAGAGAGACAGGCTGCTATTTCGTAATACATTTACCCTTGACCTGTGTAAGTTTGGACCACTAAGTTTCCACTGTAGGCGCTCATAAGATGACCTGTAAGAATTGCTCTAGGATTTCCCTATAGGAGCTTAAGTTCTGACCGGTGAGGAATGGGTAGACTTTAAGGCATTTGTTTAAGTATCTTTGCTTCCGCAATACTCTGATTCGTGCCTTACTTTTGGTTTAAGCCTGTTGAATCCCTCTTGGAGATTGAAAGCTTATGCATTACACCTAAGATTTGAAACCTAATTAAGTTTTGAAACATTGAAACTTGCATAGAAAATTCCTGACACTATTTAATCCTTACCTTCAGATTCCGACTCTGACCTCTGATCTTTGTTAATCATTTCGATGCCTCTTGGGCATTTTGAGAATCTCCATGGCGAGTAGTTTGGCTTTCCCTCTTGATTATGACATTTGTTTTTGTTGACCTCTGAGACTGTAGAAGTACTAGGTGGATGAAGGTAGATTGTTTTGCTTACGACTCGAGATAAAGTATGATCATCATGAAGGCATATTTATGTGGTGCTGGTATTATTAACGTGATAATACTTACACCATATAACGTGCCCTCATTGTGGCCATAGGATGTCTTGGGAAGTACCTAAGATGTTTAGAACTTGATTCCCATTGGATTACCTGTGATTAGTGAGACCTTGGGTTCATTCTACCTATGCGTATACTCTGCCTTCGTTCGTCAAATATCTGGATTAGTTTGGACTCTTGTGTTGCATTCTGTTGACCTCAGTTATGAACCTTAAACTCCTTGAAGAGCTCTCTACTGTAGATACAATTAATTCGATTTGAAATTCTTGTTCGCATTCCGTATGAGTATTCCGTTCTCTTCTCCCTGCTTCCTGCAAATTTCGAGGACGAAATTTTTCTGTTAGAGGGGAAGAGTTGTAAAACCCGAAAATCTAAAACATGCAAAATTACCAAATTACCCCTGAAAACTTTAAAATTAAAGTAAAGCTAAATTAAAGTTCCGAATCGATCCCAAACTTCTGGAAACGAACAAGATATGATACAAAATAATTTTGACAACTTCGATTAATATTTATACAAGTTGTGAGATGACCAAAATACCCTTGTGTATACCGAAAATTTAAATACATAATTATTATTAATTAAAAACCTTTTTAAACATAAAAGTAATTAAGGAAAATACATTTAAATTGGTAAATTGATTGGGCCATTATGTCTTCACGATTTTCCAGCCTTCTCCCCCCCCCAATGCTCGGTCATAACACATTTATACCATTCCATGATTTATTTTCTTCCAAAAAACCCTAAAAACTAATTAGCCGCCACCCTCAAAAATCACCCACATCACATCCGAATTTTCTGAGGCAAGGAGGTAATTTTTTGGAGTTCTTCATAGTGCCAAGAAGGTGGGAAAAATAGCCACAAGGTTCTAGGGTCGATCGTTTGGCTGTGGTGATTTAATTGGGTCGAAAAAGTGCAACCGAGCAACAATAATCCATAGCGTGTAATCCTTTGATCTATAAATTTCCTGGTAATTTTCTAGCACTCCTTTAATCACATATAACATGGGAAAAATACTTAAATCGAACCATGCATTGTATTTTGGCCGAATAGAAAATAATGGGTTTATAAACCCTAAAATCGAATTAAATCTAAAAATCTTGTATGCGAATTTTCTGGGCCAGGTTATTATTTTTCGTGGCTTCTATGATGATCATATAACATGATAAAAATGGTAGTTCGAATTGTTGAGGCCTAAAAACATGTATGTCGAATTTAATTTAAAACCGGATTTAAGGAATAAAAAGAGGAATTATGGAAAACCCTAAGAACCAATCGACCTAGGGTTTTATAGTGAATGAAATCTGGTAATAATTGATGAATAATGATGATAGAATGATGGCCTAATGATTGGGATTGCTAGGGTTTGATTTTGTTAATGTTTTATGAAAAACGATTTGAAAATAATTAGTTTAGGGTGTGTTTTGTAATTTTTAAAACTTAAGGGATAATTTTGTAAATCATGTTAGACCTGCTATAATTCGAATAAAATATAAAAGGATGGGCTCATGTGTTAATTTTGCATATAAAGGGTTTATTTGATAAATATATATATTTGTTAAATCGATTTGAAAATAAATAAAAATGAGGGACTAAATATGTAATATCTGGAAACTTGGTGCTGTTTTGAGTAATAAATTATATTCAGGGGGTTATGTGTAGTTTTGGTAATTTAATGGCTTAATATGTAATTGTTAATAATTAAAGGTTGAAATTGTAATTTAAAGGACTAAATATGTAACTTTGATAATTAGAGGGACTTGATGTGTAAATTGTGAATATTTAAGGGTGTGTTCGTATAACATGTTAAAATAAGTGTTCATTGTGTAAAATTGAGAAATTAAGGGCTTAATATGTAATTATGGTTAATTATTTAAATCGATTTGTAATGTAATAAAGTACAAGGACTAAATATGTAATATACCGAAAGTTTAAGGGTTGTTTGTAACATAATAATATTGAGGGGTACTTTCTGAAATTTGAAGGATTAAAAGGACTTGATGTGTAATATGAATCTTGTGAAGGTTAATTTGTAAATTATATAAGTATAAGGTTTAATTTGTAATTAATTAATTAAAAGGGTGTAAATCGTAAATTATGAAACTTGAAGGCTAAATGTGTAATTCTGGAAAGTATAAGTGTTTGAATGGTAAAATGATGATAATTTTAATGTGGACCTTTAACTTTGGTAAAGTTACGTTTATAACCTAAACTATGAAAAACTTGTCATAACTAACCCTGAACTTGTGTAACTTATTAAAATGAATATTTCTTCCATAATAAGCTAATTAAAGACTTGACTTGAATTATATCACTTGAATCTTGCTAAATATGGTAACTTACTAATTATGGAAACCTGCTAAAAATAGAAAGTTACTAAAAATGGAAGTTACTCATAATGGGAAGATAACTGAACCCCTTTCGTATTTCTGTCTTCTACTCCTTTAGGTTCAAGGAGGGAGTGATCTTGATCCCTGTCAGCTACTCTTGTGTTTATGCTTGCTATTTGAATAAGGTACAGATATTCTGCTCTTCTTGTAAAGAGCCTTCGTCTCATTTCTGATTCCTGATTCATTATTATGTTTTCCCTTGTATTGTGAACCATAGTTTGACCTTTGCTTTAACCTTTGTCTTGAACCTTGTCATGAACCTGAACTTGAACCTTGATACACTTGATATGAACCATTTGACTTGAACCTTCTACTTGAACCCTGCTATGACTCTTGACATGACTTATTGAACCCTGATAACCTGAATAATTAAGACCTTGAGTACTTGAAGGTTCATAGGATTTTACAACTACTTTTTAGATATATATGAAGAGGTTTTTTTGAAACATTTCTTTAAAGGACTTTTATTATGAAACTGTTCTAAGGACCATATTATTAAAACCATGTAAAAAGGATTTTCTTATAATAAACTATTATGAACCTTCCAGTATTTGACCTTTCTGATATGGACCTCCTGATAATGAACTCCTGCATTTATCTCCTGTCTTGAACCCTGATATGAACCCTGATATGAACCCTGATATAATACCTGAAATTGGATACCTGAGACTTGACACCTGATACCGAGACTTGATACTTGACCTTGACCCACAGTTTGAGACTACGAGCCATCTACTAGGCATGAGGGTTTCATGTCCATGTCGGTGATGCACCGCCGGCATGACTAGTGTGTAGCCCTAGTGATTTGGTTACGCCGTCCCCGATTTGACTTGATTTATTACGTAGAGGAAGAACCCTGTGGCCTGCGGGGGCGTATGGATGCATCCTAGACCTGTCTTGATTTGTTCTTGTTACTTGTATTACTTGGTGACTGGCAAGTGTGTGCGATACACGCCTTTCACACCCCTGGGAGCTAGCTACTCCACCCCTGGAGGTATCCCCTCACCCTGTACTTGGTATGCTGAGGTCACCCCTCCATACACCCTGATATGTGACTTGATATGGTTTGACTTTGAGATTGACTTTGAGTTTTGGGCTCGTAGTGGATTTCTGTTTCCCTGAAACCTTGTAACCTTATGACCTGACACTTGACCCGATATTTGACCTGACTTGATTTAACTTGGGATTTTGGTGGGTTCTGGCTTCATTTACATCTCCTATTGTAACCATTCTTAATTCCTGGTATGTCTGCATAACTCTTGTATTCCTTTTCCTGACTCTTGTTACTCCTGGTATTATTTCTTTTACTTTATATTTCCGTTACTACTGCTTTGTTTCCGTTATATCTGTTCACTGGGCTTTTTAAGCTCAGCCGCACGTTTTCTTTTCGTGTGCGGCAGGTTATAAGCAGGACGACGGGTTTGGGTATGAGTGAAGAGACTTTTGGACTTAGAAGACCTTGATAGTTATTCTGAAGTAGAAGTCATTAGAAGGATTGCAATTGCAGACTTAGTATTTAGTTTTGTTTCATTCTTAACCTTATAATGTTAGTATTTCATTTGTAACCTTTGACATTTTATTGTATTACTATTGAAGTATGCTTTGTTTGATCTGATATGAAACCATTAACGTGACATCTTTACCCTTGCCGGGTTGGGGTGTTACAGACTAAATAAATTAAAATGCTCATTTGTTTTGCTCAAATCTCAATCAATTCCTAAGAGCCTATAATGATCACAAATATTTTTTTAAGAGCTATATGCAATGAATATTCACTCTCAGATGACACAAGACGATTTTATTATAATGATTCAAATCAAACCATAACGTTGTATTCTTGTGTGAATATATTATTTAATGAAAACTAATATTAAAGCGGAAAAAAAAACACGATTTCAAAGCATTGTTTACAAAACATACCTCATCAATCATAGTGATCATCACCATTAACATTCATCTTTACCGATCTCGAACATGAAAGTTCATATTGAACACGAAACATACCTCATCAATCATTGTTTTACGAAACATATCTATGATTACAGCGAAGATGAAAAAGGCACCAATGGCGGCGATTGAGGTTTCTGGAATAACAACAGCGGTCAACGAGTATCCATTTTTTGGCGGCTAGGAGAATGGGATAGAAGGCATCGTCGTTTTTTTTAGGTTTTATGTGTAACTGTCAGATCCATGTCCTTTTAATTATCACGATCTAAAAGTTTTTCTGGTGATTGGGAATGGGAGAGGAGGGTGGCGGTTTCTAGGTTAGAGAGAGATGTACTTTTTTAAGATGTGACTATAATACCCTTCAGCCATTTAAGTCAATTAAAAATGTTGTCCTATTCTTTTCATTAATGACACTAATGGCACATATCATCTCATCCATTGATTAAAATATCCAACGGTCCAAAAAGAGTTCTCGCACTTAACAGGGTTTTGAAAATAAAGTTACACTATATATATATATATATATATATATATATATATATATATATATATATATATATATATATATATATATATATATATATATATATATATATATATATAGGGGGGCTTTATTTTCAGAACCCTGTTAAGTGCGGGAACTGCGAGAACTCTTCTAGACCAATAAGATTTTTTTAAATATTAAAGATTATTATTTAATCATAAGGGTATTTTAGTAAAATACAATTTTCATATTATTTTCTAATTTTTTATTAAATCCCGTTTTCCTAAATTTTCGGATTTTTTTTTTTTTTTTTTTTTTTTTTTTTTTTTTTTTGTAATGCGTAGCTAGAATACTACAAGAACATATGTGTTTTTGTTTCTTTTTTTTTTTTGAAAAAAATTAGGTACATGCATGTTTTTTAAATAATGTAAATTTAAATGTGTTTCTATAATGTAATTAGTTCACATTTTTTTATCAACCTATCAATATTTTTGTCTAACAATTATTTTTTAAGAAGTTTGAAACATAAATCAAAGAAAATAAATCATTATAATAGAAAAAAATAAGATTCATATACTTAAATGTTACATTCCACTTAATTACAAGAACATAAAACACGTATGCAATAATCGTATATCTTCAAAAATCACAAGTTATCTTCATGTATATTTTTGTTCATCCACTTCTCGGTCTTCAATGATATCGTCATCTTCATCAATCTGAAACAAGCATGCACAAAAAACAATTAAACCATAAACAAATAAGAAATAAAAAATAATCCTAACAACTATTATAACGCATACGCACAATCTTGTATAACATGTATGTTCTATGAAAACCAAAATGTGTACCGAATAACATGTATGTTAATAACATGAAAAACAGCCATGTTCAATGTAAAAACAAGTATGTTCAATGAATAACATGTATTTTCTATGAAAACTAAAATGTGTACTGAAAAACAAGTATGTTCACCGAAAAAACAAGTATGTTCAAACACCATAATAAAGCTTATAGATAAACATGCATGTTCATAGAAACTAAATATTACAATTATGTCATACCATACACCATAATAAAGCTACTAGTAATAGATAAACATGCATGTTCATAGAAAATATGTATGTTTTTTTACTATACACCTTCGTAAACATAATGGCTAAAGATGCATGTTCATAGAAAACATGTATGTTTTTACCATACATCTTAATAAACCTAATAGATAAACATGCATTTTCATAGAAAACATGTATGTTTTTTACCATACACCTTAATAAACATAGAAAACATGTATGTTTTTTACCATACACCTTAATAAACATACTGTCTAAACATAAATGTTCATATAAAACATCTATGTTAACCTTTGAACACATATGCACCACTTTCACTAATTTTAAATTAACCTTGAAACACATGTACACCACTTTCTTAAAACAAGTATGCACCATTCCAGGTATTAATAATGAGATTTCATTCGTAGCTTTAATTTTAAATATGTTCTTTCTTAAAACAGGTACTAATATTTTAAACAGGTATTAATAATTCGACTTTCTTAAAACAAGCATTTTCTTTGCCTATGTTGCATAATTTTAAATAGTAAAAAAGAACTTCATCACATATCTTATTAGTTCAAAAGCAAAATATTCTACCTTACTGACTAGATATCTATTGAATTTATAAACACATTGGGAGAAAACGGTTCAAGTTGTAGTGCTTTTAAAACTACCTGTCGGCATTTCCCAACACCACTCGTCGTCATTTTCCAATCAAGTTCTTTATGTCCAATTTCAGCATCTACTTCATATAGCTCATAAAATTTTCCCTACAACACCATGAATTTCAACTCAGACAAATTGTGCAAAACATGTATTTAATTACCACTAATGTTTTAGCTTTTCATATCTATATTTTTTGCAGATTGAAACCAATAACCATTATAATTACCACTAATGTTTTTTCATGAAAAAGATCTTGCTTGCATACGTGCTACATATTTAATATTTAATTATCTAAACCATTGTCAAATTGGTGTCATAAGTTGTAGATAAATAATTAAGAATATATCATTTTCCCAAAAGATTATATAAGATTTTCGTAAAAACCATTAACGTCAAAAATTAAACATAATCATCACCAAAACGAAATGCCAGATCTGAATCTCCACCAAAACGGAACGCGTGATTTGAATCGCAAGGGCAACCGCAACCAACACCAAAACGGAAAGCCAGATTTGAACCGCAACCAAAACGGAACGCCGGATCTGAATCTTCCCCAGTCAGAACCACCACCAGAATGCCGGATCTGAACCGCCGCATCAGAAAGGTCTCCACCGTCGCGTTCAGAACCGCCGGGTCTTCTTCTTCAGTTTATCAGTTTAGTTTTGGGCATGTAAATAGAGAGATGGGTGTGGTTATGGTGGCTGTGCTAGATCTAAAATGTGAGAATAAATTATTTGTAAGAGGCTATGATTGAATGAAAGGTGAGAAGGGTTTAATGGTGGTGAAGTCGAAGGCTGCTAATGATGTGGTGATGGAACGAAAATAGAGAATGGAGGGTGGTGGCTAGGGTTGAGATGAAGGAGAAAAGATAGGTGTTTTAGGCTTTAATTGTAACTGCCATATACGGTTTAAAGGGTATTGAAAATATTAATTTGATATGACTATAATACCCTTTTGTGATTTACAAAAGTTTCCTAGATTTTCCTTTAATGACACTAATGGCACATATCATCTCAGCCATTGATTAACCATTGATCAACTCATCTAATGGTCCAAAGTGAGTTCTCGCAGTTCCCGCACTTAACAGGGTTCTGAAAATAAAGATACACTATATATATATATATAAGGAAGAGGACAAAATAAAGGCAAATTTGTCATTTACATGTTTGAGGTAGTTTTATTTCACTTTATGTCCGATATTGAGATGAAAGTTGCTCCATAAAACAACAACCCAATACTTTCTTCCCTCTTTTTTTGTCTTCACTTTCTTCCCTCTTTCTTTTTCAGTCTATAAGAGTGTTAAAATTCATTTGTTTAAAACATTCTCAACCACTTGCGACTTCGGTTTTTTTTTTTTTTTTTTTTTTTCTTTTATACAAACCATAGTATGTTTCTTCAAAGTGTTTTATTAAGATGCGGCACATGCATCTATATTTATACTACATATAAAACCACTGTTTTAAAAACATGTGTCTTGAATCAACCTGGTCAAGTCACTAGGTCACCGGTTCAACTGGTTCAACCGCCAACCGCCGGGTCAACAGTTTTTCATTTATGTAGATTACAATATTTCTGCCATTAAACACTTATAAAACCTTTAATATTTAATATCAAACATACATAAAACCTAAAAATTTCAATACCAATTATTATAAAATACCAAACACATACAATTGAACAAGAATACAAGTTTTAAACTTAAAAACAACATTATCCATCACCACAATCAATCCAAACTTATCATATATATTTTGTAACATAAAATTAAAAGAAAAATATCAAATACGGTAACTTGGTGAACCGTGTTAACTTGGGTCACATGAAATTTAGCGGGTAAAACTTGGTTTTGCAGCCTCGAAGAACCGGTTTATTTTGGCCTGTTTTTTCGGCTAAAAGCGATTCAACCGGCCGAGTCGAACCGGGTTTCAAAACACTATTTTAAACTCTTAAAAACCAATATTGTTAGACTTAAATACACTTATGTATAAAAGTCAACACAATCTATTAATTGTTAATTACAAATTAACCCACAAACTTTCTACACTCACTCCACAAATAAATACGTACACATAAATTGACGCTATTATTCACCGTCGCCACTATGCCCGTAAATCGTATAGTTTAATAAATATGTATTTTCGTTTATATTAAGAATATATTTAATAAATATATTAATTAAACCCTTCTTTTTAAATACACCGATAACATGTGCTCGATCTAGCACATTTAAACAAGTCTCTTTTTTATGATGAGCAAATTCCACCAATAAGTAATCAGCTTTGTATTATGTTTTGTTTTAGCTACCGGAAATTCTACTTTCGAAAGTGACGATATTATTTGCAAAAAAAAAATCGACTGGTTTTCGAAAAGGCTAGTCTAATTTCTTAGTAAAATAAACTGGATTGTTTTTTAACTGAGTTAAAACCGGTCTTTGTACACCTCTACACATGCCATTATGAATTTGACCTACCAAGCTTGCAACAGTAACACAAAGCAAAATCTTCTAAATAGAGTACTTTTGGTGTAACTTCATTTTTTATTTTTATTTTTTAACGGCAGAAATATAATAAAACTAGCAAAGCGCTAGGAACAAATTACAAGGAAGACATAAGGTTTTGCAACCACAATGTCCAATCTAGCCTAGATTTTTTAAATCTACTAGAAAGCCAATCAAAAGAGTTAACAACAATGCTATCAATATATGACATTTTCTAAACTCGGAGTCTTGGAAGATCATGCCGTTTTTTTACATATATTCACACATTATACACCGGTACAAGTCCTCCATTGTAACTAAATACATGTATATGTAGGTTAACATGAAGAACACGATCGAACATGTACATCCTTAAGCTACCGTTATTTTCTAAACGAAGTGAATGTATATCTATCTCAACAAAGGTGGCTAACTCTTGAAGCATCAATGAGATGAAAAAGTTATATTGTATTCAAAAATTCATAAGGTTTTCTTCTTTTGTAACAGCAAATTCTTTGGCACCCAAAACTTCTTGGTTTATGGCCCAATCAAATACTGTTAGGCAAAAGGCCCTCTTTTGTAAGGGTTTCTTTTGTGCATGCATCATTTGATTGTGTTTCCTGTGCGTCCAGTTTTAACCTAAGGGAGTAAGGTTACTAATTCGAAACTGTTTCCACGTACGCCTTATTTATCCAAGTGTATGGGCTAAAACCCAATTTAGAATCCTATGATTTTATTTATCGGCGGGTTTGTATTATAACCTGATGCCATGCTTGATGTGTTATGCCAAATGTACATTTACTTCATTATGCCTTTCAAATCATTTGTGGAATAAAATAAAAAATTTAATCAAATTTAAAACTAGTAACATACATTTCAGACAACGTTTTAGATAAAATAATGTTTTGGTTGGCTAAACCGGTGCTAAAATTACCAACTTTGACTTATTACCCGGCGTGCCCAACCCATACATATGCCATTCTATATATGCTACCATTGGATTAAAAACAAGTAAAGATTACTCCAACTTCTACGCACAATATCTCATAGCATTGATGAAAATTTGAACACACATAAGAGCATCACATTAGTAGTGTTTTTTTATTAGAAGCAGCATTAAGACATGCATGTCAAATGCTAACGTACACAAAATGAAAGACTCAATCCAACCTAAACAATACAGAAATCAATATGGTTCATTTTTTTCACAAAGAAAATAGATTACTCACCTGTTTTTTTAGAGTTTCAGCTCTTCAGCAAGTCCAGGAGGCAGATCTTTTAATGATGGGTTTCAATTGTCTATCGTCTTCAAGGGATATCATCCCCAAGTGTGACGGATCTTCTAACATCATTTTTGCAACCAAATAACCTGCGATTGACCAAGTTTGGTACTTCCTTGCTTGCTTACCAATGTATCTTCCATTTTTTCCATCATAATATTCAGGCCACCCGTCTTTTAGCAAGCGGCTTTCAGCAAGTTCAATTGCACGTCTTGCTATTTGTGGCCTCCCCGTTTTAATGCAGGCAGCCGTTAGCAACCATAAAAGCACTGCAATTTGGCATAAATAAATAAAAGTTGCAAAATTGCTTTGACATAATCTTGCAAACAATAAAAGTAGGTGGATGTTAACTCGTAAATATGCTTTATTGTCCACTTTTGATTGTTTTTATTAGTTGTTAATGCATTAAGTATGATTATAAAAAATATATTATTACAATATTATCTATACGTTGGAAAAAAGACTTTCAACCTGTAGAAGCATCCAAACTATTTGACAGAAAACAATGAGACATACACATTGTTTTATGTTACATGCTTGGCTGACCATGCTACAGAAAAATACTTGTAACATTTTATGTCTCACGTGTCAACTTTCTAGATAATCTCCTATGTGTTGACGCTAATCTCATAGTTGTTCTATTCAAGAACAAGGGGTGAACTCAAAGGTGAACCCAACTGGAAACCTCATTACACCAATGGAAAACTTGTGTGATTTTGAGTAAGAAGGATGTTAGCTGCGGGTTAGTTATCCTTTACTGCAATTCTGGAAAACGCCAAGGCTACAACTTGTATTGTTCTCGCATATTTGTTTAATTATCTACTTGGAAGTCTTGAAATGTGTCAGTTTTATCTCGGCTATAATGTTAATAGACCGGGGATAAGTGAAGAAGAAAGTCCCTTCAGTATATGAAAATGTGTTCAAAGATGTCTGTGTGATCTAGTAGCCATCTTGAAAACATAAATATTTTCCTAGAATACGTCTTAATATGCAAATACATAAAGAGGATATTCTAACGTGCATGGGACATTTAGGAAAAAATTGTGAACCACCTACCTAGGCATAACCAGTTTGGAACCTAAAAGCATCCTGAATATTATGGAATAAAGCAAGTGTGACAATTCTTTTGGTTGGCAACAAGGTCGTTGCCGAAATCGATGACTGTTACTAGTTAAAATTCTTCTCATATATTTTTAAGGCAATATTTATGGTTATCCATCTGGTTCTATTAGGATCGCAACAAGATTTAGACAATAAATTAAAAAAGACAAACAAACCTGGCCATGATCCTCCATTGTGGTAACTCCATCTGGTGTTCTTAGGATCGCAACCAGTTACAATTCTCCATTCATGGCTTTCAATTGCTGGATAACAAATTTTGATTGGCATTTCTCCAACAAGCTCCTCCCAACGTGCTTCAAAAAGATCCATGATTGCTGAAGCTTGCTCAGGAGTTGCAAGAGAAGATAAAATAGCGACACAGTTACCTAAAGCGAACCATCTAAAGTCCATCCTTGCAGGACTCACATTTCCAACAAAGTAACCACCACGTGTTGGCATAAAATCAAAAACCCAATCTGGAATTGAATCAGGAATAACATTAAACTTATTTACAGCCGTGTGAGAGTACTCCTCTGTTTTATAGCGGTAGATATCATTTAACTGTTGGAAGTCAATCCAGAAATAACTTCGCATGTGAAAGCTTAACGCATGCAAGCGCTTCATTATTCTATCTGCAAATTCTTTTCCCTCTGCATCAAGTTTCAGCATTGCCAAGGAACATCGCAATGCCATAAAGAAAAGAGCTTGTATTTCTATAGGATAACCATAAATTCCCTGAAAGATGTAATCAAAACACTCTGAGTTTGCAGATTTAAGAAGGAAAAAAATAAGCAAAGAAAAAGTAAATAAGCGTTTGAATAATCCATAACTTACGCTAAGATATAAGAGCTGAACACCTCTGTCTATTATCGTTAAGTTAGAAACTATATTAATCTAGTGTTTTGCAATTAGTCGTTAATCAATATTGCATTATGGTTCACAGTTTACACCCACAGGAATGCTCATCGAATTTGGAAAAATTTCAAAAAATATCAAAATCGCAAATGTATATATCTAGATAAAATCACATTAACTTATTATTACTTGCAATACATAATACAACCTTCGGCAGTGTTATCGACATATTTACTTGGTGTGAATATATTAAAAAAATTGTATATAAATTTTTTTCTTATCCAGCTCAGTCTAGTAACCGTAATTGGAACATTGTCTTTTATACTCTGCTATCATTATCAACCAATAGTACCATTCTTATTTTAGGATGCAATTTTTGCTGAACCTTGAGACCATAATGTACATGACTACTTAACGCACATGGAAAAAAAAATTGAGACGCGTCAACTTTGAATATTTTCAGAAAGAATTGTGGAGAACATATATGCACAGATATACCAAGTGAAATAGAAAAACATAACCAAGGGGCACAAGAACACAATATAACTAGTAGGATGCCACTTTAAAAACTGGATACTAGAAAAACTGCCAATAGGAAACATATAAGCACTGTACTAATGGGAAACATTCTGACTTCTTAGGGTCAATAGCACACTAAAATTCTTGTACCACATATCTGCTTTTAGCAAACTTTCAGGTCAAGGTTACTTATATCTCCACTGTAACCATTACTTTGTTGCTTTACAAGACTTCCAATTTTACAATTTTAGACATTTGATCAGTAATCAAACACGTCCCATAAATTCTTTCAAGTCAACTGTTGCACTTTTCATGGCACCAAGTGAAACCAACTAAAGTTAAAGGAAATATCGGCACTCCTAGGCTACTAGTGGGAAAAGACAGAAAAGAGTGCTTGTCCACTTGGCATGGATTGCAGGATTATCCTGAAAATCTTTGTAAATCAAGAAAAGATAGGTTGTCCTAACTGATACTGGACATCTCCTGAACTCGCATTGCTATGATTAGGTGCAAATCAATTGGTTCCAAATTCCCAACCTTCGAACAGACAGTGAATGAGACATTTTATATTTAATTTGGAAAGTCAAATATTATTACGTATAGAATCATGAGCATATAGTTGACCAGATGGCCGGCAGAAATGAATAGATAAATACATATAGAAGCATGACATTTACACGATAGTTGTTAATTGTATGTTTATGTCCAATGGACATGATTAATTAAATACATAAAGAAGCAAGACATGAATACGATAAAGCTGCCAATATATCTAACCAATAAGAACATAGTATATGTTCAAATTTTTCATTTTGTTTGACTTTTTAGAATGGCATGTAAATGGCCAAGGGACGTGAATCAGTAGATACATAAAGAAGTAAGATACTTGAAGAATAAAGAAGCTAACAGATCAAACCACTCAGAGTATGTTTCAACTCTTTTATTTTCATTTTGTTTGACTTTTGTAAATGGCGTGTCAATGGCCATTTGACATGAATTAATAAATACATAAAAAAAGTAGTACTAATACGATAAAGACCTAAGAGACCAAAGCAATAAAAATACTTTTCGATTAATTTATTTTCATTTGTTTGACTCTTTAAAATTGTATGCAACTGGCCAATGGACATGAATAGAAAATACATAAAGTAGCAACTAATACGATAAAGCTGCCAATAGATATAAGCAATCAAGACATGTCTTATTTTTCGAATTTTCATTTTGTTTCTCTTTAAAATAGCATGCGAACCAGACGGATAATCATATTATATTAAGACCTAGTGGCACCAACTCTGTAGAAAAAGTCAAATAACCATGAATCAAAAATGCAATCTTTAAATGGGAGAAGCTTAGATATTGTAACATGTAGAAGGCATAATCTGATGGATAATATGATTCAGATATTCGAAATCCATGTCAAATGTTGAAATACCATAAAAGATCTAAAACTATATTGAGAATCTAAAAAAGTTCTTACCATCCTTCGGTCAATCATTGAGCAACCGTCTGCGCACAGCAGAGTTGGAAATGTATCAAAACCCTCTGATAAACACAAATTCAATATAAGCCTCATCCCTTTCTGGCAGTCTGGTGTTTCAGCAAGAGTGAGATCTCCAGTAGACTTTGTATATGCACGTAACAATATAATCCACCAGAATCCAGAATCAACCGGTGCCACTCTTCCAATGGCACTCTCACCAAAATCCGCAACTATTGTATCTGTTTTACGTTCAGGGTCATGGAGTACTTTAAAACTAGCAGGCATCGCCCCTTCCCCAAGCTTGAATCTATCAACCTTTTTTTCCCACCCTTGAAGTTGAAGTGTCTTCAATAGAAAATTCTTCACTATATCAGGCTCGCCATTCATTAGAAAAGCCAGTGCACTTGGTACAAAATCCCTTACAAACACCTACATATCATAGATAAAAATTAATTAATATATACAAGGTTTACATAATTACACATAAGTATTGCAATATCTTACCTGATCATAGTTTAGAACTTCCTCTGATGCATGATCATAAGCAGCAATTGTACCAACGGGTTGACCCCTGAAATGCACCAATGATCTACGAAGAGAATCCCAAGCTTCTGCAATCATTGGATGAGGTTCAAAAGAGTTCCTAGTGGACGAAGCTGGAGTATCAAACCCAGACCGTCCACCTGGTGAATATGCAATATCCAAATTGTCAAGACCCCTTGATATAGACATCTCGCTAAGTGACCTCTCGTCAAACGATCTCTCTCTTTTGATGGTGAGCCTCGGTCTATCCAAAAGCTTTGTGAGCTCAAAATCATCCATTTCTGGAATGGAGCAAACTGAGCTAACATTACGAAGTCCTGTCTCTTTAGGAGCGTCCATATTACTCACCCCTTAAACCTAACAATAACCTGCAACATCTCAAAAGATTAACATACAAGCTTTCACTATATATAGAAGTCAAGTCAACAAAATATAGCAAATTTAATTGCTCTCTCTTTTTCCATCAACATAAAGTAATCAAAAATAAATAAACAAAACAGACAAAGGACAGTTTCCGACTCAGATAATCAATCTTATCCATAATAGTAACCTAAGGTAAAAATCTCTAAACTCAAAATAACTATATAAAAAACTATGAGATAATTTTTTGAAGAAAATAAAAAAAAGTACTCTCTCCGTCCCAAAATTATTGTCCCCCGACAAAAAACACAAAGTTTAAGAAAACATAATCATTACTCCATTCTCTCTCTTACTTTTTTGCAAAATGTCACTTTTACCCTTATGGAATTAATTAAATATTTGAATGATGTTTGTAATTTTTATATTTGGAAGTCGACAATAATTTTGGGACAACCCAAAATGGAAAGATTTTGGAAAGATGGACTATTAATTTAGGAGGGAGGGAGTACTAATTTCTGTACTTCATTTTCCAATTTCAGAGACTTTATTATTATAATAAACAAAAAAAAAAAAACACACAAAAATACAAAAGCCACTTTCAGTGTTGAGCAATCTATATCAAAATCCCACCTAATCAAATCCAAAAAACACTTTTATATAAAATTTACCAAATCCAATACTAGAAGAAAAGAAAAAACATTATCAAATCTACGTTAATGCTAATAAAAAAAAGTTCACAAATATATTTCCAAGATCCATAACACATATACACCAAGAACCAATATGAACAAATAAAAAAAGATATCAAGAAACTTATGGCGGGAAATATATAAGAGATCTGAAGCAACTATGTATAATAAAAGTAAGAAATGAATAAAGGGTATGAGAAAAAGTGATGAAAAGAGAACCTGGAAGATGTGAAATGCCGGAAAAAGGGATTTTCCGGTGGCCGGAAAGTGAGAAGATTGCCGGAGAAAGAGAGAAAAAAGAAGGAGAAAGGAAAAAAAAGAACATGTTAAAGTAATGTTTTTATTTATAGTACTAGTATTAGTATGTTGTTTTTGTCTTTGTGTCTTTGAGTTGAGTTTAATCTAAAATGTCAATGTAAGGCAGCTATTTTGCGCATGCTATTTTTATTGTTTTTATTTTATTTTCATCTTTTATCTCTTTCATTTAATGAGATTAAATGCTATATATAGGGTATTACTCCCTCCGTTCCAAAATTATTGTCACCTGACAAAAAAACACATTCTTTTAGAAAAATGTCACTATCATTACTTTTTCTCTCTTACTTTTTTGCCAAATGACAAGTTTACCCTTAACCAATTAATTAACACTTCTTTAAAGTTTGCAATATTAATTTCAACCAAGGATAATATAGTAAACTTTACCAAACTCCACTATCTATTCACTTTCTATTTTGGGTACGTGACAATAATTTAATAATTTTGAGACGTCCGAAAAAGGAATAAGTGACAATAAAATTGGGATGGAGGGAGTATTTTCTATAGAGTTTTTTTTTTTTTTTTTGGCTTGTGGTTTTGAGTTACTTGCATTTTTGGCATCTAGGTTTTAAAAAGTTACACTTGGGTTTGTTTAGTATTGTTAGACAAGGGTTGCAAAATTTACGTAAATGTCGACTCTGTTTTTCTAGGTTCATGCCATAATCCGTGTGAGTATTCGAAGTGAAACGTTTGTAGGGTTCAAATGGTTGGTAGTAAAGAACCCATGCGTGTTTGATTTTCTCAAACAGTGTCGTGAGCTAAAAGAAGAATGACAAATGACCACACTGCAGAAATGGAATGACGACACATACATAGTACATTCATAAAATGTACAAATAATTAATTTTTGTTTTTAGTTCATATATGACTTTTTTGTTTCCATTGCAAAATATTATTTACTTTGCTAAAGAGTGAACAAATTTCTTTTTATGTACCTTGCATATAAAAGCGATGTGTCTAAATACTAAATAATTAAACAATATTTGAGTCTTTATTATACGTAAATAATACTTGTGCATTTATTTGCATATCACAGTAACTTGTGCTTTTATTTAAATATTAAAAACGGGGCGAAAACGTATAAAAATGAACAAAAACGTATGAAAAAAGAAAAAACGTAAGAAAAGCTGACAAAAACGTAAGAAAAACGGATAAAAACGTACAAAAATGGACAAAAACGTATGAAAACGGATAAAATCATGTGAAAACGTAAAAAAAAATGACAAAAACGTAAGAAAAACGGACAAAAGCGGATAAAAACGGACAAAAACTAAAGAAAAACGGACGAAAATGTATAAAAACGTAAGAAAACGGGCGAAAACGTATAAAAACGGACAAAAATGTATGAAAACGGAAAAAAACGTAAGAATAACGGACGAAAACGTAAGAAAAATGGACAAAAACGTAAGAAAAACGGACAAAAGCGGATAAAAACGGACAAAAACTAAAGAAAATTAGACGAAAATGTATGAAAATGGGCAAAGACGTATAAAAACGGACAAAAATGTATGAAAACAGAAAAACGTAAGAATAACGGACGAAAACGTAAGAAAACGGAAAAAAAAACGTAAGAAAAATGGACAAAAACGTAAGAAAAACGGACAAAACATATGAAAACATAAGAAAAACGGAAAAAAAAAATACGGACGAAAATGTATTAAAAAAATAATACTAATATTAATAGTTAAATAAATAATTAAAAAAAAAAAAAAAAAAAAAAAAAAAAAAAAAGACTAAATTTGTAAAGCATGGCGAAACACAAGGACCATTTGTGTAAGAAACTGAAAAGAAATATAGAAAAAGAAAAAGACAGGGGTATTTTAGTCATTTAATGTTGGTCAGGGACGATTTTTGCCCCAAAAGTTTGCCACATGGACGATCCTTGCACTTTCCAAATATCAGAGACGAAACTTGCAATTTGGCCAAACTTTAAGGACGATTTTTGCAATTTACTCTAAAAATAATATTAAAGATTGTTTTCATAATGTAAAGAACTCCCTTCGTCTTATAATTATTGTCTACGTTTTCATTTTTGGAGGTTTCAAAATCATCATCCATTTCTTATTTCAACAAATCAAAAGAGAGTTTGTGGGTGGGAATGTTATTTGACTGATTGACCATTTCTTATTTCAAGAAATCAAAAGAGAGTTTTTGGGTGGGAATGTTATTTGATTGATTGATCAGTGTAGTGATTTCACTTTTATTTAGTAATTTCATTTTTATTTAACTCAAGTCCTTTGGTTTGGTGGTATGTAAGTTGTCCACCAACCTAGAAGTTGTGGGTTCAAGCCTCGTTGGAGGTATTTATTGTGAGATAGGAGGTATAGGTGTGAAAAAATTGCCCTTTTTTTCCACTTTTATTTAATTGTATATTATTTGATGAGGAAAATGATTTTAGGACAAAAAAAAGTATATCGGATATTCGTTAAATTTATAGACTTATTAATAATTAATTAAACTATGAATTTTACAGTTAATTTAATGAGATTAAATTTAAGATTATATTTCTTTATATAGTTCTTGACTTTATTGTAACTTGTATTACTCAATTAGAACAAAATGTTATTTTACATTTACCCCTAACGATTTAGGCTATGTTTGGCAAAAGTAGCTGTGAGCTGTAGCCACAGCTCAATGCTCACCGCTCACAGCTTCTTAAAGAAGCATTGGAAAAATGGGCTTTCCTAAAAAATAGCAAAGGTCACTGCTCTTTCGCCAAACGAACACTAAAAATTAAAAAGTTCATTGCTCACCGCTCATCGCCCAAAAAACTCTAAAAAGCTTTGCGCCAAACATAACCTTACTAATTATCTCTCTTTTCTAAGTTTTTCTTATTTTTTATTTTTTTTTTTTTTATTTTTTTTCAATTTAGACACATCCATTTTTGCAGGTTTTTTTCAATTTAAACACAACAAAATCAATCTTGTCAAGAATCTTGTTGTTAGTTTTCCTAACCATCCTCATTAACACCCTCACCTTACACAAATCAATAGTCTGAAGTCTCAAAAGCTTGGTCACATTGGCCCTTACAACTCTCGATTGTCTGCTGGTTTGGAGCTAAACAATCAGCTCCCCCCTACAAGTGACCCTATCAATAAGGTTTTGGCACAAATTCATCAAATCTGTTGCTTGCTTCATGTTTTGAGCAATCTCTCTCTAGTAATGGCAAACCATCATATCCGATATCACAAATGAGTTACAGGCAATCACGAGGTCAAGACAACGAACATATTACCGGTTAGGGAAATGGCGGATTTGTTCTTAAGTGTGTGTTTGTGTGTTTGTGCAGTGAGTGTAGTTATAACTGAGTTTGACTAAATAGGATGAGTATTTTGGGAAGTAAAGTTGTAGATTGCAAATTTAGTCCTTGAAAGAAAGTCTAGCCTTGGGAATCGAAGTTTGCTAGGTGAGTAAATTAGCGCGGAAAAAAGGTAATGACGATAATACCTTAGGCTTGTGGTTGTTTTGAAACCCCACGTCAGCTTCAGTGACTAACTAAAAAAAAAAAAAAATCAATGGTTTTCTTGCAATTTTAAGAACATTATAGACATAATTTGCAATTTACCCGAAAACAATCTATAATATAGCTTCTAAGAAATAATATCTAAACCCAATCACTTATACATGACATACAAAATCATTTTGAGATTGGCTAAAAATCAAAAGCAAAGTCTTTTGTTGAAACAGAAAAATGCAAAAAATATTTTCTTTTCACGAAATTTCAAAAGTACTATATCTATTTTCAGCAAATTTACAATTTGCTCAAAGTTTGTGCTAAACCTTTGGCATTTTAATATCAAAGACGCTAAATCCATTTTCAATCTAATCGAGAAATAGTAGTTCCATTTTCAAGAATATATCGACGTATTTTAATATCAAAGACACTAAACCCATCTTTAATCGACTTTAATATAACTAAACAAATATCCGAGTAAAACGACGGTGTATAACGACAAATAATTACACTTGCGAATTTGTAGTTCTGGTGTGATCTTTGATTAGGGCCGTCCTGTTGATTTCGGAGGCCCTGTGCTATAATTATAATTTTACAAGCATGTTGAATTACTCGAAAGTTTTGAACATATTCACTAACGGACCAAAATGTTAATTTTCACATGAGAAATATTGACGTTTATTATATTGTGATTTATTGTATTACAGTAATGAATATATTTAGCTAATTTGAATATAAGTTGGTGTATTAGATCAATATATGGTAATAGGTGCGTTTATATGGTAATTAGTCAAGTTTTATTAAATTTTAAGTTTTATATATGGTAAAAGATAAATAATTACTTTACTAAAAATAGATCTAGTGTCTTTGAGCCTCATGGCATACAAAATTGACAACGTACCTAACCATTTTAATCGTATTAATATGTTTAAATTTTTTTGGCATTGCATCATTTTTCATATTCTTGAATGTAATAGGTTAAAGTTGATTGAGTAAGCTAGCTGATTATCTCTAAAACTCCTAGCTTATCTCATACATATACGTGGACCATTTGTTTAGAAGAATATATATACATATACTAATCACTTGAAATATTGCAACAACTAAGAGGGTGTTTGGGATTGCATTTGCAACCCACTTATCTACTTATTTCATTTGCAAACCGCAAATAATCACTTTGAAGTGTTTGGGTGTGCGTTTGCAAACTGACTTTTCATCGTCCAAAACGTGGTTTTCAGGCTGTAAGTGGGGAGTTACTTTTTGAAAACTTGGTTTTGTTCCTAAACGTGATAAGCAATCCCAAACACCCAGTGGCGGTGAACACCCTGTGCAAGCGGGGTGGTTGCACAGGGTCACCAATTCTATAGGGTCTCATTTTTATATATTACTCCCTCCGTCTCGTATTAAGTGTCCACTTTCAAAATGCACAAAGTTTTAGAAAATTCCACTAACTACACTCTCCATCAATCAAGTATTATTTTTACCCACTAAAGTCTCATTTCATTGGTTGGAATACAATATGAACATTTAATTTGAGATATCTCAAAATTCCATTGTGGACACTTAATATGGGACAGAGGGAGTATCAAGTTACATATACATGAATTTAAGTCCTTGAATAAGTTTATTATGGAACAATGTTGTGTGATCACAGCCAAATACAAGATTAAGAAAACATCAAGTGGTGATTGCATTTTTAAAAATTAAAAAGTCAACTATTTTTTTGTTTTTTACATTAGAATTCGTCAAATATGAGGGCCTCCTTATCGTTAATGCACAGGGCCTCTAAAATCCGTTAGAGTGCCCATCAAACACCCCTAAGTAACATGCGTTTGGCTCCCAAACCAAAAGAAGAAATGTAAAAGAAAGGTGCACGTATATGATCCCAAGAAACAAAACGTAAACCAAGTGATAAGGAAATGTATGTATATTCTTCCAAATAAAAGGTACACCAAAAAAGAATTGAAAAAGAAAGGTGGTGAAGTGAAGGATACACAAACTAGCCAGGTAGCCTAAATTATGGGAATTAAAGTACGGTCAATGGATGGTGACCGGTTACCGGATATTTAAAGTGAGTAGGTGGAGTGGGGTGCGCACGAGGAAATTGTTTCTTCACATACATACGCAAATCTGACGCGGATGTCTTGCATGTTTTATCTCATCACGTATACATCATGTTTCATGCTTCTTGTATTTTAAGTTTGTTTATTACTTTTTGGAGTTTTTTCCTTCTCAATTTCTTTCTAGAAAAAAAAAAGGTGCTATCTGTTTTAATAAAAAATAGAGTAAATTGCAAAAATCGTCCCTAAAGTTTGGCCAAATTGCAAGTTTCGCCCCTGATATTTGAAAAGTGCAAGGATCGTCCCTGTGGGGAAAACTTTGGTGCAAGTATCGTCCCCACAGGGACGATACTTGCACCAAAAGTTTTTCCAAAAAGGACGATATTTGCACCAAAGTTTTCCCCACATGGACGATCCTTGCACTTTCCAAACATCAGGGACGAAACTTGCAATTTGGCCAAACTTTAGGGACGATTTTTGCAATTTACTCTAAAAAATAAATAAAAATACGCAGAACAAAATAAGTGGACAATTTAAAAAAAAAGTTAAATGGAAGACGAAGAAAACAATAGATTTTTTTTGAAAGGCATCAAAATATATTTTTTTTTGTTGTTATTATCCCTAATTATTAGTATGCAAAAGTCATATATTGATATAGAAGATCAAACAAATTTTGTTATTATTTATATAGATTTGTAAAGTGTAATATATGTACGATGTTAGTATAATTGTTAGCGTGTAATATTTAGGGGCTTGACACAGGTTCAAGTCTCTCCATGTGCTTTTAATATATTTTATTTTTGTAATATTTCTAATTTTTGTTTTCTAAGTTCTTATAATTATAATTAAGTATGTTAAAGATTGTGCATACGCAAGATAAGTGTCAATTTGTTGTTACAATACAAAATGGGATGAAATACCTGCTGGCTCTTTCCCTTTATGTGTGTATGCTTCTATGTGTGTACCGTCTATACATGTTACTCATGAGTTCCTTTAACATTGAAGTACTTGCTAACTCTCTCCCTCTACGCTTCATTTGAACAGGTTTTGTACTAGTTTTGGTGCTCTTTTTAGATTGCTATTGTCGAGACATTTTCTCCTCCAACCCCGTTTAAGAAACTTGTAAAAAAATATCTTGACCTTCCAAGTTATCCACAGGAGAATAGTCTTGAGAGTATTGAAAATTAACATCTAGATCATCCCTCGACCCAGTATCCTCATCCTTAAGATTAACATGATACTTGTCATTAAAATTACTTGAATTTATTGTGGGTGCAACAACATCTATCCCTTGGCAACCGCATCCCAGAATAATTGGGTACCAAGCCTTTTGTAATTCTACAGAAGGTTGTTTCTTTCTATAGAAACTAGAAAGGGGTTGAATAGTTTCAGCATTTTAATTACGTTTTAAAAACTTTTAGTTTATTTTTGTTCCTTTTCGAAAAGCCGTTTGATTCAAACTTATGTGATATCTATGAACACAATAATAATGCGTAAAGTAAGTAAAGTAAAGGCAAGAGATAAAGGAAGAACACAACCAAACCGAGACGCGGAGATTTATAGTGGTTCGGCACGAAGCTCACTATTCGCCATACTCCACTCCCCGAGTACCACACTCGAGAGTTCACAATCACTATATCAACACACTCCTTTTAGGCGAAGCAAACCGTACACCAAAGCTTACACCAATTTAACGTCACTAAGTGGAATATTGAATTCTAATACTAGCTAGAACCAATCTACACAAAAGCCCACGTGGCTACACGGACATACATCTAGTCCACTTGGATCTTCACCCAATCCAAGTCTTCACGAACCTTCACCCGGTCCAAGTCTTCACTTCACGGACTCACACCAAGTCCATGTCTTCACATACGGACTTACACCAAGTCCAAGTCTTTACACACCGACACACGAACTAACACAAAGTCCTAATCTAGATACACCACTTCACAGACTTACACTTTGTCCGTATTTATCCTAACACACCTAATCACGACTCGCACACAAGTCGGATATATAAATTTACATTATACACAAAGAAGAGAGTTTGGAGGAAGAAGAGAATCGTAACACAAGTTACGTGTGTGTGTGTGTGATGACTATAACACTTCGTTAACTAATACGAGTGTTCTTCTCTTGCACTTTGATATAGAGGGTAGCGGGATCACTTATAAACACATATCGACACGTTATAGTGATCAAAGAAAGAAGGAAGAAAGACCATAATGTTTTTGTGCAAAGAGGCTTATTTTTCTGAGTGAAACAGTGCAGTATTTATAGGCACCAGGAGGAGTGAGGGACGGTCCTTTAAACACTGGACGGTCCCGTATATATAAGGGACCGTCGCCATGTTTACGGGACCGTCCCGACATACGCTCCTATTTTTGTCTTGATGTGATGAAAGTTTATCTACTCAAAAACTTATCTGGTTTAGAAGGGAAATATAGCTGTTGGGAGTTTTGAAATTAAAATTTATTTTCTTTAATAAAACATTTCTTTTTAATTACAAAAATACTTTTGTAAAAATGCTTTGTCACATAAAAATGTGAAGTTTTGACAAAAATAAATTCTTTGATCACTTTACTAATGTCGGTATTGTGTTTGTTCATACCTGAAGTGATGTTGTAGTCGGTACGTTGTTGAAACGATTTTTCTCGATTAAAAACTTATCAAGTGTAGTTTTACGTAACGTGTTTTTATATTTTGTGATTATTAAAACGTAAAGAGACCGAATAATGCAAATAATGTTTTTGACATTATTTGTATTAACAATCTCCCTCTTTTTGATGATTACAAAATATAAACTCATTTTAGGTAAAATTATATGTTAATAAGTTTTAATGAGTTTTCGTTTACTTCTCTCCTTTTTTGTAGAATCAAAAAGGTTTCGTCGATATGTAAAGAGGAAAGAAATCGACGATACTAATGCTCCCCCTTGATCAGTGCTCCCCCTAGATGAGGGCACCGGAGAATCGAGCTATGGTGTTGTGCTACAAAAACAAGTTAGAATACAATGCACATACACGTATTTATAAAAGAATTAGAGGGGATGAGAAGGGAATTAAGATAGATAGAGGGAGATTGGATAAGAAGATATGATGAGAGGAATGTGAAATCAGATAGATTAAGCATGAACCAGATAATACAGATTATGCAGGGAAGAGAAATCAGATTTTTAATACTGACTAGGGACGGTCCTTAATATACACCGACGGTCCCTTAAATATGGGGGGCCATCCCTGTATAAGGGACCGCCGCCAGTGGGCGTGTTTTAGGCAAAAAATAAGTGTTTCCCATTTTAAAGAAAGTTAATTCCGCATATTATAAAAGCAGGCATCACAACATAAAGCCTAGATTTAATGTTAACTCAAGTTAATTAGTATGCATTAGCACAAGTAACACACCACATAAGAGTTAAATTTCATTAATCAAAGCAAGAGATCATACATAGAAGCCATACAAGATAAATAGATAAAGGCATACATGATACAATACAACCAAGTTAATAAAAACTACAAGCTATTCCTAGAAAAATCTAAGTTCCTAGAACATGCTTTGCCTAAAAGATAATTATTGATTATTTTTAACTAAACATGCAGAGATGTTTAGTTAGATGGTGGAGAAAATGGTGGTGGAGAAGATGGTGGAGCAGAAGGTGGCATGTTGGCAAGAAGAGTTGGTTGCATATTGGGTTGAGAGAGAAGATACTCAATGTGGACAAACATGTAGTGAAGTTCATCTCTTAGAGAGGAAATGAGGTTAAAGTTATGAATGCAACATGCACAACCCATGGTGTGGTTGTTCACAAAGTTGTAGGGAAGAGGAAACCCCATGATTGGAGATGGTGGTGGAGTAGAAGGAGTGTAGTCCAAAGGCCCATTTAGTGATAGAGACAAAGAGGTATTTGGTGGAAGTGGATGTGAACTTCTTGGTGGAGGTGACAAGTCTCCAAGATAAGGTGATAAATTACCAATGAAAGTTGAGAATTGAGAAGATGATGGTCTAGAAGAAGAGAATGATGTTCCATTTGTTGAAGGGGTTTTCATTGGTGCACTTGGTGCTTGAGGGGATGATGGTGGAGATTTTGGAGAAGGAGTAGTGTCTTCTTGAGTGAGATCAATGAAGTTGATTTTTGGAGGTGGAGGTGTGAGGAATGAAGAAGATGAAGTAAAGATGAAGATGGAAGGTGATGATGAAGATGAAGAGGATGATAGAGGTTTAAATAATCAAATGTGACTTTCATTTGGGCCAAGCATGCATTAAGCATATTATGGCACATAAAATTGTTTAACTAAACTTGGAAATGGTGATGATAAGCATGCAATAGGTTCAAGGTTTGTAGAAAATGACAGAACAGTGCAAAATCCGTGACCTACATAGGACGGTCCCTTAAACATGGGACGGTCCTTTAAATATACGGAACCGTCGCCCCTTTATGGGACCGTCACCAGTAGCTGATAAGGTTTTCACCCTGTTTTTCATTTCTGCAACCTGCAACTAGAAATACTACCCAAGCATTCAAATAACTGCAGAAACATATTTAAAACTACTCATATGAGATAGATTCCAAACAAATACAAGACATGTTCATACGATAAAGAGATAACATTCAACAAGTTATAATGTGACCAAAATTAAACAAGTCTAAAGATCACATACTAGTTCATAAAGTTGATAAGTAGAAACATGCATAATACAACCATAATTTAGAATTCTTTTCATGCAACAAAACAAGTCATTCATCCTTCTTTCTTTTCATGAAGTTCTTGATCCCTTTAGCCATAGACTTGAACCCCTTACGTTGCTCGTCTCGTATTTGAGTAAGAATAGTTATTACGGTTTGGTCTTGTGATTCGAGATTTTGAGGGATTTGAGGAAGGGTATTTGTTAATGTTTTGAGAAAGGTGGATGGAGTGGAAGTGCTAGCATTTGAGCTACCTTCATTTTCATCATCATTGATGTGATGGGAGGATGAGACACCGGAGGATGACCCGGGAAGCAAGGATCTTTTAGAACCAAGATCCGACCTTGTTTTACGCTCAATATGCTGAGTGAGCGAAAACATGACACGATCATAGACTAGATAATCTTCCGACCTTAGGTGGGGGAAGTGATCCATGACACGATTATAAAGACGAGTTAATAACATGCCATAAGGCAAGTTCAAGTTAGCCTTTTTGACAACAAACTCCATTCTCCTAGCGATAAAGAATGCAAGATTGTATGGCATGGAAGTTGCAATAAAATAAAGCATATAACCATGACAAGTAGGAATGTGATCTCGATTGCCACCAAGACAAAAAAGCATTTTCACGAACGATTTCTACCGACGATTTCATGTCATCAGTAATTTCTTTAGTTAGGATTTGATTATCTTCAACTAAAGTTTTGACTCTTTTATGAGTTCGAGTGATGGGTGATCATCGCGGTTTTTGAATAAAAGATTTGATCTCGCTTGAAGTAGGAGGAGTGGTGGAGTATTTTCCACGTTCAGGGAAGCTCTTGGCTAGAGCATCAAGGCTCCATTCATTTATGAATGAGCAATGCCCTATAGTGGGAACTCCTAGGATTCGACCAAATTCAGGAAGAGGATAGGATACAAGTTGGTTCTTAATTACGAATTGAACATGTAGCTCAAATTCGGAGTCAACGCTCAAACTAAGTTGACTATAAAATTCAAGAACAAAACGAGGAACAATTTGCTCATTAATTTTGAAAAGACAATCAAGGTTAGCGAGTCCGAACATAGCACTGAGGTAGTTGATGTCCTCAAAGTCCAGAAAAACTACTCGCTCCTCGTGAAAACAACGGTTTTCAATTCGTTGAAATTTGTGTGAAAGAGGTGGAGTGCATTGAGTAGAAAGTGTGGGAATATATTTGCGAGTTCGTTGGTGATCGATACCGGTGGGTTTAGGCATTTTTCACCTAAAAAGAAGTACATTATTAGTAAGATTCTTATATAACGCAAAGATGAATTTGTTATTATCTTGACCAATCTTATGTGCTTGAACTAGACATTCTTCTATTTTTATTAAGTTAAAAAATCATATTAATTTTGAAAAATTAGGCCAATATCGTTGCATGGTTGTGAAAACGTTTTTGATGTGTATTAACAATGCATGATTACGTTTTTGTTACGTTCCTAAACATGATTACCAACACCAAATCGAATTGGGGATTATCATATTTTTGATACATTTCAAAATTCACTTAATTGGATAATTCCTACATCTAGGTGAGCGATATTAGTAATACATTGTTAAGATATAGTGTTAATTTAAATTAATTATATGAAAAGTTAAAAATCCCCAATTTTAGATTTCATGTTCTTATAAACCCTAGTTTCGAATTAAAGAAGAAATTGACTTACAATTGATGATTAGGATGCAAGAGTGATTGATGATCTTTGAATTTGAAACCTTTTATTTTAGTTTAGTGTAATAATTATGGATTTGGGTGTGTTTAGGCTTGTGTCGTCGCTTCTGCAGCAAGGTGGATGGTTTGGGTTTTGTTTTCTGAGAATGATAAAAGAAAAACGGGGTATCACATGAAAAACACAGACAGTCCTTTAGTGATAAGGGACCGTCTTGAGGACCGTTTGGAATTAACGGACCGTCGGCAGAAAAAGGTTTTTGAGAGATAAAGTTTTGTCTTAGGTGTTTGATTTGAGTTTTATGAAAAGCATTTTATTGAGGACTCTTAGAAATAAGAATTTAGATAACATGAAATTCTAGACATGGAATAGAAGAAACCGAAGGAGACACAATATGCACGAGTAGTCTAGAGGAATGGGTATTGAGGAGAATTGAGACAGAAGAAGTAGGAGAGACTCGTTTTAAGTAAGGAGGTTGACGACACGCTGAATATAGAGTAGGAATAGAGTCGAGACAGAAGAAATAGATGAGATGTAGATGAGAAGAGAATCAAATACGAGACTTGCATCGGGTTGTTTAGAAGTCAATCATGTCTATGGCGAGTAGAGACAAGAAAGCAAGAATAAATATCGTAGACGAGAAATAGAAGAGAGAAGAGATGTCGAGGACGTTAAGAGTGTGCGTCATCCATAGTGATTGATTGACGTGCATAGTCGGCTATTGATAATGGTTGTGGTAAGACCATTATCTCCAAAAATTTACTAAGTGTTGGGAATTAAATTTTCTGAAGATTTGTATTGGGAATTAAACATTTACAAGGTTAGTTCTGCTCAAAGAAATATACTAAGTATCATTCTACTGCTAGTACATTTCATTCTACTGCTAGTGTTAGAGATTCTGCTGCCGCAAGCATTCTACTGCTAGTGCATCAGATACTGCTGTTAAAGAGATAAGTGTCGCGTATTCTACTGCTGTATGGATAAGTACACAAAGATATTGTGTGTATAAAAGTCAAAGATATACGGTAGATAATATCTTTGATAGATGTTCAGTAAACAAGTTGTGTACACAGATACAAGTTGTATCTTAAGGACTGACACACTCAAGCAAAGCAAGTAGTTCGACAAGACTTATCATTTATTATAAAGATCTCCTTAGTTGTATAAAAGGAAGATCTTATTTTTAGTTACAAAAGTCTGAGTGTTGAATGTGTTGAAAAATAGACTAACCAAGTGCAAAATTTGTAACTAGTCGAATACTAAGAAAACATACATTTGAGTTATTCATAACAGAAAATAGTTTTCTTTGTAATAGAGATTCAAGTTTTTGTAACCCTAGTGATAGTGAAGATCACTCGTATTATTCTCAAATAATATTGAATCGTTTGGCGTTAACATTCATTGTTCATTATCAAACTCAACATCCACCTCTGTTCCATTTCCAATAACAAATAACCTTCTAAATGTGGTTAAGTAGATTCCGCATACTTAATCATATTCACTTAAAGTATCTCATACACTCGTTATAAAGGACTAACATCCTATTAAGTGTATCGCGCATCCTCGCAATTGGTATCAGAGCTAGGCTGATATCTTTGATTTAGAAGAAGAAGAAGAAGAAATGGACGTTGAATCTATTCAGACGAATGTTGCTGCAAAATTACCCATGCTCAAACAGAATGAGTTTGAGATGTGGAGGCTGAGGATAGAGCAGTATTTCCAAGTGCAAGACTATGCACTTTGGGAAATCATTGAAGATGGAAACTCTTACCAGCCTACAACTACTATATCAACAGTTGAAGGCAAAGTGGTGACAACTCTGCAGATCCACCCAACATCTGCAGAAGACAGAATAAAGAAGAAAAATGACCTCAAGGCCAGAAGTATGCTGATGATGACCATTCCTAATGATCAACTTTTAAACTTCAGCAAGTTCAAAGATGCCAAGTCATTATTTGAAGCCATTGTTGCCAGATATGGTGGAAATGAAGCCACCAAGAAAACCCACAAGACTCTGCTCAAGCAGCAGTTTGAAAACTTCTCCTCAACCAACAATGAATCTCTTGACCACATGTTTAATAGGCTTCAGAATATTGTGAGCCAACTTGCTATACTTGGGGTTGAAATACCTCAAGAAGATTTAAACTCAAAATTTCTGAGAAGCTTACCAGAAGAGTGGGCTATACATGTTGTTGTCTGGAAGAACAAGCCAGACCTTGACACCATGGAACTAATAGACTTGTATAGAAACTTCAAAATTGTGGAACAAGATTTGAAGAAAACTGGAGGTACTAGTTCTAATACTGGGAACATGGCATTTATGTCATCTCCTAGTACCTCAAATCCAAGTGAAGAGGTGAAGGTTGTTGATGGTGTTGGTGCTGCTAGTTCATCAAGCAGTACCATGGGTATTTTGGATGAGAAGACTTGTTGTGCTTTCCTCACAAGTCGAAATGATGGGTCCATGCTCACTTATGAAGACCTCCAAGAGATCAATGATGATGATCTGGAGGAAATGGACCTAAAATGGCAAATTTCTCTTCTTAGCATGAGGGCTAAGAAGTTCTATCAAAGGACGGGGAAGAAGCTCACAATCAACAACAATGATACTGCTGGTTTTGACAAGTCAAAGATAGAATGCTATAACTGCCACATGATGGGGCACTTCTCAAGAGAATGTAGAAGACCAAGGCAGCAAGATAGCAAGAATAGAGGTTTTGGAAGCAAATCCAAAACAGGGGAGGTTTCTGAGCCAAACTCAAAAGCTATGGTAGCTATTGATGGCTTAGGTTTTGATTGGAGTTTCATGGCAGATGAAGAAGAAGCTTCTTCACAGATGACACTGATGGCTTTCTCTTCTGAGGTACAAAATCATAAAGTTTGTTCTAATACTTGCACAGCTCTTAAAGAACTAAAAACTTTAATCAAACATTATGATGACCAAAAGAAAGTCCTAAGCAGAACTCAACAAGACTTAGTAGATTATAAGTGTGGTTTAGAATCCCTAGAGAAGCAGATCATTCACTACAAACAAAATGAATTTGCTTTTTCTGATGACAAAGCTCTTCTTAGACAGTACATATTCTTTAGAGATGCTGAAATTAAGCTTTTAAGAGATGCTTATGATAGGATCAAAAAGGAAAATGGAAACATTCACTTGACTGTAGAAACACTAGAACATGCTTCTAGAGGTGTAAGTGTAAGTGTGTAACCAACATGAATGAATGTCAAGTGATTAATAGAGCCAAGTCAGGGTTAGGATATAATGCTGTCCCACCCCCTTACAGAGGAATTCCTGTTCCCCCAGGGATAAACATAGAGAATTCAGGAGTAGCTGAATTTCAACAACCTGAGCTACAATATGGTGTTCAGCCAAAAGCAAATTCAGTTGTTGATGAACCTAAGAAAGTAAGTGAGAGTTTAAGTAAAACTTCACTTCCTGAGGACAAGGTGTCCTCTGATAGAAGATCAGATAGAATAGTCATTGAGGACTGAATATCTGATGATGATGAAGATGAACATGTTATGTCTAAACCTGAAGTGGTTAAGAAAGCAGGAACAAGTGTTCCTAAGATAGTCAAAAATCATACCGATAGGCCTCAAATCAACATTAAACATGTTAGGCAACCAGTTAGATATTGTGAGCAATATAGAACCACAAACAAGCCTAAAGGCAACCAAAGGAATTGGAATGGCCTTAAGTCTCACCAACTAGGTGATGACTTTGACTTCTATAATAAAGCTTGTTTCATTTGTGGAGAATTTGACCATCTTGCAGCTTTCTACAACCAAAGGGTATCTGGGTATACAAACAATAGGGTGAATTTAAAAAGGCATACACCTAAAAGTCACTCTAATAATACTAGAACAACACCCAGAGCAGTTTCATTTAAGTCTGGACCAAAAGCAGTTCCTACTGCTAGACCAAAAGATTCTACTGCTAGACAAGTAGTTTCTACTGCCAGACCTTTTTACTCTGTTTACCCTAAACTAGCAGTACAAAGTGCAAAAACATCTTACAAACATGCACAAATAACTGCTAAGAGACCTTTTCCAACAAGAGCAGTTTCACTAAAACAAATTTGGAAACCTAAGGGTTCTACTGCTAGGGAAAAGAAGGCTAATGCTGTTAAGGCCTCAGCATGTTGGATTTGGAAACCTCTTAAATCTAATGGTGCATCAACTATTCTCAAAAGATTTAATTACATTGATGCACATGGCAAATCCAAGTCAGTAATGGCTTGGGTTCCCCAAGGAAACTAATTTCCTTATTTGTGTTGATGCGCGTGTGTATTGCTCTAATTTTTATACCCACGGTATGTCGTTGTGGTTTTAGCAGTATTCAAGTTTTAAATTTATATTTAGCCGACTTATCAATAACACACACTTTAACGAGCAGTGTACCCGGTCAGTATGAATATAATGGTAAGTAGAGTGTCGATCACTAAGAGTGGAACGTATTATCTAGTTATCCTAATTAGTATTTTAATATCTTAAGTTAGCTATACAACCTAATCTAACGCAAGGGGGTTCAGCCTGAGAGACTGGCACGGTTTGATTATGATTAAATATAAACTAAACTAATAAGCACGAATCAGCGATTAGCACACACGTACACAGATAAATACTTGAGACAATAAGAAGACCTGTCCTGATAGTTAAGTAGCTTGTCACTTATTTTATTGCTAGTTTTATATGAAGTGTATAGTTCGATGCAACGCACCGAGATTAATCCCTTTCTCGTTGGCTCTAATCTTATCGGCGAGTAAACCCTTAATGATTACTTATGACTATCCTACTTATCTTTTCTTCCTACTTTTCTACAGACGATAGAATGCATAGGCGATATAATAAATAGGCGAGGAAGGGGCATGGCGACCCAAGCAATGCTCAGCTAGACACAGAGGTTATCAATGCACTAATAAAAGTCACCAAAGACATCAACATATAAACTTTAATTAATGAGAAAGCAATTTTAAGGGGAGTTGAAGTGCATGATTAAATCAATGACACAAGCCCATCAATCCTGACCAATTAAAGTGTACTAATACAATAAAACAAAACTACTTAATGAATTGAATACTGATGAGTGTGTAAATACTCATCATTTCTTTCACATTTGAGCTACAGAAACAGTCAAAAACACTTTAAAAAGTCTAAAAATGTATAAAAATATCATCTGACTGTGTTTTTATAAGTTTCAGGGAAAAACAAACAATAAATGGCATAGTTTGCATTTTAGTCCCTGAACTTTCAGAATTTGGCAAATCTAGTCCCTAGAATCTAAAAAAATGGAATTTATCATTCAAGGTCCCTAAAATAATCTTAATTGTCAAATTTGGTCCTTGAATGATTGTTTGGGCAAAAATTACAAAAAGGTCCCTCAATTTTGAAAAGTGTCAAAAATGGTCCCTGGGTTATTTAAAATGGAAAATAAATAATTATAACCCTTGTATTATTTATCTTGGCAATATTGGTCCTTATGATACTTTGTGAAAATTACAATTTCAGTCCCTAAAAATCCAAAAATTACAAGAATGGTCCTTGTTACTAAAACCAAATCCAAATCCGGACCCTAGCTGCTTATCTAAACCCAATATCCTATTAAACTAAACCCAACCCAAAATAAAAATACCCCAGCCCAATCACCTAAACATTTAACCCGGCCCAATCCCAATTAACTAATACCAGGGTTTGACCCTGGTCAAACCCATCTCCTACACACAACACCCGCCAAAACCACCTCCCCTCCAAACCACCATTACTGCTTCAAACCACCATCCACCTCACCCTTCCACTTGCACCCCTAGTCACTAATCTCTCCCCTCCACCTCCACAAACACCCAAATTTCTTTAATTGAAGAAACCTGCTAATGATACTTTTCCCGCCAAAAGTGCCAAGTGGTCGAATCTGATGAATTCTTGGAAATTAATGGCTCAGATGAGGTGGGATATGCTCAGAGATGTCGACTAAGGGATAATAGTCTATAAAGAACAGAGGAGAGAGGATGTAATAGTTATCTAGTGTAATTTTTAGTTATTTAGTGTCGAATTTAGTTAAATTAAATTTCTCAGTGTAATTTTAATCTTTCAAGTGTTGTTTTTAGTTGTTCCAGTGTAATATAAACCTTTTCTAATAATTAATTTCAAGTCTTTGGTTAAATCTCAGTTTATGCACTTTTCTAAATTTCAAAAATCTCATGTATGTTGAATGTTATTGTTATTGTTGTTTCTGGACTTCATAGGTTCATATAAGCTCCTAAATAGCTTATAAAAGCTATTAGTAATCCATAAAATTCAGTTTAGCATCAAAAATTCAAAAATACCAAATCAGTCAACAAAAGTCAAAGTCTCATGATCATGGAATTTATTGCTGGAGCAGGGTAAATATTGGATTGCCCTGGGTTAGTGAACCTGAGGAGGTTCTATAGGAGTGTTTCATTGGTCCTTGTTCTTGGTTTTTAGCAGGAAGCATCTTGTAAGCAATTTTCTTTAATATTGCATAGTACTGTGTAAGATAGTTTGGTGGTCAAATCTTTGTGTTTTCTAATCTCTGTGGTGTTGTTTAGTTATAATCTAGCTTAAGTTAGTTACCTTGTTCACTGAATTGGATTGTTGTTAAAATATCATCATAACAGTCAAAGGAGCATTTGATGTATTTCTGAGTTTTATGCTTATTGGGTTGTTGGTAAATGTTTCTTAAGTCTCATAATATGATAATATAAGGTCTTGAATCAGTTGTATAGTTTAAAATTAAAAGTTGCTTTGAAAACCTTGCAAACCTGTCCTGATCAGGGGTGTTTGGATTTGCTTAATCATTGGGCTTATAGTGCTTGTTTGTTGTTGTTTTCTATTGGTGCATGTTATACTAGTTCATACTAGCTCAGTCAAACCATAAACTTTGCTCATTTTCAATAAAAAGTCAAAATCACTAAGATTTAATCACAACAGTTTCACTGTTGTGATTTGGTTTGTGAAAATCATCAAATCAGTTCAATGGTTGTTAGAGTTGCTTAGGATAGTCTTTTCATAGCTTAATACACCAATCTTAATCAGTAGTGATCAATAGAAACTCACCTAAGTCAAATCTTGTTCTTTTCTGCAAAAGTCAAAAGATCAGCAGAAACATGGTTTTTGGTTGCTGATCTTGGGCAAAATCAGACCTCAATTGGTGTGTTATTGATAGGGCTTTTGTGTTTTCTAGATAGCTCATAAGCTAAGCTTGCTTTTGCCCCCCTAATATGGTATCTCAGTAGCTTATTCAAGTGCTTAAATTGCCTTAAAGTTTGCCTGATTTCCTGAGATTTCTGTGTAAGATTCCATAGCAGCCAAGTACTTAGCTTGTTCAATTCTTGTGCTTATTTGTAATTTTAAGTTGTTTTGAGTTTATTTTAGCATTTTAACATTGTCCTGATCATTTGGTCAACTTTAGTGCTTTTTAGCTTATTTTTGGCTTATTAGCTTATTGCTTATTAGCCCAAATCTGCTTATCAGACTTAGTAAGCTTTTCATTTTATTTTTCCTATCTTCTTAATATTATTTTAGACTTATCCTAAAATTTTCATAATTTTCCTAATAGTTTTGATATTTTTAATCATTTTAATTAGTTCTTAATAGTAATTAAATCATAATAAATAGAAAAATAATCAAAAAAAATATAATTCCAATTTTCATAATTTTATTTTATCATTTTTAATCTAGGAAAAATATAAAAATATTTTTAGGTCTTAAAAAAATCAAAAATAGAAATATAGTGATAGCTTCTATTTAATAGAATTTATCTTTTTAAATTTTAATTAAGTAATTTTCATTTTTATAATTTTCTTATCTTTTTATTACCTTAAAGTATTTATAGAAAAATTTTCAGATTTTTCTTTGATCTTTTAGTATTTATTAGAATTTTAATTAGTTTAAATAATTATTAAATAGTTTTTAATTAATAATAATTAATTAATAAGTTAAATAAATAATTTTATTTTTCCAATAATTTTCTTTTCTTATTAGGATTGTAAAAATATAAATTTCATATCCGTAGGCTTTTTATTTCTTAAAACTCACTTTTTATTTAGTACGTTTACGTTTATTTAAATTTAAACGTACATTTTTAGGTTTTTATACGTTTCTAGTTAACTTAACTTTACATTCTTGTTTATATAGCTTGGTTAAAGCTATTTTCTTATCTCATTAGTGTAATCAAAATCATAATCCCTTTTCTGTTCAATAACACTTGATCACGATCCGTTTTTAAGCACAATTTCACACTTCGCTGGGACTTAAACGACCCGGGGATAAAACTATACTCCTTGGATTATTGCATTGTGTCCTTAATAGTTTGACTTTGTTTGACCACATCCGTGGTTGATTTAAGTTGACTGTTCAGAGCCAATCAAATTTTGGCGCCGCTGCCGGGGAGGTGTGCAGCGTGTTTCAAACGTTTTGCAGTATCGTGTCTTTGAACCCCAATCTGTGAATATCTTCTCTCTCTTGTATATTTATCATATATAAAGCAAAACGCTTGTGAAGTTAACTCATTTAACGGATCAAGCACCAAAAATATCGTATTCCTATTCCCCATAAAACCATATAAAAAACAAAAATATTTTCTTTTCTTTTCTATATATACTATCATATAAAAAATAAAAACATCAAAAATATTTTCCATTTTCTGTGTTAAATAATAAACAAATAATAAAAATTAACCATCGAGAACCAAGACTGAGCACTACCTAACTGGGGGTGCGACCATAATAAGTTCCCAAACCTAAGATAAAAACTTGCCTTTGTATCACTTGCGAATATCGGCTCACCTTTAATTGATAAACAAACTCTAACGGAGGTTCTAGGATAGTCTGACATTAAATTGTCGGACTGAAAGAAGCGGGTTTTTAAGGAGCGTAACTGCCCACCTTTGCTTCTCCGCCACTCTGTGCATTTGTCAGTTAGAGAGCTACCGTACGCCTGTTGATTATTGGTTTAAGTTCACTTGTGTTTTTTCTCGATCTTGATTTTTAATAGAAAAATTTTGTTTTCATAAAATCCAAAAAGAATCTTCTTACCCTTTTCTGAGTTTCCTCCACTATAAAGGATTCTTAGACTCGTCTTAGTGCATGCGCACTCGTTCTTCTAGGTCATCAAGCCCTCTCCGTGAGCTTGGAAAGATACCTCGAAGGCGTCGTAGACGTTCTGCCCCATCAGGCGTATCTGAGGAACGTACTGATCCTGTCGTCATGGCAGATTTGCCAATGAATGAGCTTCTCCAGGCACCCATCGAGGGTTATGGAGATGCCATTGTTGTTCCAGCTATTGTAGCTGAGAGTTTTGAGCTCAAAACCGGGTTACTGAATCTTGTAACCTCAAGCCAATTCTACGGTTTTGAGAGGGATGATCCTCATGCTCACATTCGATGGTTTAACAAAATCACATCTACCATCAAATATAAGAACATCCCTGCTAGCTCAATCAAACTTCTTCTATTCCCATTTTCTCTCGAGGGACAAGCCCGGATATGGCTTGAAAAACAACCCCCTCGTTCAATTGAGACATGGGAGGACTTAGTTACAAAGTTTGTAAACGAATTTTTTCCACCGTCTAGAACGACAAGTCTTAAAAATGAAATCATCAAATTCACACAAAGATTTGATGAATCGTTTAGTGACGCTTGGGATCGTTTCAAAGAATTGCTCCGTAAATGTCCTCATCATGGTTTTACCGAGTTGATGCAAATTGACACTTTCTATAATGGAGTGAGCCAATCTGACCAAGATTCTCTCAATGCCTCCTCAGGAGGGAACTTTTTGAGCAGAACTGTCAAAGAAGCTTTAGCAATTATTGAAAATAAATCTAAGGTCCGTACTGCACGAACAAAGCCATATCATTCTCAGGCTAGTGCCGGTCCTTCTACTTCATCTCCCGTGAGTACTTCTAGCACCGATGCTAAGATTGACAAACTCACGGATGCTATTCAAGCTTTGGTTATCTCAAGCCAAAAGAAAGTCACTTTCACACAAACTCCTTCACAGGCTGAAGTGAAGAAAGTGGAAGTCTGTGTTACTTGTGGTGGCCCTCACGCATACTACGACTGTACTGCCACCGATGGTAGTCCTTTTGAAGTTAATGCTATAGCCGGTACTTCAAATCAGGGAGGTAATCAATACCGTCCTCAAATGGAACCATACCGAGCTAGCACCTACCAAGGACCACCCGGTTTTAATCAGAACCAGAATTTGCAAAACCGGAACCAAAATCAACCTCGAATGAACCAAGGTTATCAAAACCATGGGAATTTCAATTCTGGACAAAATCAAGGTTTCCAGCACCAAGGAAACTTTAACCGAAACAATTCCAACCAGGGAAATCATTTTCAGGGAAATGGTAATCCAAATCAAGGGAATTTTCAACATCAAGGTTATAATCAAAATAACCGAATGCAAAATTTCCCTAATCAACATCAAGCCATTCCAGCCCAACATCCATCATCTGATGAGTTATTGAGGCAGTTCATGAAAGCTCAAGAGGACACAAACAGGTTGTTGGTCAGCCAGATCTCTGAGATTAAAAAATCTTTAAATGATCAACCTTCGGGCTCAGGAAAACTTCCGAGCAACACGATCGCTAACCCGAAGGGCGATGCTAAGGCGATCACAACCCGAAGTGGTGTTTCATATGAGGGACCCACTGTTTCCACTACCACTTCTTCTTCTTTCCCAAAGGTAGTGGGAAGTGAGCCTGAGGTGACTAAGGACCAGGTACTTCCTACTAATAACGGAGGTACCAACAACGTCCAGCCTCCAGTTGTCCCGAAACCCAAGACTAAACCTCAAGTTGTCTTTGAACATCCTGAAACCCCGGTTGAAGACCCTAAATCCAAAACTTCTATTCCCTACCCATCACGTTTAAATGAGCAAAAGCTCCGCGAAAAAGCTAGTCAACAAATGGATAAATTCTTCCAAATTTTCCAAGAATTACACTTTGACATAAGCTTTGCGGATGCTATCATTCTGATGCCCAAGTTTGCATCCACAATCAAACACTTGTTAAGCAACAAGGAAAAACTGTTTGAAATGGCAAAGACTCCATTAAATGAGAACTGCTCAGCAGTTATCTTGAAAAAGCTTCCCGAGAAGCTTGGAGATCCTGGAAGGTTTCTACTACCTTGTGTCTTTCCAGGAATGGTTGAATGCTATGCCTTGGCCGATCTTGGTGCAAGCATCAACCTGATGCCTTACTCAGTATGGGAGAAACTTTCTCTTCCTGAACTCACTCCTACCTGCATGACTCTTGAGCTTGCAGATCGAACCACATCTCATCCACGCGGCATTGCTGAGGATGTATTTGTGAAAGTAGGAAAGTTCCATTTTCCAGCTGACTTTGTGGTTGTGGATTTCGATGCTGATTCCAGGGTTCCTCTCATTCTTGGAAGAGGATTCCTGAGAACGGGCCGTGCTCTCATAGATGTATTTGAGCATGAAATCACATTACGTATGGGTCATGAAGCTGTTACCTTTAACCTCGATCAAACTTCGAGGTACTCCTCAAATTATGATTCTGAATCTGTTAACCGAATCGATGTCATTGATATTGTTTCAGAGGAGTATTCTCAAGAGTTTCTTGGTTATTCTGATAATTCTGTGAGTGGGGAAACCACCACATCTTCTTTACCTGGCATTTCCGACTCTTCCCCTTCTCTCACTCCGTTTGAGGGAGGTGATTTCAATTTGGAAGAGATCGATGATTTTCTCAAGTGTGATTCATTCCTAGAGGGGATTGATGACGCTGAGATTGATCTGGAGGGAGATATTCTTCTTCTTGAGACATTGTTAAATCAGGACAATTCTCCTCCACTCCCTCCCGTTGAACTTCATAAAGAGGAAATCAGATCAGTTGAGAAAACTGATGAATTTCCTGAGGTCGAACTCAAAGACTTACCGCCTCATCTTGAGTACGCATTTTTGGAGGGTAATAATAAATTACCCGTCATTATTGCTAAAGATTTAAGTGATGAGGAAAAGACTGCTCTAATAAAGGTCTTAAAGTCACACAAGCAAGCCATTGCTTGGAAACTCTCCGACATAAAGGGTATTGACCCTGAATTTTGTACTCACAAGATTTTAATGGAGGATGACTTTAAACCAGCAGTCCAACATCAAAGAAGGGTGAATCCTAAAATCCACGATGTTATCAAACAAGAGGTTCTCAAACTTCTTGATGCAGGATTGATTTATCCCATCTCTGATAGTCCTTGGGTTAGTCCCATTCACTGTGTTCCAAAAAAGGGTGGCATAACTGTTGTCACGAATGATGAAAATGAGTTGATTCCAACTCGATTGGTTACGGGGTGGCGTGTTTGCATTGACTATCGTAAGTTAAATGATGCCACCCGTAAAGACCATTTTCCTCTACCTTTTATGGATCAGATGCTTGAGAGATTAGCAGGGAACGAGTACTATTGTTTCCTTGATGGTTTCTCGGGTTACTTTCAAATTCCCATTGATCCACAAGATCAAGAAAAGACTACCTTCACATGCCCTTATGGAACCTTTGCTTATAAACGTATGCCTTTCGGCTTATGTAATGCTCCAGGCACGTTCCAGAGGTGTATGATGGCTATATTTACCGACATGATCGGTAAAACAATGGAGGTCTTTATGGATGACTTTTCGGTCATTGGGGATTCATTCCAAGCATGTCTCTCCAATTTAGAAAACATGTTGAAACGGTGTAAAGACACCAATCTTTGTCTAAATTGGGAGAAGAGTCATTTTATGGTCAGAGAGGGCATTGTCCTCGGCCATAAGATATCAAAGAACGGGATTGAGGTTGACAGAGCTAAAGTTGATGTCATTGGTAAATTACCTCATCCCACTACCGTCAAAGGTATTAGGAGTTTTCTGGGTCATGCCGGTTTCTATCGTAGATTCATACAAGATTTTTCCAAAATCGCCCGGCCTATGACTCATCTTCTTGAAAAAGATGCTCCTTTTATCTTCTCACCCGAGTGCATCAAAGCTTTTGACATATTAAAGAAAAAGCTTACTGAAGCACCCATTCTAGTTGCCCCCGACTGGGATTTTCCCTTTGAACTCATGTGCGATGCAAGTGATTTTGCTATCGGTGCAGTCCTGGGGCAACGAAAAGCCAAACATTTTCAGCCGATCCACTACGCAAGTAAAACAATGACTGAAGCTCAAACTCATTACACCACTACAGAAAAAGAATTGTTGGCTGTGGTGTATGCCTTTGAGAAGTTTCGGCCATATTTGATCTTGACAAAATGTGTAGTGTATACGGATCACTCGGCTCTCAAATATCTCTTTGCAAAACAAGATGCAAAGCCGAGATTACTCCGTTGGGTTCTCCTCCTTCAAGAATTTGATATCATTATACGTGATAAAAAAGGAGCTGAGAACCTAGCTGCTGATCATTTATCCCGATTAGAGAACCCACACCAAGATGTTTTCGAGAGAAAGGAAATAAATGAAACATTTCCTCTCGAGACACTCAATGCGGTTACTTTTCGAGGAGATTCTACTACCCCATGGTTTGCTGACTTCGCAAATTACCATGCGGGTAACTTCATAGTGAAAGGGATGTCGACCCAACAGAAGAATAAATTCTTCAAGGATGTTAAACATTACTTCTGGGACGACCCCTACTTGTTCAAAATCTGTGCGGATCAAGTCATCCGACGGTGTGTTTATGGACAGGAAGCTATTGACATTCTCAAAGCTTGCCATGCTGGACCCACGGGGGGCCATCATAGTCCAAACTACACCGCCAAAAAGGTGTTTGATTCCGGGTTTTATTGGCCCACAATCTATAAGGATGCCCAAGAACTCATAAAAACTTGTGAAGCTTGTCAGCGTCACGGAAATATTTCACAACGAAATGAAATGCCACAAAATGCAATTCAAGTCTGTGAAATCTTTGATGTCTGGGGCATCGACTTTATGGGGCCATTTCCATCATCTCGAGGAAACAAATACATTCTCGTGGCTGTTGACTATTTGTCAAAATGGGTTGAAGCAAAAGCTTTACCCACTAATGATGCCCGAGTTGTTGTAAAATTTTTGAAAGCTCTTTTTGCCCGTTTTGGAACTCCACGTGCTATAATCAGTGATCGTGGTACGCATTTCTGTAATGACAAATTTGACAAAGTCATGCAAAAGTATGGTGTAACTCACCGTCTTTCTACTGCGTATCACCCACAAACAAGTGGGCAAGTTGAAGTTTCAAATCGAGGTATTAAAAGAATCTTAGAAAGGACTGTAGGAGAAAATCGTGCATCCTGGTCGGATAAATTGGATGATGCACTATGGGCCTTTCGTACAGCTTACAAAACACCCATCGGGTGTACACCTTACAAGCTTGTGTACGGAAAGGCATGTCATCTACCGATCGAATTAGAGCACAAAGCCTACTGGGCCTTGAAACATGCAAACTTTGACCTTCAAACTGCGGGTGATCACCGAAAAGTTCAAATGAATGAATTAAATGAACTGCGTGATCAATCTTACGAGAACTCTTTAATTTATAAAGAAAAGACAAAGAAGATTCATGACTCAAAAATCAAGAACCGCGTTTTTAACGTTGGTGATCGAGTCCTTCTTTTCAATTCAAGATTGAAGATTTTCTCGGGAAAACTCAAATCCCGTTGGTCTGGTCCATTCTCTGTTACAAAAGTTTATCCATATGGTACCGTTGAGTTATCTCAAAATGACGGACCAAATTTCAAAGTGAATGGTCATCGGTTAAAACACTACTTTCGAGAGGACATACCATTTATGGTTGTCCCGGATCTTCAAACTTTCCCCATGAACCAATGAATGCGGGGATCGAGTCAAGCTAGTGACTCGGTGATCAAAAACATTAGCAAAACATGGGTTCTCACCCGTGTCTCTGTTTTCTTTCTTTTTTCTACTACCTAGTGTGGGGGAGATTGTCTCTTCCACTAACTTCCCCGTAGACTTTTAAATTGCTTTTTCTCCCGGGCTGTTCAGGAGCACTTTATTACAGTTGGCCGTTCACAAGCGGTTAGCTAGCGTGATAAACCTGACTGTTCGGGAGAAATCAACTTAATTCGGGGTCGAGTCAAGCTAGTGACTCGGTGATAAAAAACATTAGCCCGCACCATATGGGTTTTCACCCATATTTCTGACTTCTTTCTATTTTCTACCATCTAAGTGTGGGGGAGATGCCCCACAGGTTGTATATATGTATATAAGTTCTCAAAAAAAAAAAAAAAAAAAAAAAAAAAAAAAGAGGAAATTTGCATGCCTTAACGGCTTAAATGCAAATTAAATAAAAATAAAATAAATATGTATATAAAATAATGGCTATTCAGTATTTCCCTTTCACGTTCTAAGTGTTGGTTTAACAGCCAGTTCTTTGAATATTGAGGGCAATATTCAGTTCTAAGTGTGGGGGGGAAATTCTAGCGAATTTTATCAAATGTATCATCTAGCACCCCCATTTTAGCCAAAATTTTAAATTTTTTTTCTCACTTAGAACTCAGAAAATGGTTATCAGTCCGCCATGTCTAACCCACATAAGGATTGGCTAATCCCGGAGCAAACGGCTCTGGGTAAAGATATATCAAATCCGTTTATGGCTTGCAATTTGCCAAAAATTGTATGGTTCTCGACTCACCATATCTTTAATTAGTGAAGAGTTGGCTAGCCCGCAAGGTTATGGCTTGTGGTAAAGGCTTTGGAATACCATAATTGGTAATCAGCTCACCAAAGATAATATTAATAATTTATCTAAGAGTTGGCTAGTCCAGAAGCAAACGGCTTCTGGTAAAGACAAATCAAAACCGTTGACAGCTGGTGATTTGCTCAAAATCACATGGTTATCAGTGTACCATAGTTCTTACTTGAACTGAAACATTTGGCTACTCCAGAGGTGATGGCTTCTGGTAAAGAGATACATCCATTAAAACTTCATAAAAGATTGCTAGGGACTAGCAATAGTTTAGTGTGGGGGATTGATGAGTGTGTAAATACTCATCATTTCTTTCACATTTGAGCTACAGAAACAGTCAAAAACACTTTAAAAAGTCTAAAAATGTATAAAAATATCATCTGACTGTGTTTTTATAAGTTTCAGGGAAAAACAAACAATAAATGGCATAGTTTGCATTTTAGTCCCTGAACTTTCAGAATTTGGCAAATCTAGTCCCTAGAATCTAAAAAAATGGAATTTATCATTCAAGGTCCCTAAAATAATCTTAATTGTCAAATTTGGTCCTTGAATGATTGTTTGGGCAAAAATTACAAAAAGGTCCCTCAATTTTGAAAAGTGTCAAAAATGGTCCCTGGGTTATTTAAAATGGAAAATAAATAATTATAAACCCTTGTATTATTTATCTTGGCAATATTGGTCCTTATGATACTTTGTGAAAATTACAATTTCAGTCCCTAAAAATCCAAAAATTACAAGAATGGTCCTTGTTACTAAAACCAAATCCAAATCCGGACCCTAGCTGCTTATCTAAACCCAATATCCTATTAAACTAAACCCAACCCAAAATAAAAATACCCCAGCCCAATCACCTAAACATTTAACCCGGCCCAATCCCAATTAACTAATACCAGGGTTTGACCCTGGTCAAACCCATCTCCTACACACAACACCCGCCAAAACCACCTCCCCTCCAAACCACCATTACTGCTTCAAACCACCATCCACCTCACCCTTCCACTTGCACCCCTAGTCACTAATCTCTCCCCTCCACCTCCACAAACACCCAAATTTCTTTAATTGAAGAAACCTGCTAATGATACTTTTCCCGCCAAAAGTGCCAAGTGGTCGAATCTGATGAATTCTTGGAAATTAATGGCTCAGATGAGGTGGGATATGCTCAGAGATGTCGACTAAGGGATAATAGTCTATAAAGAACAGAGGAGAGAGGATGTAATAGTTATCTAGTGTAATTTTTAGTTATTTAGTGTCGAATTTAGTTAAATTAAATTTCTCAGTGTAATTTTAATCTTTCAAGTGTTGTTTTTAGTTGTTCCAGTGTAATATAAACCTTTTCTAATAATTAATTTCAAGTCTTTGGTTAAATCTCAGTTTATGCACTTTTCTAAATTTCAAAAATCTCATGTATGTTGAATGTTATTGTTATTGTTGTTTCTGGACTTCATAGGTTCATATAAGCTCCTAAATAGCTTATAAAAGCTATTAGTAATCCATAAAATTCAGTTTAGCATCAAAAATTCAAAAATACCAAATCAGTCAACAAAAGTCAAAGTCTCATGATCATGGAATTTATTGCTGGAGCAGGGTAAATATTGGATTGCCCTGGGTTAGTGAACCTGAGGAGGTTCTATAGGAGTGTTTCATTGGTCCTTGTTCTTGGTTTTTAGCAGGAAGCATCTTGTAAGCAATTTTCTTTAATATTGCATAGTACTGTGTAAGATAGTTTGGTGGTCAAATCTTTGTGTTTTCTAATCTCTGTGGTGTTGTTTAGTTATAATCTAGCTTAAGTTAGTTACCTTGTTCACTGAATTGGATTGTTGTTAAAATATCATCATAACAGTCAAAGGAGCATTTGATGTATTTCTGAGTTTTATGCTTATTGGGTTGTTGGTAAATGTTTCTTAAGTCTCATAATATGATAATATAAGGTCTTGAATCAGTTGTATAGTTTAAAATTAAAAGTTGCTTTGAAAACCTTGCAAACCTGTCCTGATCAGGGGTGTTTGGATTTGCTTAATCATTGGGCTTATAGTGCTTGTTTGTTGTTGTTTTCTATTGGTGCATGTTATACTAGTTCATACTAGCTCAGTCAAACCATAAACTTTGCTCATTTTCAATAAAAAGTCAAAATCACTAAGATTTAATCACAACAGTTTCACTGTTGTGATTTGGTTTGTGAAAATCATCAAATCAGTTCAATGGTTGTTAGAGTTGCTTAGGATAGTCTTTTCATAGCTTAATACACCAATCTTAATCAGTAGTGATCAATAGAAACTCACCTAAGTCAAATCTTGTTCTTTTCTGCAAAAGTCAAAAGATCAGCAGAAACATGGTTTTTGGTTGCTGATCTTGGGCAAAATCAGACCTCAATTGGTGTGTTATTGATAGGGCTTTTGTGTTTTCTAGATAGCTCATAAGCTAAGCTTGCTTTTTCCCCCAAAATATGGTATCTCAGTAGCTTATTCAAGTGCTTAAATTGCCTTAAAGTTTGCCTGATTTCCTGAGATTTCTGTGTAAGATTCCATAGCAGCCAAGTACTTAGGTTGTTCAATTCTTGTGCTTATTTGTAATTTTAAGTTGTTTTGAGTTTATTTTAGCATTTTAACATTGTCCTGATCATTTGGTCAACTTTAGTGCTTTTTAGCTTATTTTTGGCTTATTAGCTTATTGCTTATTAGCCCAAATCTGCTTATCAGACTTAGTAAGCTTTTCATTTTATTTTTCCTATCTTCTTAATATTATTTTAGACTTATCCTAAAATTTTCATAATTTTCCTAATAGTTTTGATATTTTTAATCATTTTAATTAGTTCTTAATAGTAATTAAATCATAATAAATAGAAAAATAATCAAAAAAATATAATTCCAATTTTCATAATTTTCTTTTATCATTTTTAATCTAGGAAAAATATAAAAATATTTTTAGGTCTTAAAAAAATCAAAAATAGAAATATAGTGATAGCTTCTATTTAATAGAATTTATCTTTTTAAATTTTAATTAAGTAATTTTCATTTTTATAATTTTCTTATCTTTTTATTACCTTAAAGTATTTATAGAAAAATTTTCAGATTTTTCTTTGATCTTTTAGTATTTATTAGAATTTTAATTAGTTTAAATAATTATTAAATAGTTTTTAATTAATAATAATTAATTAATAAGTTAAATAAATAATTTTATTTTTCCAATAATTTTCTTTTCTTATTAGGATTGTAAAAATATAAATTTCATATCCGTAGGCTTTTTATTTCTTAAAACTCACTTTTTATTTAGTACGTTTACGTTTATTTAAATTTAAACGTACATTTTTAGGTTTTTATACGTTTCTAGTTAACTTAAATTTACATTCTTGTTTATATAGCTTGGTTAAAGTTATTTTCTTATCTCATTAGTGTAATCAAAATCATAATCCCTTTTCTGTTCAATAACACTTGATCACGATCCGTTTTTAAGCACAATTTCACACTTCGCTGGGACTTAAACGACCCGGGGATAAAACTATACTCCTTGGATTATTGCATTGTGTCCTTAATAGTTTGACTTTGTTTGACCACATCCGTGGTTGATTTAAGTTGACTGTTCAGAGCCAATCAAATACATGCAGGACCTTCTTACAGCTCTTGTATCTTCGTTCAAGGTGTGTCTTGTGCTGCCACTTCGTCTGAATTCGGCTTAGGGTTTTTGTGGTCTTCGGTCTTTTTAAAACTAGGCTCTCCGAAATTCGTCTGACTTTGGGGTATTTATAGTTTCTGTCTGAGGGCTAGATGCGGCGCATAGGATAAGTAGATGCGGCGCATTGACTTAACTTCGCGTGGGGTCCAAGATTAATATATTCAGGAATATTCGTACACCGCCAGAAGATGCGGCGTAACTCCATTCTTGGATGCGGCGCATGTCCTTGCTGTCTTGGATCGTAGCTTGTGAAATCTTGATAGTGATGCGCCGTATATAATAAGTAAGATGCGGCGTATCTGGAGCAGAATGATCTTGATCTTGTACATTTCAGTAGACTCTTAACTTCTTGCATGTTTTGCTCCATAATTAGTCCAAAATCGCCAAGTTTCACATAATACTTGTTTTTACCTGAGAATTACAAAAGTAAACATTAACGTATCAATTCTCACAGATAATATAATAAAACAAGTCAAATAAATAGGATAAATGATGGTAATAAAATGTACTTATTTGAGTTTATCATGTGTGCAGGAACATTCATCAACAAACCATGAAGATCAAAGCTATTCAGATAGTGGGTGTTCAAGGCACATGACAGGCAACATGTCTTATCTTTCCAACTTTCAATTATTAGATGGAGGATATGTTACCTTTGGAGGAGGTATCGGTGGCAAGATTACTGGTAAAGGTACTCTTAAAAATGGTAAATTAGATTTTGAAGATGTGTACTATGTGCAAGAGCTAAAGTATAATCTTTTTAGTGTCTCACAAATGTGTGACAAAAAGAACAAAGTTCTTTTTACTAACACTGAATGTCTTGTACTTTCTTCTGATTTTAAGATGCCTGATGAAAGTCAAGTACTTCTTAAAATTCCAAGAAAGGGCAACATGTACAGTGTTGATATGAAGAAGATTGTTCCTAAAGAGGCACTTACTTGTCTAGTTGCAAAGGCCACATTGGATGAATCTTTGAAATGGCATAGGAGGCTTGGTCACATTAACTTCAAAACCATAAATAAGATTGTTAAGAATGGTTTGGTAAGAGGTTTACCTAAAAAACGATTTGAAAATGACCAAACATGCATTGCTTGTCTTAAAGGCAAACAACACAAAGTCACTTGTAAGCCCAAAATTTTTAACTCTATTGATCAATCATTGTTTATGCTTCATATGGACTTATTTGGACCTACTTCTGTTAGTAGTATGATGCATAAAAGACATTGTCTAGTTGTTACTGATGACTATAGTAGATTTACAGGGGTTTTCTTTTTAGGTTCTAAGGATGAGACTTCTAGTATTCTTAAAACATTTATAACAGAAATAGAAAACCTAGTAAGCAAGAAAGTAAAAGTCATTAGATGTGATAATGAGACAGAGTTTAAGAATAGAGTTATGGATGACTTCTGCAAGGAAAAAGGTATTAGGAGAGAATTTAGTGTAGCTAGAACTCCTCAGCAAAATGGAGTAGCTGAGAGGAGAAATAGAACACTCATAGAAGCTGCTAGAACCATGTTAGCCGACTCTAAGTTGCCTATCACTTTTTGGGCTGAAGCAGTTAATACTGCTTGCTATGTCCAGAATAGGGTTTTGGTTGTCAAATCTCACAATAAGACATCATATGAACTTTTTAGAGGTAGAACTCCTGCAATAGGATTTCTTAGACCTTTTGGATGTCATGTGACAATTCTGAATACCTTAGACCATCTTGAAAAGTTTGATGGTAAAGTAGATGAAGGATTCTTAGTTGGATATTCTCTTAATAGCAAAGCTTTTAGAGTATACAACTCAAGAACTAGAAGAGTAGAGGAAAACCTGCATGTGGATATTTAGAGAATAAATCCAATGTAGCAGGTCAAGGTCCTAATTGGCTATTTGATCTTGAGACACTAACCCATTCTATGAATTATGTGCCTGTTGTTGTTGAAACTAATGCATTTTCAGGTTCAAAAGGTGATGAAACAACAAATGAGGCAGGGTTAGACAAAAAGAAAGATCAAGATTATTTGCTGATGCCAATATGGACAAGTACAAGTGTGGATTCAACTTCAAAATTTGATGAACCTTCTTCTGATGAAGCTAAAGAAGGGATTGAAGATGAACACAAGGAAGATGGAACAAAGGAACAAGAGAATGTTTCTACTGATGATAGTACTGCTGAGATAGAGCATTCTACTGCTAGGCTTAATTTTTCTACCACTGAGCCAAATGTTTCTACTGCTGGCCCTTCAGAACTATATGAAGCAGAATTCTCAAAAGATGAGGTGGAATTCAACAATCTCCCACCTAACTATCAAGTTCCTTCTACTCCACACACAAGGATTCACAAAGTCCACTCCCTGGACAATGTTATTGGAGATGTACAATCAGGGGTGAAGACAAGGCAACAACTGATGTCTTCAGACCAACAAGGGCTTCTTGATGCCCTTTATGCTTCAAAGCAGCATGAGTTTTCAAACTCTTGCTTGTTTGTATGTTTTCTATCACAAGCAGAACCAAAAAATGTTCTTAAAGCCCTAGATGATTCAAGCTGGGTAGAAGCTATGCAAGAGGAGCTTCTTCAGTTTAAGATTCAGAATGTATGGGTGCTAGTTGATTTACCTAAAGGTGTAAGGGTAATTGGCACTAGATGGGTTTTTAGAAATAAAAGGGATGAAAGGGGCATAGTGATTAGGAATAAGGCTAGATTAGTAGCCCAAGGGTACACACAAGAAGAAGGGATAAACTATGAAGAAGTTTTTGCTCCAGTAGCAAGGATTGAAGCCATTAGGTTATTTTTTGCTTATGCTTCATTTATGGGCTTCACGGTTTATCAAATGGATGTCAAGAGTGCATTTTTATATGGTACTATTGAAGAAGAGGTGTATGTCTCACAACCTCCAGGTTTTACTGACCCAGATCATCCAGACAAAGTGTATAAGGTAGTTAAGGCTCTTTATGGCCTTCTTCAGGCACCAAGGGCTTGGTATGAAACACTGGCTTCCTATTTAATTGAAAATGGATTTCAAAAAGGCAAGATTGATCAGACATTATTCATCAAGAAGCACAAGAATGATCTTTTACTAGTTCAGGTGTATGTGGATGATATCATCTTTGGATCTACAAGGAAGGAGATGTGTTTGGAGTTTGAGAAACTTATGCATAATAAGTTTCAAATGAGTTCCATGGGGGAACTTACATTCTTTTTGGGTCTGCAAGTTAAGCAATCATGTGAAGGCATATTTATTAGTCAAGATAAATATGTTGCAGAGATTGTAAGGAAATTCAAATTTGCTGATTCAAAAGTGGCAAGTACACCAATGGACTCTGAGAAGCCACTTCTTAAAGATTTAGATGGAGAAAATGTAGATGTACACACATACAGATCTATGATAGGTTCTCTGATGTATCTCACATCATCAAGACCTGATATCATGTTCTCTGTTTGTGCTTGTGCAAGATTTCAAGTAACTCCAAAGGTTTCTCACCTCACAGCTGTCAAGAGGATTTTTAGATATCTCAAGGGTCAACCTAGGTTGGGTCTATGGTATTCTAGAGAATCACCTTTTGACTTGGTAGCATTTTCAGATAGTGATTATGCAGGTGCAAGCTTGGACAGAAAGTCAATAACTGGAGGATGTCAATTCCTTGGGTGTAGACTTATCTCATGGCAGTGTAAGAAGCAAACAATTGTGGCTACTTCAACAACTGAAGCTGAATATGTAGCTGCTGCAAGTTGCTGTGGTCAAGTTCTATGGCTTCAAAACCAACTTCTTGACTATGGGTACAATTTCATGAACACTGTCATACATATTGATAATAGTAGTACAATTTGCATAATTAAATATCCAGTACAACATTCTAAAACAAAACACATTGAAATTAGACATCATTTTATTAGAGACTGCAATGAGAAAAAGTTAATTCAAGTTCTTAAAATTGATACTGATCACAACTTTGCAGATCTTCTCACAAAAGCTTTTGATGTTGGAAGGTTTCAATACTTGGTAGCAAGTATTGGAATGCTTAATCCTCAATGATTTTAAACTCTGTGTTTTTGTATATAAATTTTTGTTTGTACTGCTAGCATTGTTAATTAATACTGTTACTGAAAAGTTTTTACTGTTGGTACAAATTTTTGTTTGTTAAGTTCATACTGTTAGTCATATGATTCTACTGCTATAAGACAAATGTTTTTGCATTTTGTTTCTTGGTTTTGGACTAACATTTTCAGGTATGAACATTTGAGCACAAAGGAAGTTTCAAGTGAAATGGAAGCAGCAGAATGATTATCTTAGTTACTGACATAATAGGTTTATAATGGACTGAGTTTGGGAATTCATTACCAAAGGTTTACACCTAAGTTAATTGATTCTTTAAAACTTATTTCTTGAAACCTGATTATGATGTTTCACATTGACTTGATGGCTCAGTTGGTCAGATAGTAACTGACACAACTCACTTTCTATCATTTTATACTTTAATTAGTATAATGAGCAATTCTAAGGACATCTGATAGAAAGAACAACTAGCAAAAGTGCATCTAACACTTGTGTTAGAGGTAACAATTGCTATGAGCTGGAAAACCTGTCAAGAAAGCCCTTTGAATGGGTTTATCTTTACACAGGCAATTATTTATAACTGAAAACATTGGTTCTCACACAACCAGAGGTTAAATTAAACCGAATTCTTGATTAAGTGTCTGTTACACACTTAATCCCTTCAAAATGGTTGAGAGCAGTATGATTTTTCAATAATAAAATCATATTCATACTGCTAAGTCAAAAGTTTCTTAAAAAGGATTTTCAAAGAGGCTCAGAAAAACCATCAAATGATGGACAATGAGTCAAAGCCCCATGATTCACCACTCATAGGAGTTAACACACCTAGAAGTGATGAGGACAGCAAATTAAACTCTTAAGTAATTGATGGCCAACATGTACACTATTGTCTGAAAACATGTTCAAATTGGTAGATCAGATGATGGTGAGAGATCTTCCAAACAGGGGAGGAAATGATAAATCTCAGGGGAGGAAATATTTTGGTACATGGTGAGAGATCTTCCAAGATCAAGGGAGGAAGATTAACCAATGAATGAAGAAAAGATTGTGGTTGTGTATGCTCAAAACATGGGAGAAATTGATCAAGCAGTTGTTGTATCTCCTCCTACAATGGAAAAGACAAGAGCATACAAGATGATGATGTCAGCTTTTTGAGAAGCTAACATGTCTTATTATTCAGCCAATAATAAGAACAAGCATTCAGTTGATGGATGCTGGGAATAAACTTTTTTAGTTGATGGATACTGGAAATAAGCTCTTCAAATGAAGAAAATTCAAATGAAGATTCTGGAGTATTATATATATTCAGAAGGGATGAAGCATTCAAATGGAGAAAGTTCTATCTAGGAGCTTTCAGTTTCAATTTCAGTTCACTACGTTTGTTCATCACTTGCAAAGGCATGCTGGAAGAAGACTTCTTGGAACAAGCATCCAAGATACACAGCACCATTTCCTCTTATAATTCCTCCATCCAAGGAAATTGCACCATCTTTTATTCAAAGTACTGCTATTGTTCAAGACAAAGAAAGATGATGTTATTGCTGAAAAAGATTCACAGAAGGTAGATGAGTTAGACAGAAAGATACTTAATCTTGAAAAACAAAGAAAAAGCTCAGATCAAGAGTCTGACTGTTTAGTGTTTGAAAGATCCTCACAATCAAAATTTAATTCAGAAGAAACATGTTGATTAGGGAATCACATGTTTAGGGGAGGATTGTTGGGAATTAAATGTTCTGAAGATTTGTATTGTGAATTAAATGTTTACAAGGTTAGTTCTGCTCAAAGAAATATACTAAGTATCATTCTACTGCTAGTACATTTCATTCTACTGCTAGTATTAGAGATTCTGCTGCTGCAAGCATTCTACTGCTAGTGCATCAGATACTGCTGTTAAAGAGATAAGTGTCGCGTATTCTACTACTGTATAGATAAGTACACAAAGATATTGTGTGTATAAAAGTCAAAGATATACGGTAGATAATATCTTTGATAGATGTTTAGTCAATAAGTTGTGTACACAGATACAAGTTGTATCTTAAGGACTGACACACTCAAGCAAAGCAAGTAGTTCGACAAGACTTATCATTTATTGTAAAGATCTCCTTAGTTGTATAAAAGGAAGATCTTATTTTTAGTTACAAAAGTCTGAGTGTTGAATGTGTTGAAAAATAGACTAACCAAGTGCAAAATTTGTAACTAGTCGAATACTAAGAAAACATACATTTGAGTTGTTCATAACAGAAAATAGTTTTCTTTGTAATAGATATTCAAGGTTTTGTAACCCTAGTGATAGTGAACATCACTCGTATTATTCTCAAATAATATTTAATCGTTTGGTGTTAACATTCATTGTTCATTATCAAACTCAACATCCACCTCTGTTCCATTTCCAATAACAAATAACCTTCTAAGTGTGGTTAAGTAGATTCCGCATACTTAATCATATTCACTCAAAGTATCTCATATACTCGTTATAAAGGACTAACATCCTATGAAGTGTATCGCGCATCCTCGCACTAAGATCCTACGGAAGATAAGCATTTAGGCATATAGTCTAATTCTAAATATTATCTATCACACCTATTATCAATTAATCATCATGTAGCAAATAAGCATATAGCAAACAAACACATAGCAAATAAGCACATAGCAATTAAGACAATCAAGGTTTTAAGAAAGCGTACCTTTGCCGCTAGCTATTCTTAAGGATACATTACCATGAGAGATATTGTGCGTGATGCAAGATTTGAGTATCGATGAGTATTCACACGTATGACGAGAATATGAATGTACATTCATATCTTTTATTTGCTTCCCTTGTGCATCTAAAGACATAACTTGCAAGAAAACTTGGTACCCAGTTTCTCATGGGTCTGAGATGGTTAGTAATAAGCATCCTTTGCATTTACATGCATAAGATGAGGATGTTGTTAGCAAGCAAGAATTCCCGTAGATATATGTCTAGTTGACTTTTATAAAAGATTTTATTTGAAGATGTTTTACTTAAGATCCATTAGTGCTAAACGAGATTTATAGAAAAATAAGTTTTCCAAATAACAAATCTAGATTTGTCCAAGAGATTTTACAAATTTAATTTGTTTTGACTTGCTCGTTGATGACTCACATGAATTAAAACATAAGCCTGTTTTATCTCCGAATGCCTTTTGACTATCTAGTGAATTCTTAAGAGATTGAGAACTTTTTTCAAATTTAGCTAATATCTTTGCCTTTTCCTTAAGTTTCTTAATTTTACTTTTATAATCTTGACACATTTTACATTCTAGATCAATTTCTATACCACTTTCAAGTCTAGACATTCTATCTTTTAAAATGATTTCTTTTTCCAATTTACTTTCAAAAGATTTTAAAGATTCATTTTCTGAAAATATTTTTAGACTTATGTTACACAAATGTTTAAACTCATTTTCTAATTTTGAAAATTCTAGAATGAATGGGTCATAGCAAAAGTGTTCGATTTTAGAGTGTACATCATTTGAAGTTTCAACCTTTTGACATATTTCGTATTCAGAACACACATTGTCTTCTTCATCCGTATCACTCCAAGATTCTTCAATGAGTTCTCTTCGTATATTGCTCATATAGTCCTTGATGACATTACCTTCATTGAAAACACTTGAACTAGTAGCATTTGTATTTAATCTATCTAAATATCTATCTACTGATTCGTCTTAAGAAGTGACGAATTGTTCATATGTGTGTTCAAGATCAATTTGGTTATCTTTGGATTGACTATTTTCTTGATGAAAGTTTAAAAGATTTTTCCAAATGTCATTTTCCGTTTGACACAATAAAATTCTTTCATATTCAATTCTCGGCAAGGCTTTATAAATCATTATTTTAGCTTCAATATTTTTATAAAACTTCCTTTTAAAATTATCACTTTGATTTTCAAAATTTATTTTCATTGGTTGAAAATCACCAATTGAAATGACATGCCAAAGATCTTAATTTATTGATTTCACATAACTTTCAAATCTATTTTTTCCATTCAATAAAATTATTTTTTTTGAAAAATGGTGGTCCTTTCAAAGAATGCCATTCTAGATATCTTTCAGACTCCATAGATCGATTCAAGTTTTAAAATACAATATACTTTAAAGTTCTTGAGTGACCCGCTCTGATGCCAACTGTAGAAACTAGAAGGGGAGGGGGGGTTGAATAGTTTCACCATTTTGGTCGGTATTGTGTTTGTTCATACCTGAAGTGATCTTTTAGTCGGTATGTTGTTGAAACGATTTTTCTCGATTAAAAACTTATCAAGTGTAGTTTTACGTAACGTGTTTTTATATTTTGTGATTATCAAAATGTAAAAAGACCGAATAATGCAAATAACGTTTTTGACATTATTTTTATTAACACTTTCGAATTCTTTTAACTTTGTCATTTTTCTACACAAGGATGGTTAACTATTACATTCTATAATAAAAAGAAAAATACTATCTTGTTATTAAGAAAAGAATATTAAAGTGGGTGAAACATGATTGCCTTAATCTTTTTATCCCACCATTGATTCGAACAATTGAGAGTCCTCATACTTTTATCCCAACCAAAACTTGTTTCCCCATTTGTCATTGAAGTCCAAAGGTTGCAGTCTTTCCTCATTTCATCGTACTTGTTCTTTATAACCCTAAAGCTATATACCCGGTCTTAGCAATTTTCTCGAACTCTGACTGAAGTTCGTTCCATTTGAATGTAGAACTTCGACCATTATTCATGAGATATTTCTTTAAGATCCTACACAAAGCCAGGACGGATTCATCCGTCCATTTATATGTCTCCCGTTTCTTCACATCATCGTTGTTTACACCGTCATTTTTCGTGACAAAATCATTACTCGAGGCCATCTAACCAAGAAACCAAAGAGGTTTGTATTTTCTGTTTTTGGTCCAACTTATGTGATTAAACTATATTGATCTACTTGTCCAAAATATAAGTGTGATATATGGTTAGAAACCTCTTAATGTCTAGTTATAAAGAAAAGAAATGGTGAAGTGTTTGGAGTTTCCTACAATTAGTTATGCTAGTTTCGTACAACCTGTTTATCGGACAGATTCATCTGAATTTTGTCCTATCTATCTTTTGAGTTTCTAGCCTTTTGGGTCTCGTATGCCTTTATTTAGGTCTTATATTTTTCTTAAGTTTTAGACTGCACAACTAAACATTCAAGAGGATGCGACCAAAGGAAAATGACAAACACCGTAAGTCATTTTATCACGTGAAAAATTAAGTTGACAATAATGATCATGTATGTGCAGACCCAAAACAACTTAATATTAAGAAGCAGGCAAAGAACACACAAAGCCAAATCCTAATAGATCAGATCGTAACAAACCCCTTCACAATTTCATGGTTCTTAGAGTTTGTCATAATGTTACAAGTGATGATATAGGTTCTGAAACAACTAACTAAGAAACTAAAAAGGTGAAGTGTTTCATGCTTTTAGTCCAACTTAAATGATTAAACTGTATTGATCCACTAGTCTAAAATTTAATTGTAATACATGGTTAGAAACCCCTGTATGTCTAGTTTCAACAAGAAGAAACGGTGAAGCGTTTGGAGTTTCCTCCATAGAGTTATGCTAGTTTTCATACAACATGTTTATGAGACACATTTATCTAAATTTTATCCTAGCTATCTTTTGAGTTTGAAGCCACTTGAATCTTCTATGCCTTTATTTTGAGTCCTCAATCATTTATAGCTTTGAACTACTAAGGTATTAAATGATTGTGGCATTAACAATGCAGTTACTAAGTGACGTGTTAACAATCAATCAATTACTTCCACCTCAAAAGCACTTTTTTATGATATGGGTCATCTTTGGATCTTAGAGCACAAGGTGTAGTGAGTAACTTCACCTCCTCATTTGAGGCTCACGAGGTGCCACATCACTTTAACAAACCTCAACAACTAACTCCCCCTCTCACTAACAACTAACCTCAACTTACTCATTTGGGCCCCACCACTTACAACTTTATTTTTTTATTCAAATTTTCAAATAAACTAAATTCATTTCATTAAAAATAAAAATACAATACAACACAATAAAAAAACATACAAAACGTAAAATAACGATACGGTAAAAAAAACGCAACTTAAGAAATACATCAAATTATAACGAAAGTAATTATTCGGATTATGTTGTTGAATTTGTTCCCATTGATGTCATTGACAAACATGCTCGATGAGACATCGTTGAAGTTTTGTGTGTTTGCGTTTATCATGTAGTTCATTGGATTTTCTTCTTTGCACTGCGCAACTGATGAAGCGAAAAGTGTACCGCTTTTAAGGGGTCATTTAAGCCCTAAATCGTATTTATTTGATCAAATATTGCCCTAAATCGTTCCTTTTGTCATTTTAGGTACTTTTGAGGAGAAATCTGGAAAAGGAGGCATTTTGGACGTTTTTGGAGCATAAAAGTGAAGAAAACGGCAAAGTCTCAAAAATCGGCTAAAAGTTACCTTTGACGGCGTCACAATTAACCCCAGACGGCGTCATGCCTTGGCAAGAAAAAGTGGACGTGAAATTTACTCATGATAAGCCAGTGAAAATAGCATGTGAATTCTGACGGCGTCACGCTTTAACTTGATCAAGGGCGTCACGGCTTAAATCAAAAGGGGACGGCGTCACGTTCAAGGTTCGACGGCGTCAAGCCTTGATAAGCCAGAATGGATTTTGGAAGAGCTAAAGAGGGACGGCGTCAAGAAGGTCATCCGGGAACCCTAGAAGCGGCGAGGTGACGGCGTCACACTCCATAACGTGACGCCGTCAGATCCAAAAATCTATATATAGTTTTCTAATTTTTTGTCATTGAGGAGAGCTTAGTGTGTGGAATTTTGGGAGAAAACCCTAAGACGAATTTAGCTTCTTTTTCAAGGCTTTTTGCCTTGAGATCTTCCATGTTACATTGAAGATAAGTTATCAATTAATCATTCAATATGTCTATGTGTTGTTTGATTTTATCTTATTCTTGTCTTTTGATTAACATGTTAGGCTAAATTTATCTTGTGTTTGCTTAGATCTAATGAAACCTAGCTATTGATTATTGGTTATTAGTGTGTTGTTAGTTGTATTGGATGATTGTTTATCTATGTTAGGCTTAAGAAAACTGGCTAACTTCCTATTCGGTAACTTGCTTGAACGTCTTAAGAAACATGAACCAAATGCGTACTAAAGGTTTTTATGGTTGTATTTAATGCACAAGCGAATTCTAGTGATCCCATGTTAGGAGCTTCCTAGCCGGCTCGACATAGGAGTGAAGTAGGAGCTTGTAGAGTTGGGGAAGTACGTACGCCACCCCACGATTGGTATTAAGGAATACACCCGTCATCCACGCGACTAATACACACTAATTAACCGGTAAAAGATAGTTAGGGAGTAAGGAAATCTAAGTAAACACATTTCTCTACACATAAGTTTCTCACCACATTTTCATTTTTGTTATTTACTTTATTTGCATTTGTAGTTATTTGGGTTAGTTGACTAGCAACTAATTCCGCCCACTCCTTCAAAACCGAGATTTTACTTGCTTTCATAAAAAAATATAAAAACATAAAAAAAGAATCATCCCTCACCCTTAGACCTATTAGAGTAGTCTTTCATACCTAACGAACACTATTCCCTGTGGAGAACGATCAATCCCCCGTACTTACCACTACACTATACTACATCGGTCAGGTACACTGCCTGGTGGGGTTGTAAGCCTCTTGAGATCCCTCGAGAGGTAAAACCTGTTGTAAGGTTACAAAACCACGCATCAAGTTTTTGGCGCCGCTGCCGGGGAATAGTTATTGTTTAGGTTGAATTTTTATTTCTATTAGGTCTACTCACTAAATTCCTTTCTAGTGAGATTTTTATTTTATTTTTCTAGGTTTTCTTTAGTCTATCTATTTTCTTCGTGTCTTTGTTTGTAACCATACCATCCGACATCATGGAAGATGGTAATATCCTTAACCCCCACAACCCACCACCACAACAACCACCACCACCTCCTAGAGCCCGTACTTTAGGAGAGTATTCCCGTCCTAGCCACCATGGCTATCGAAACACCATTGAGCTCACTCAAGGAGCCAATATCACACCCTTGCGATCCGACACCATCCGGTTGGTGCAAAGCGGATGCGCATTCCATGGACTTCGATCTGAAGATCCTAATCAACACCTCAAGGACTTTCTTAAAATCGTTGATTCTATAGACCTTGATGTTGCCACTCGAGAGACGACCCGATTGCGTCTCTTCCAATTCTCTCTGCGGGACCAAGCTAGTCAATGGCTAGAACGTCAACCCGCAGGATCCATCACCTCTTGGGATGATCTCACTACTCGTTTCCTTGCTCAGTTTTTCCCACCGGGAAGAACTACCAAGCTAAGGAATGATATCTTGATGTTCCAACAACGTCAAGGCGAAACTCTCTACGAGGCATGGACTCGATTCAAGGACTTACTCCAAAAAGTCCCTCACCATGGCATAGAACTTTGGCTCCAAGTCCAAATCTTCTATGACCATATCAATCTCTCCACGAGGCAAACCATTGACCAATCGGCCGGTGGCAAGCTACGTGATCTAAGTGCGGAACAATCATGGGCTCTCCTAGAGGATCTTGCTCTTTATGACAACGAAAGTTGGAGTGATCCCCGTGATTTGAATAAAACGGTCAAGGCAATATCTTTGCCTTCGAACAATTCAAGCACTCCCGACCGTAGGATCATAGAACTTGAAGACCAAGTCAAGTTTCTTATGAAATCCTACGAGGCTCCTAAACCTCCAAGCCAAGTGAACAAAATCACTTCTTTGTGTAAATTATGTAGTGGTCCCCACGACACTCATGATTGCATGGAACTTCCCAAACAGGCTTTCAAAGAATTCGCATCCTCGCGAATCGATAAGGCGGGAGATAAGTGGCTCGCCACTAATTATGGGCCCAAAAATTCCGAAGATGGGTATGAGGCATGGAAGAATAAGCCAAATTTTAGTTGGAACCAAACTCGTAGCGTATCATTCAATGACTCTACCCCGCTCACCTGGTCTGAACATTATCCTCAGCGACACACGCATAAACAACAAAATCGCGAGGAATCACTGCAAAAATTCATTCTCTCTCAAGAAACACAGCTCTCCAAACTTGAGAATCAATTCAGACAACAGCAAGTTGATATGAACAACAAGGTTGATGACCTGTTAAAGGTTATCAATGATCGCCTTGCTGGCAGGTCAACTTGTGAGTTGGCACGAGTTAATGAGATCAAATCTGTTACGGTGACCCACCAAACACCCCCTCCTGTAAAAATCAAGCACCCTAGTAAACTCTTCAAATACATATCACAAAACGAAAAAAAAACAGGAGATACTCATACCCCTTCGAAACCTCTCCACTTCGTGAACACCATTACAACAATACCTGTTCCTAAACCAAATTTGGACCAACAAACAGCCAAGAATGTGGACAATGAAATGGAGGGTGAAGTTCCCGAAAAGAAGCCCGAGGCGCCCGACGACTATCTAGACTCACCAAAGAACTCGAGTACAATAGAGGTGAGTGATGAGGAGGGCTCGGAAGAGAAATCCGAAATGCCTCATGGGCTCCCAGGACTGCTAGACCGCCCCCTGGTAGAGGAACTTGAGAGGGGCACAGCAAGGTCGCCTATGGGATTCGGAGAGAGAATAGAGGATGGCCCTCCTAGGGTCTTTAAGATATCTTGCACCACTAGGAAAAAGTTTATAAAAGATGCCTACATAAACCCCAACTCTTCTATGAGCGCAATATCCCTCTCTCTATATAACGAAGCCTTCACTGAACAAGTCAAATATGAAGGGTCTAATATCATCGGGGTAATAAGGAGGGTACCAATTGTGATAGAAAAGTTCCTCTTTCATATCGAGTTAACTGTAATTAATAACATGAACTCTATCATCAGCCCATCCTTAACTGGCCTTGTTCTAGGCAAACCATTCATAAAAGCAACGGGAGTGATACTCGATGAGGATGATAGGAGTGCATTATTTACCGATGGTGTCAGGAAAGTGATTTTTCGGGATGGCTGTGAAGAAGTGTATGAGTATCAACCATCAGCAAGTGGCAACACATGGGGGTTACACGGTAGAAGGCCTGGCCGCATTAAGCAACATGATCCAAATAATCTCAAAATACCTTGCATGATTGGTCACAAGCATTTTTATAATGTTTACATTGACACATGTTTACCCAAAAATGTGATGTCCTTGTTTCATTATAACAACATTTGCAGATGGGGGATGATTCATAAAGGGAAGGACGACATCGGCATAGATGATGATATACAGGTGTTTGTAGGAAATATGACATTCACTATGAGCTTCGCAATCGTCGATAATATCGAAGAGTACATCGATCCCAGGTTATCACAAGTTGTTTTTGGGGCACCTTTTTGCCAGGCCACAAGCTTGGTTGTGGACGAGCTCAATGGGATCATGACTTTCACCGATGGGATTAGGGAAATCTCATACCAAACGCCTTACAAGATGAGAGAATTCAAGGAGAGTGATTATAAAGGGCTCGATGGGTTAAGTTCCCAACTCGTGTTATGTGATGATGATATGAGAAGGGGATGTAAGGACACTTTTGACCTGTCAAGCGGATTCTTTAAGCACGATAAGGAACTTAGTTCTAAATACCGAAACAATCCTTTTGATCACGTGGACCCGAAATACCTTTACTATGAAAGTGATTCTGATAGAGGATCGAAGGAGAATGGCCTAGGAACCGTGACCGATGATGGAGTCACGTAATGTACGCGACTTTGAGTCTAGCTACAAGACTCGTTAATAAAGAAAAGCGCTTCTTGGGAGGCAACCCAAGCTTTGCTTTATTTGTTTTATTTGCTTTGTGTGTTTATTTATTTGTTTGTTTGATTTTATTTGTTTCCGTATGTATGTTTAATTTTTATTCTTATTGATTCATGTTCAAAAGTAAATTGTGAAAATGCTTTATTTTGTTTTTAACTTCGTCTTAACTACATATAAAGGTATTTTGCAAAAGTTAAGTGTAAGGGAAATCTAAATCGGTTTATTAGAACACAAATGAACATGAATCATAGTAATAATAAATTAACATACATATTAGTATTTGTTTGAGTCAAATGCTTGTATCGAGTCATAATGATGTTTTGCAGGATTTCCAGGAAGTAAGGTAAAGGTTTTTCCAGAAATTTTCCGGAAACTTAAAATGAAAATTTTTGTCAGGTCATTTCTGACGGCGTCAGGGTTTATAACCTGACGGCGTCAGATTTAATTTTCAGAAATTTTTGAAAGTTTTGTTTTTAAAAAGTTTTTATTAAAATCTCCAACTTATAATCTCCAGGAATCTGCAAAATTATCATTCCACAAGCATTATATCCTTATATATAGATTTTATCCCGCCGATGTTATGCAGGTTTTCGTGTTTGTTTTCTCAGGTTTAACAGGTTATTTTGGACAAGGAAATGTTTTGAATCAAGCTTTTGGCGATGCATTAGTCATGGAGCTTCAACATTCTCTTTGGAGGAAGATTTAACCGTGTAATTTCATTATCCACCGAGCGAATCAGGGGAGTATTTGATTTCATTCTTTTACTTTTTACTTTTACATCTTGTTATTTGAACATTGGGGACAATGTTCATCTTAAGTGTAAGGGGGAGGGGGGTAAAAGTACGATTTTAGAGAATGCCATTGCGCTTGATTTTTGTTTGTTTAATAGTAGATGTGTAATAAAACTGAGAGAAATACTTGTTAAGGTAATTTTAGCGCCAAATTTAAAATTTTTTACAACATATAGGAGTGAAACTTTGATCTTAATAAGCGTCTCATGGATAGGAGTTATATGACTAGCACAAAACCGTACCACTAAAAAATTTTCCACCCCCAAATATGTGAGGTTCGCCCCTAGAATTGGTAGGAAAAGCATTTATGCTATGATGTGTGTACCGGTAGCACTTAGATTCTAGAACTTGCGTTAGGACCATTCCGAGGCCACAAGTGAGACTACATTCGTGTAGTTAGATTTACTACATGATAAGAGGCATTAGGATTAACCCATTGTTTTACACCTGTGTTTTTGTTATAATTACTTCGGCTACATTGGTCAAGTAATTCTCCCACACCCTTTGCGTTGTACTCATTTTTAGTACACGATACCCCTAGTACACCCCTCAGAGCCTATCTTTTCGTTTCGACCTTTAAGCATTTTACTTAAAGGAAGAATTTGTTTACACCCCACTAAAATGTACACCCAAATCGCCTTAGCCTACCTTGTATGCACTCATTTTTAGTGCATTATTGTGACAACATTTGTTTAAACCCAAGTTAATTATCTAGTTGATTACATGGTTGCTAAGTCGAGTCATATCCTTGTACATATTGTTTTGGGACGATTGGGACTCATGGGTAAAGTACTAGTGTAATGGAGTAATGGGGAAGAACATCAATTATTACCCCCATATGTGCTAAATGTTTTAAAAGGTACTCCAAGTTTTTCAATTATCTTAATTCGAGTCATTAGAATAGTTATTTCTAAAGTTATGTAAAAGTTCAAGTGTAAGGGGAATGCAACGCCCCTATGATGTATTATTTTGGATGGTAGGGCAAAAGTGTATGCAAAAAAAAAAAAAAAAAAAAAAAAAAAAAAAAAAAAAAAAAAAAATCAAAAAAATCAAGAAAAATACAAAAAAAATGAGAAAAAGAAAAATAGAAAAAAACATACGGACTACCATCCCGTTTCATTTTATGTTTGTTTTATGTTTTTGTTATTTCATTTCTAGCTTAAGATCGAGTCTAGTCTTGGCTTAGCAACATTGTATAGTACATGTAATTGATCAAGATCTTTAACTCGCCACCAGTAAAATATCCCTTATCCAACAAAACCGTGTTTTCCTTTTCCCTACACCTAACGTTACAACCCATTTAAAAGCCCTCTTTGATAGTTTATCTTAGGTGCTTACGCCTAGTGGAGGAGGTTTTCGATCCTTTCCCAAGCCTATGGTAATCTATTTGCTATGACAGGTAGTGAGAGATATTATCCGTTTTCATTTATGAGATTTATTTTGATGACACTTGAGAGATGTGAGTATCTAAACACTACTTGTGAGGTGCTAGTTTGTAATCTCCGTGCTTATTATGATTGAAGTGGAACGATTATTTGTTGTAATTACTTTTATGTTAGCATTAAATGACCCCTAACTTGTATTTTGATTAGAATAAAAGCGCATTTGCTTGAGGACAAGCAAATCTCAAGTGTAAGGGTATTTGATGAAGCGAAAAGTGTACCGCTTTTAAGGGGTCATTTAAGCCCTAAATCGTATTTATTTGATCAAATATTGCCCTAAATCGTTCCTTTTGTCATTTTAGGTACTTTTGAGGAGAAATCTGGAAAAGGAGGCATTTTGGACGTTTTTGGAGCATAAAAGTGAAGAAAACGGCAAAGTCTCAAAAATCGGCTAAAAGTTACCTTTGACGGCGTCACAATTAACCCCAGACGGCGTCATGCCTTGGCAAGAAAAAGTGGACGTGAAATTTACTCATGATAAGCCAGTGAAAATAGCATGTGAATTCTGACGGCGTCACGCTTTAACTTGATCAAGGGCGTCACGGCTTAAATCAAAAGGGGACGGCGTCACGTTCAAGGTTCGACGGCGTCAAGCCTTGATAAGCCAGAATGGATTTTGGAAGAGCTAAAGAGGGACGGCGTCAAGAAGGTCATCCGGGAACCCTAGAAGCGGCGAGGTGACGGCGTCACACTCCATAACGTGACGCCGTCAGATCCAAAAATCTATATATAGTTTTCTAATTTTTTGTCATTGAGGAGAGCTTAGTGTGTGGAATTTTGGGAGAAAACCCTAAGACGAATTTAGCTTCTTTTTCAAGGCTTTTTGCCTTGAGATCTTCCATGTTACATTGAAGATAAGTTATCAATTAATCATTCAATATGTCTATGTGTTGTTTGATTTTATCTTATTCTTGTCTTTTGATTAACATGTTAGGCTAAATTTATCTTGTGTTTGCTTAGATCTAATGAAACCTAGCTATTGATTATTGGTTATTAGTGTGTTGTTAGTTGTATTGGATGATTGTTTATCTATGTTAGGCTTAAGAAAACTGGCTAACTTCCTATTCGGTAACTTGCTTGAACGTCTTAAGAAACATGAACCAAATGCGTACTAAAGGTTTTTATGGTTGTATTTAATGCACAAGCGAATTCTAGTGATCCCATGTTAGGAGCTTCCTAGCCGGCTCGACATAGGAGTGAAGTAGGAGCTTGTAGAGTTGGGGAAGTACGTACGCCACCCCACGATTGGTATTAAGGAATACACCCGTCATCCACGCGACTAATACACACTAATTAACCGGTAAAAGATAGTTAGGGAGTAAGGAAATCTAAGTAAACACATTTCTCTACACATAAGTTTCTCACCACATTTTCATTTTTGTTATTTACTTTATTTGCATTTGTAGTTATTTGGGTTAGTTGACTAGCAACTAATTCCGCCCACTCCTTCAAAACCGAGATTTTACTTGCTTTCATAAAAAAATATAAAAACATAAAAAAAGAATCATCCTTCACCCTTAGACCTATTAGAGTAGTCTTTCATACCTAACGAACACTATTCCCTGTGGAGAACGATCAATCCCCCGTACTTACCACTACACTATACTACATCGGTCAGGTACACTGCCTGGTGGGGTTGTAAGCCTCTTGAGATCCCTCGAGAGGTAAAACCTGTTGTAAGGTTACAAAACCACGCATCAGCAACGCTCAATCCATTTCTGTTGTAAATTTGGTTGCGGAGAAATATACATTTCGATAGCTTCGGATATCGCAAATTTTTGATCTTTCAAAATCATGTTATGCATTATGATGCACGAGTACATGATTCTCCGTAACTTGCCCACAGTAAATGCACGCACCGGTTGGGCAATAATATGCCAACGTCCTTGGAGGATACCAAAAGCTCTTTCGATATCTTTTCGAGCACTTTCTTGTTTCGCTTTAAATACGGTATTTTTTAGGTTATTTGCAACCGTAAATGATTTGACAAAAGATGCCCATTCTGGGTAAATTCCGTCAGCTAGATAATACCCATGGTTAAATGTACGCCCGTATACTTCAAACGGAACCTCAGGGGAGATGTCATCAAGCAGGTCGTCGAATAACGGAGAATTATTCAAAACGGTAAGATCGTTATTCGCACCCGCTACCCCAAAAAATACATGCCAAATCCACAAGTCTTATGACACAACGGCTTCAAGCATTATAGCTAGATACTTTTTATCACCTCTGTGAAATTGGCCTTGCCATTCTTTCAGATAATTTTTCCATTCCCAGTGCATACAATCGATGCTTCCTAACATTTCCGGTATCTTATGAACCGCGTTATGTGCGTGGTATACGCTGCGAATGTCATCCTCGTCTGGTTTTCTTAAAAACTCCTTCGAACACAACTGGATTATGCACGTAGTAAAAAAATATAGACAATCGAGTGCACAGTGTTCCCCTATTTGTAAATACTCATCTAATGCATCAGCTGCTAGCCCGTAAGCCAATTGGCGTAGGTCACATGTGCATTTCATAATCACACTAAAACTCACTACACCCGTAGCATTGGGTCGGACTCTAAAGAAATTAAAATGCTTGAGAAGAGGATGATGAGTTTGAATATATGTTTCAATACCTTGTACTATTTCTAAAAATAGTTTACGGCTCATACGAAAGCGACGCCTAAATTTTTCATCCGTATATTTTGGGTTGTCACCAAAATAGTCAGCCATTAGACGTTCTTCAGCAATTTTACGTTCACAGGGGATGTATCTACGGTGGCATGAAGGTCCGGCTTCTTGTTGTTGGAACGATTGCTCGAACTCAAACACTTGGAGAATCATCTCCAGCTCCGTTATCTTTTCAAGATCACTTTCACCGGAAGAAGATGAATTGCTCATGTTTTTTGCTTATATGTAAGTGTTTTGAAATAAAAGTTGTGTAGAATTTGATTAAAACGTGTAATATTTATAGTGTGTAAAGTATGTGTGTTAAAAAAAAAATAAATAAATAAAAAAAATGATACTTTTAAATTTCCAAACGTTCCACAACGGATACCTGCCAATAGTACTGACAAAAGGACGATTTTTACCCTCGGCGTGTAGACGACGAGGGTGCAAGTGGCGCGGAAAAAACAAGGGGACGGTGTAGTGGCGAGGCACAACGAATGTGCCACCGTGGCACGACGAGCCACAACGAAGACTACACCTTGTGCTCTTATAACGGTTGTCTGGTTTGATTTATTAAGTAGTGTTATATCATGCTAAACCACAACAATGAGTTCTCCTAATAAACACCAGGGAAAAGAATAAATGATGGTGACTGTTACAAACAAATGAATTTTTTCAAAATGCCCATTTGGATGGTATCACGGTACTTAGTACGTGTTTGGTATGGGGGTGTAGCACTGTTGGCATTAAATAAATACTAAAATTGTTTGTTTGGTGTGGTACTTTTGAAATAGTACGAGGGATTGAAATATGAAAACCCATTTCATTATATTTTGGTGGGTTTTGTGACATATGCAGTGAGTTTTGTGACATATGCACAAAACATCTCAGCCACTCAATTTTGTTTTTAAATAAACTCAGTCACACAATTTGACTTTGTCTTGTTTGCTTTGTTGCTTTTTTATTTTATTTTATTTTAAATAATATTTTTAAATCTTTTTATTATTTTATAAATCCAATTTTTTTATATATGAAAATATATATTCTCTCTCATAATCTTTTCTTAAAACTTTCCCAAATCTTTCAAACCTTTCTCAAATTCTAATACCACTTAAAAACCAAACGGGCCCTTAATGATGACTTCATTGATTAACTCTGGTGTATTAGCACTTAGGTTGATCAAAATAATAGTGTATCCATAGCATCTAATATCCATAGATCACCTATCGCCTAATTAAGAAATAAATATGTAGTTTTGTATATGACTATTAAATATTTACTTATGCCACACACACTAGCATTGTTAGTGTCTTTACCCAACCCATGCATTATCTCACTGCAAATGAAGACAGTAGCCATATACACTATGAACATTATCCTTAATTAATGACATACTTCTCCATGTCCCATGTAAACAAACAGACAAATAAAACGCAATGCTAATAATATAAATCACCGAACTTACCGGAAGCGAGTGATTAAAGAAAATATGGAATTCCGAGACTACTTATCGAGCAACACCTACTAGAATAGTTGCCTCCAACACGTAGATCATTGATCTGCCGCAAAATATAGATAGTGTTTGGGATTGCGTTATCAACCCAATTGTCTGATTATTTCATTTTCAAAATGGAGATAAACTAAAATGAGTGTTTGGGTAAAAAAAAATGTGAAAAAAATTACGTTTCCAAGGGTGCAAAAAGCAGTTTTGAAAAAGTGGGTGGGGAGATCCTTTTGGAAAACAACATTTTCATGAGTGGGACAAATTTAACAAAATGTCTACCTTAGCCATTAATGTTGACATGTCTATTTAATTCAATAAATAAAAAAAAGTCTATTTTAGTCATTCTACATATTAACTTAACAAATAATCTGATTTGCTAAAAACTAAAAAAATTGATTATTTAATTACCAAACAACATAATCAAATCCAAACACTATTTTTCAGAATCACGTTTCGTAACCGCTGATTATCTGATTATCCATTTTCAAAAAGCATAATGTATTTTCAATAAGCAATCCCAAACAGCCCCATAGTAATTGGCCACTATGTATGTTGCTGTGAAAGATGATAGCCTACTAGGGTTATTATGGATTGTTAATGAACGTGGATTTATGAAAGGTATAATGGTAATTATACAAAAAAATCTCTAGACTCTTCTCAAACAAAACTTATTTATGGACAAGCGATCATTTTATAAAGATTATTTTTGCTGTAATTTTTCATAATGTTGTTCAGCCAAACGAAACTTATTTATGAACAAGCGATCAAAAAAAAAAAAAAAGTCAGAATCTTCTATATCTGTCACACCAAACAGACTCTAGTCTTAAAATTTCCAACTTTATTACATCTATTTAATAGGAGGTGATTTGCACACTATTATATTTGATTGAGACACTTTAAAATGTGCATTAAACAGTTGTACTGTAAATATAAAATGCTTTAACTGTTTGTACATTGAGCGTATCAATCAAATTTATAAGTGTGCCAATTAGTTACCCAATTTAATATGAAGGATATTTATGCAACGTTTTAATTAAACCAAGCCCGTCACACTTAACCGACATTTTTTTTTATAAGAGCACCAGGTGCAATGACAATGTTAACTTACTCATTCGTGCCTCACGGGGTGCCATGTCACCATGACATACATCCCTTTACAACCCTCCTCCCCAATAACATACCACAACTTACTCATTTGGGCCCCACCACTATCTATTTTTATTTCTTTTGAACAAAGAAACAAAAATATATACGTTTGATTGTCAGAACATATGCTCGTCGTGCAGACGAGCAAGTAAGAAACTACGACCTTCAGCGAGGGAGGAGGGTGCAGCGGCGAGGCAAGGCGAGGGGCCACGTAGGCGGACGGCAAGCCTAAAAGAGCTTGCACCGAGTGCTCTAAGGTGTCCCGCCAACAAACCCCATATATAGGTTTATCTTGTATAATACGTACAATTGACGTATTGATCGAAGCACCAGTAAAATTGCTATAAAATAATGTCACTTGACATATTGAACGAAGCACCAGTCAAATTGCTATAAAATAATGTTACATGTGGTTTATTTATAAATACGAATTTCAAATGAATTGCTTAAATGGTGCATTTCATATAATAATAATCGCAACATACCAAGACTAAAAAAATGCTATTCAATAACCTATTAGGAGTACATGTTTTGGTATCAAAATCAACTAGTTATAAACCCTGTCATAAACGCGGGTCGTAAAAATAACAACTTGCTTACAGTGATCCTTAAACAACATATATTTTTTCATATTTGAATAATGAAGGACACAAAATTATCTGCAACTATGTTCCAAATTTGTTTTTTTTTTTAAGCCTTGTTAAAAATACTACATATTTTGAAGGATCACTATTTATCATTTAAATAATGCAATATAAACATAATTAATAGAGATACATCATATTGTTAATTGAAGGCAAATAAACGTAGTATAAAATGATTTGAAATTAAGATATGGTACATGCCGGGAAAACACATTTTTTTGGGAAGAATGTTGATAAAATAAATGCTCTTTTTCCTTTAAATTTAGATTTAAGATCATTTGAGGACCAAGCTTTGTTTACATATCAAGTGATCAATCCCCACCCTCTATCTTCATTTGATCTAATGGCTGAGATTTAATACATGCTTTACACTACAAGGGCATTTTTGTACATATAAAAGTATTTTTTTCTAATAACAGCTCATTCAAAACACACACACAAACTGTGTGCTTTTTACATCACGTTTTTTCTCTCGATTATAACTACATCACGGTCATCACGAATCATAATTTTTTTTCTTCAATTCATCAATCGATCGTCTAATTTTTGATTTTGTTAACATCAGGTTGTTCTTTATCACATATTTTTCTTCAGATCCGGTTTTTGATTAGTTTATTTAGGTGATTGATCTCAATAAGCTTATTAGTTATCATCAATTGAAGTTATTGTGCTGAATTATAAGCTAACTTATTCATATTATTCTCTAATCATCAGGTTTTATGGATTCGATTGAAATAAGTGAGCAAAGCTGTTTCGTTTGATGTCGTTGAGCAAAATTCTGTTTCGTGTGATGTTGTTGATGAGATTTCTGTTTCGTCTGATGCCGATCTTACTGATAAGTTTTGAGTAAGCTATATAATTAAGCAGTTTTAAGTTTTGAATAAGTTAGCAGTTAGCATTTGATTGAATTAAGGTGCTAATATAATTAAGCAGTTTTAAGTTTTGATTTGAATTAGTGTGAATAAGCAGTTTTAAGTTTTGATTAAATTAGTGTGAATAAGCTATATAATTAAGCAAAGTTTGTGTGGACCGAGCCTCATTCAAAGAGACTGAAAGTTAAGCTGCGTGTTCAAAAGGAAGTTTTGAATGGTGCGGTTCTTGAACAAGTTTATGTTGTTGAGTATGTGGTTCATGATCAGATGTGTGACTCGTGTTCTTGAGGTCAAGCTAACCCTGATCAGTGGGTGGCTGCAGTGCAGTTAAGACAACATGTTCCACACCGAAGAACGTTCTTTTACTTGGAACAACTTATCCTTAAACACGATGCAGCTGTTCGTGCTATCAGGATTAAACAAATAGATCAAGGGATTGATTTATTTTTTAGCAGCCGAAGTCATGCAGCTAAGTTTGTGGACTTTGTAGGGAAAGTTGCTCCGGTTAATAGCCGCCATGACAAGCAGCTCGTGTCACATGATCCCAAGAGCAATAATTTCAACTACAAGTACACTTTCTCTGTTGAAATTTGTCCGATTTGTCGTGAGGATTTGGTTTGTCTCCCTCCAAAACTCGTTGCTAATCTGGGAAATTTAGGCCCACTTGTTGTATGCACAAAAGTAAGCAATAGTGTCGCTTTAATAGATCCACTTACTTTAAGACACTGTTACCTTGATGCTGAGCAATATTGGAGGGCGTCTTTCAAATCACTACTTACCTCTAAGCAACTGGTTGAATATATAGTTTTGGATGTGGATGTCGTACCTTCTGCTGAAGTTAATGTTGGTGGTTCTAAGTATGTTTTGGCTGAGGTTCAAGTCGCTCGTGTATCCGATTTTGGTAAGAATGATACCATGTTTTATGTAAAGACACATTTAGGCCATCTTCTAAATGTGGGTGATTATGCTCTTGGTTACGACTTGTATTCTGCTAATAGTAATGATATGGAACTTGATAAGTACAAAGGGTTAGTGCTTCCAGAAGTGATTTTGGTAATGAAGAGTTACGAGGAGAAAAAACTCAAGAAGCATGGAAAACCTCGATCTTGGAAGCTAAAGTCTCTTAACATGGAGGTTGATATAAGTGCTACAAGAGGTAGAGTTGATGAAGCGAAAATGAACAATGAGTATGAATAGTTCTTGGAAGATTTAGAGGAGAACCCTGAGATGAGATTTAACATATCATTGTATAAGAACAGAGAGTACCGGCCATCAGAAGCTGCATCTGTGGCTGATGGTGATGAAGATGCACCTGGTGTTCCATTGGAGGAGTTGCTTGCTGATCTTCAACTAACTAATCAAGAGGTTAAAGATGATCGCATTAAGGAGTTGCATCATACTTATGTTCAATATATCACAGGCTGGTAAATTCTCTTCTAATGCTTTCTCAAATGTTCTTATTTGCTATTTATTTTGAAAATGTATGAGGAATATTGAAACAGATCGTGAATAAAAAGTTTGAGAAATCGGTTTTTGTACTTTTCTGTTATTTGAACTCCAGGCCAGGCCTTTTAGAGGAATATGTATGTAAAGACCTCAAATGAATACTCGCCAGCCTAGAAAGGGGAATTCCTATAGTTAGTAGCAAGTCCTGTTAGTCGGAAGATTAATAGAAAAAACCCATTAGATTCAGTAAGCTAGTTGCATAACTTGATTAGAATCGGAAGGTTAGAAAGGTACCCGATTAGACTTTGGTTGATGGTTAGACATTTCACATTTCACAGGTGATACCTCATATTTCGTATCTACAAAAACAAGTAGCTAACTACAGTCTAACTATCACAGGTGATCCTAATATGTTATTTTGTATCACAGGTGATACCTAATAAGTTATTTTGTATCACAGGTGATACCCAATAAGTTATTTTGTATCATAGGTGATACCTAATAACTTATTTTGTATCACAGGTGATACCTCATATATTTTCAATCGTTTTGTTACAAAAATTAGCTTATCTTTCTAAAATGTATATATATATATATACACTAGATGTCGAAGCCCGCCCGATGTGCGGGCATGTATCATGATTATTCTTTGAGTGTATTCCTTTTCGAATAGTAAGATATATGTATACGAATGTAGTAGTTATTGTTAAATAATATGTAAGGAAATTATTGTATTTTCATTTGATATGTGATAATTTTCTATATACATTGTCAAATTTTGAACATTATAAAATATAAATTCTTTGGAAAATATTTCATGTAATATTGACTCAATCGTGAAACAAATAATAAAAGTTTCAAGGATTATATTTTCACTAATGTTCTAAAATTTCATTATTTAGTTAAATCAGAGTTCGTTGGAAAATACTTCCCCCGCAGCACTTCCTAGGCCCGTAGCGTTGTCTTTAAGTGCTGTAAAAGATCACGTTTGGATATGTTATCTAAATGCAAAGCGCAATCTTATTTACTAATCAACGGGTAAAAAAGATAATTTATAAAAGAAAATTTACAATGTGTTTGTGTTATTAAGTTTTGAGACATCATGATAAAGTTAGTTAGATACGAATATCATTGTATAAAGATATAGTTTGTGTTATATCTTTTTTTTTAAAGTCTGGATCGTATTATTTTTTTATGTTCAATTATGTTGGCCTATTTTTCTATAGCGAAAGAAGGGTGGTAAATGACTTGTATATAAATATCGTTGTTGCGGGTTTTTTGCTTCATCATTACGCAGAAAGAAAACTCAATCAGTGTTGACAAAATTTTCATACCTGAAAGTTATTATTGTCAAGAACTCATATTTTATAATTCATAAATGAAACTACCATGTTACAAATTTGGTTTCTAAAATAGAAACTAACAAAAGATATACAATTTAAATTATGTCAAAAAAATTTGTATTTCCCGTTCGGGATGACATACGCATCATGTGACTCTTGGTAGAAATATCAGTTGCATAGTCTTTTTTTCTACGGGAGCTGAGCAGCCCATGAACCAACATTTTCGAATCCCTGAAAAGCAAACACAATTAGTATTAAGAGTTGCATTAACTAAAAATCTACCCAGCCTACCTTTAGCTTTAGAATACTTTCAGCGTTTTTGATGCATTTCTTTATTAGAAGGGCTGATAAAGTAGGCTTTTACCTTAAGATCTTCAAATTCTATCCTTAGAGCCAATGCGATAGGGTTCTACTAAAAAGGTCTTTTCTATAAGGAGATACGCGCTAGCTATACTCAAAATGAATGTTATTAAAACAGAACAATACCATATTTTCTTATATTTTTGGCACATCTTCTGGTTTAAAAGTAAGATGACAGTCAAGATCAAGTCTAACATTATCACCATATAAAAAATATGTAAACTTACCTCAAACATGTAGCGCTCAAGTCAATGCAAAAGCCACAATGAAGATCCACATTGCTCAGGTGCCCTGTCTTTTTAAAGGTGGTCATCTGTTATTTAAAAAAAATTCCAGTCCTTACTTCCTAATACACATAAAGCAAGCTAAAATGGGGTGCTTGGATTAGCTTTCAAAAATTTTAATTGAAGTAGAAATGCCAATTCTTGCTTCCTAATACAAATAAGATCATTTTTTCAAAACAATTCATATGATTACACCCAAATAACAGCCAATGAAATTCGATAGAAAAATTAAAATAAGAAACAATGACTACCTAATAATAGTTAAAGCGTGAGCATATGTCAATGTTGGATGACATTCGAGACTAATTAAGAAAAAGATACTGATCTAAGAGGGTCTTCAAGATTGCATTTTGAATATTCAGATTACTTAACTCATATACTAATTAGTACTGTAATTACTTACTATTACAAAACACAATAATCAGATATTATTTTCAAAGGCAATCCCAAACACCCTTTGAAGAATAAGAATTACATTACCTATTACCAAGGAGGTGGTGGAGCCAGATGATGAGGTCTTCTCATCAGCGAAGATGTGGCCTCGCTTAACAGAAGGACGAAGGTAGTTCATCCAACAGAGTCTGCAGCTCTTCCCACAACAGAGAAGTCTCGCCTTCTTGGGTAGGGCCTGCCACTGCCCCTCTCCTTCTCTAGCGATGTAACTCGACAACAACTCATCTTCTTCACGTATCCACGACCCTTTCTTAACAGAGACCGGTAACGCATTCCTCATTTCTAGCACACACAAATGACCGCTACAATGTTTTCAAAGAGTCACTTTCAATCAGTAAAACACGCTGCTACCGATTTCATTATCTTGAACATGAAGTTATACAAAGAGACATACAAATATTGAATCAGCATACTAAAGTTATGCAAATTTAGAAACTTGTACTAATTGGCTTTTTGCCCTTAATATCTACATTTGTCATATATTTTCCTTGAATTTATTCCTCATAAATTGATTACTCAAATTAGCAGTTTCCCACTACAGACAATAGTTCACATAGGACATGATAATTACAGCAAATACATTCCAGCACTCAACCCCAAAGTTCAGAACTACCTCAAAGTAAGCATAATGAATTTGTAACGGCAACATACTGAGGCAATCAACACACCAACTCGACACTTTTTTATAGCATAGATTTCCCGTCCTGGGTTCCTCGCATGGTTCAAATTAATTTCAATACTGGACGCTGAGGCTGAGTCCATGAGAACCTCATTACACATGTCAATAGAAGAATCTTGTGAATCCATACTATGGCCAATAGATCCTGCAAAAGCTAACAGTTACAATATAATTGTAATATGAATCGATGTTGTTTGGAATCTCTTAAAAAACCTTTACCCTTCGTTGATGATGACTCTTCTATGGATGCAGTTACATTCTTTCTCAAGGCATCTAACATTAAAAATTCAAGATAAGAGGATATCCTAATCAATAATAAAAATTTCATCAAAAATTGGCCTTACCAGTATGTGTTTTTTAAATGCATGACATCACGTACTCACCATTACTGAATGGACAACATTCACGCCTCAACAGTAGGCTAAGTCATAATGGGTTTACTCTAATATGGGGGTGTTTGGGATTGTACATTTTTCCGATAAGTACTTTTAAAGGATTTACTCTTGTATAAATCATTTTAGGGGTGTCTGGGATTGCCTATTTTTCCTGCTGGTCAGAGATAAAACATAATTCAGTAATGGACAAATTCTAGTGATCATAGTTACTCTTTGGTAGCAAAAAAAGGTAAAAAAAATATCACACTGTTCAGATTTATAACTTTTATACACAGTAAGAGCGCCCCAACTATTAACAGTAAAAGTAATACCATTATTTAATTTTGAAATAGAATGGTAATGGTAAAGTTATCCGAAGTGTTTAGACCAGGTAACTGAGTCGCAAAGACTGGGGTCATCCTTCATCCCACAGCATTTGATGTGTTACCCCTGAGGTGGAGTCCACTAAAGAAGAAATCCCTGGTTATACCCGTGATCCCTGGTTGCGTGCAACTAATATGAGGGTATGTTCTGTTCTTTTTATCTGGTTCATCACTTAAACATGGATATAGTCGGTTTCAGCAAGTGTGTAGTTATCTTTTCTGCAAATTCCCTCAAAACCTTCTAACGGCACTCTGTTGCACAATAACCTGTGATTAACAAAAGAAGGTGGAATCATAACATGAAATGTCATTAATGATATTTAAAAAACTCTTTAAAAGAATATACCATTCCCTAAATAAATATCGTAACATCAATAACAATGATGTTTGCAGACACCAAAAAAGAAATGCCTTACTGTTATACTATTAAGGATTTGTGGCCTTACCCTTGGCCTTGGTATCTGTCCACAGAGCTACAACAACGTGTTTTTCTTTAGGTCTATCTAAAACTCTTGGCCCGTCAAACTCATGTTCGAACCTCACTGTGGCGATGCTGCAACAACAAACTGTTGATGTCAGGACGTCTATATATCACATTTGTGTGTATAAGCAAGTTGCATACCCATTGTAGTAGTTGTCATCATTTACATCGAGCTTGATAGATGTGGAAAGAAAGCCATGATATGCTTAACCTGTAGTCAGTTCTCGGGAGTTAAATGTGTCTATATGTGAACAAATTCTTAGATAAATATATTTAAAAAGGTTATTCAGTCGAAAACCATGATACACTTTTAGAGAACTTACATTGATGAAGACGTGTTAGTGTAAGGTAGTCACTCTTTCCTGTAGTTGGAGTTGAGAAGTATATAGCTGAATTAACCTTTACAATCATTAAAAAAAAATCATCGTCAATTAGTTAAAGAAAAGTAACAAAATTGTGAATTTAAGCAAGCTTATCTAAAACAGCTTATTCAGCACTTGGATAATATGGGTGAAACACTGACAACCTGAAGGACAGTCATTAGCTCTACTAAACTATCTATCAATTCATAATGATTGTCTACATCCTACCTTCCGCTGGATCGGGTGTTGTTGTTTATTCAAAATGGACAATCTTGGGTGTTTGGGTAAGCTGGTTAAATGAGCTAATCGGTTATCGGCTTATAGCATTTGGAATACACGTTAAGCTGTTTTGAATGTCCAAATGGCTCGGCTATTGGCTTAACAGCTTATTGTTTACCTGAACCATTTCAACCCAACAAAATTTACCTGATCTGCTGAACATAATGTGGTGTCACATGATTCGCATCAGGCGCTGCCCCTGTTGTCCACCACGACGGCTACCTTATTGTTGTTGCTTCTGGGCTTGCCTATAAACCTCCTACAAAGCCTCTGAGTCAGTATAGCTAAGATGGTAAAGTAGTACGTTATACTTTGCTCTCACGTTGATATATTGTCTCAAAAAGAACTCTACCAGAATATTATAAGAGTAACACTCTATTGTATAATATTTATTAATAAGATTGACAGTAAGTTATAAGGCTATACTCTGAACTAATCATTCTAAACTGGTACCTAAACATCCTAGCAAATAATACCAATAGTATATTCAGATTACATGTACTAACATAAATTTTTAGAATAACAGAATGCTTACGTAGGGAAATTAATGCGGAAACGTACATACATGTCTCCATGGTCCATAAAAAAACCTTTTCTCGGCAAGCCTGTCATATTAACATACCAAGCAGGTATATATATGCATGTGTATGTGTATGTGCAGATGTGTTTGTGAATGTATTGAGAGAAGTGTCAATCAAAGGTGAAAATAATAAAAGAAAATGTGTACCTTTGCCTCTTAGTATTGCTAATTGTCCATGTTGAACCCCTTTAGGTACCTACAGGAACAGGCAAACCTTTTATCACTTCCAGATATAACCACCTGAAGGTGCACCGATAACGATTACACACACCAAATTTAGAGGTTACCTGTTATGTGACCCATTGGTATGTTATGACCCATTGCTAAGTTTCACATTTTCACAAAAATTAATGGTGGGTTAGGCGGATAAGATAATGGTTCAAGATGTGTAACTTTCTCCATGATTAGGATTTAGGACAAATTCAAAAAAATATACTCTATGAAAAAAAGTTATAATTGATACCTGGAAAAAGATTGCCTTGCATTTGTCCTCATCTTGATAGCTTGCTATGGGCAAGTGTTTTGGGTTCCATTCTTGCGAACCTATCATCCAAAAGGGGCACAAAGGTAGTCCGATTATAAACTTCATAGCAAAGTTTCGAGCAAATACAAATATCAAAACACAATAATATCCAATACCCAACTAACCTGAACCGATTCAAAGGAGCTTTATATACATCTGATATATGAATTTCCTGTTTGAGCCAAACATTCTGTGTTGTGTAGTAACTTGATCTAAACAACTCTTCATTTACATTTTAGTCTTCGAAAGAAAAAAGCCTCAAAAGTTTTTGAAACCTATTATAATTAACAAATATATTACCTCATAAATCAAACATGAGAAGTGCATACAGATAAACATGAGAAGTGAACCTGTAAAAATTTATGTAAGGCGTAAAACATGAGAAGTGGACACAGATAAACAGAAAATCACGTAGAAAGAATCATTAGGGTTCTGAAAAAAGGAGGCGTAATCTTTATAATTAACAATATTATATTTATATAACGTATTTTAAAAAAATAAAGATTTAGGTGGTATTTTTTTAGAGCATGACATATTTGATTTTCACTGTATATCATAACTTCTAGCTTGTTCCACTGGCTGAGGTGTTTATTTCTAAATCAACAGACCCAAGTTCAAATCTTGCAATGGACATATTTTTTATAAAAGATCCGAAATTAATGATGAATATTTAAAAAAATTATAATAATTCCGAAACAATTTAAAAAAAACCAATGACATGGCCATCCTTGATGACATGGATACAAAAACTGATTATGTGGCATTCTTATGATTATGTGGCATTGAGGTGGCATTTATGTGGTATTATCTACGTGTAACGCTTCCTGTTATATATATATATATATATATATATATATATATATATATATATAATATATATATATAATATATATATATATATATATATATATATATATATATATATATAATCCGGATCGATTGAGAAGAGTTTGAAATTGAGAAGATTGAGAAGCAATCTTAACCTTTAATCGCATCAAACCATGTCAAGGGTAAGATTGACAATTTAAAATTTTCATTAATTAATTTTTTTATTCATTTAAGAATCTCAAGCGTTTTTTTTTTTGCTCCATTGAGTCAGAATATGACATGGCCTCCCAAAGACCCAAACCAATTTCGATTCTTCACTTTTTTTTTCTTTTATCCCTTTATCAGTAATACTTGTTTTCCAATTTATATATAAAAATGCAATCCAGCCATTCCATTAGTTATATCATGTAACTAGTTGTAGCAGTGATTCAGTTTTAGCAATGATTCATTAAACTTTTTGTCAACTGTTTAATTTTAGTCTAAATAATGTGCCAAAGTGTGAGAATGGCCATCGAAAAATAATATGTTAATATTCATCTCGTAAGTATCATGAGTATAACTTATGGATTTTTTTATTTTTTTTTAATCTTTGCATTCATTTATATATATATATATATATATATATATATATATATATATATATATATATATATATATATATGATTTAGTTGTCTATCTAGTTTTTGTGATTCACAAATTTGACGTCATCATAGAGTAAGATGTAGGAATTGTCATCGAACTTTTACGATCAACACTGATGTGTATATGTGATTCAGTTAAAGCACTAACATTTTTTGTTAATGATTCACCGATTGAGATATGATTCAAATTTAATAGTCTAACATAGTTTATTGATGATTTACTATCCAATGATTTAACGATTCACTATCATAACTCATTAGTGATTCACTTTTCAATGATTCATTAATTCGACGATTCATATTTATGTATGACCCAATAAAAAATATATAATAATATGATTTTCTCCAATTGTAATCGTGAATCCATCTTTGATTCATTGTAAATCTTCATGTTGCTACAAAATTATTTTGTAAATAATCTAGCATAAATACAAGAAATATAGATTGATTAAAAAAAAAACGAACTTAAGAAGAAACTGGAATATTGGAAACAAAACTACCATTCGTGTAGCAGGTTTTATTTTGAATTTTGGAGACCAAAGTTCTTGGAGTCTTTGATATTGACTCAACTTGTTTAACTTTGAATATTTTGTAATAATAGCAAAAAAAAAAAAAAAAAAAAAAAAAAAAAAAAAAAAAAATCACTTGATATTTTTAATGATTCATTAGTTCGGTTATGATTCACCAATGCAAATAAATTTTGCGTAATAATCAATTTTTCAACCTCTAATCGGAATAAGATTCAAGAAATAAAACACATGCCAAAACATCAACGTTATTGTTTTAAATAAGTGATCCATAAAGATATAAATAGCATATTTCAATGATTCACTATATATTAAACTAGCTTATCAAATGATTCAAAAACCAAAGATTCACTAAATACATGTATATTAGCTTGCATGTTTCAATGATTCAAAACTCGATACATTAAGTCACCATTTAATTACTTTTAAGAACATAAAATTGACTGGAACTTTTAAGAAATTGACTCGTGCAATTCAAATTATGAAGACCAAATTTGTAGGGATCTTTAATGTTTCATTAAATAAGGATTCACTTAATTACTTTAGTACCCTTTTCATCTCAATAAATAAATATGCAAAATAATTCAAGATTAATAATTTCTATGGCCAAGATTGCTTCTTAATCTTCTCAATCTAATATTCTTCTCAATGGAACCAAATCCTATATATATATATATATATATATATATATATATATATATATATATATATATATATATAATATATATATATATATATATATATATATATATATATATTGTTGGGAACACGTTTTGTATTATCAAGTATTGATCATTATGTAATAAGGTTGCTTAGGCCTTTAGGTTTGTTTTATGGCCCAGCCTGTGTAGAAGGCCCATGGGCTGTGTCTTGTTATTTATATTTAATAATGATTATTAGGGCTAAAAGCCTAAGACCTTGTAAAAACTATAAATACCCCCTCCCATTCAAGGGAGAGGGTTGGTTGGTTGAAGAGCTAAACATTTCATTATTATTGTGAATCATCCTTCCACTCTCTTTCTCTCTCTACTTTCTCTCACTAGATCTAGGATTAGTTTAGGTAGCTTGTGTGATTAATTAATAGATTCATCAAGTGGTATCATTCGCCTAGGGATAATTTAGGTTGTTAAAGTTTAGATTTACGTAAAAAATTAAAGAAAATCCAAGAAATTACTGTTCAGCCGACGTAGTACTGTTCATCAGAGAAGTTACTGTTCATCTATCGACTTTCTGTCAGATTTATCGAGTTAGATAAATCTGTCGAGTTTGTCTGCTTATCGAGTTTCTTATTGATTCTCGAGTTTGGATTGTATCGAGTTTCTTGATAAATTATCGAGTTAGATAATTTTATCGAGTATCTTGTTGCTTATCGAGTTTGGAAAACTTCTCGAATTTCTAAGTTTCTCGAGTTTCTCCAAGACTCTCGACTTTCTCAGTTTCTCGAGTTTCTCCAAGTGTCTCGACTTTCTAAGCTTCTCGAGTTTCCTCAAGTCTCTCGACTTTCTAAGTTTCTCGAGTTTCCTCAAGTCTCTCGACTTTCTCTAGGTTTCTCGAGTTTCTACAGCTTCTCGAGTTTCTATAGCTTCTCGAATTTCTACAGCTTCTCGAGTTTCTATAGCTTCTCGACTTTCTACAGCTTCTCGACTGTCTACAGTTTTCTCGACTTTCTTGATTTGTTACCAAGTTTGTAAGATTTATCAAGTTACTAAGAATCTTCCGATTTTCTAGTGTAAAATCCTCCGATTTTCAACGATTGAAATCTCCGAGTTTCTAGTGTAAAATCCTCAGAATTTCTTTAAGTTCTTCACCGTTCAAGTTTCTAATCTTCAACAACAACCGTTATTATCCTTTGAAGATCCTAAACCTACATCCACAAGTTACTTAACGATGTCTCAACCGCTGATGCGTGGTTTTGCGACCTTACAACAGGTTTTACCTCTCGAGGGATCTCGAGAAGCTTGCAATCCTCACCAGGCAGTGTACCTGACCGATGTAGTATAGTGAAGTGGCAAGTACCGGGGGATTGATCGTTCTCTAGGGGAATAGTGTCGTTAGGATTGAAAAACTACTCTAATAGGTCTAAGGGTGAGGGAAGATTCTTTTTGTATTTTTATATTTTTTATGAAAGCAAGTAAAATCTCGGGTTTGAAGGAGTGGGTGGAATTAGTTGCTAGTCAACTAACCCAAATAACTACAATTGCAAATAAAGTAAAATAACTGAAAATAAAAAGGTTGTGGAACTTATATGGAGAGAAATGTGTTTACTTAGATTTCCTTACTCCCTAACTATCTTTTACCGGTTGATTAGTGTGTATTAATTGCGTGGATGACGGGTGTATTCCTTAATACCAATCGTGGGGTGGCGTACGTACTTCCCCAACTCTACAAGCTCCTACTTCACTCCTATGTCGAGCCGGCTAAGAAGATCCTAACATGGGATCACTAGAATTCGCTCATGCATTAAATACAACCATAATAACCTCAGTACGCATTGGTTCATGTTTCTTAAGACGTTCAAGCAAGTTACTGTATAGGAGGTTAGCCAGTTTTCTTAAGCCTAACATCGATAAACAATCATCCAATACAATTAATAACACACCAACAACCAATAATCAATAGTTAGGTTTCATTAGATCTAAGCAAACACAAGATAAATCTAGCCTAGCATGTTAAATAAAAGACAAGAACAAGATATAATCAAACAACACATAGACATATTGAATGATTAATTGATTACTTATCTTCAATTGAACATGGGAGATCCAAGGGTATAAAACCCTTAAAAATGGCAGAAAAATCGTCTTAGGGTTTCTCCTCACAAAGTTGCACACTAATGACTAAAAATTATGAAAGTATATATAGGAAAACAGATCTGACGGCGTCACGTTATAGAGCTTGACGCCGTCACCTCGCCGCGGTTAGGGTTTCTTGATGGCCTTCTTGACGCCGTCCCCTTTTAATCCTCCAAAATCCTCTCTGGCGCGTCAAGGGTTGACGCCGTCAGGCTGGGGCTTGACGCCGTCACATGTACTTTTCCAGCAGATTTTTGAGACTTTGTCGTTTTCTTCACTTTTATGCTCCAAAAATGTCCAAAATGCTTCCTTTTCCAGATTTCTTTTCCAAAGTACCTAAAATGACAAAAGGAACGATTTAGGGCAATATTTGATCAAATAAATACGATTTAGGGCTTAAATGACCCCCTAAAAGCGGTACACTTTTCGCTTCATCAAATACCCTTACACTTGAGATTTGCTTGTCCTCAAGCAAATGCGCTTTTATTCTAATCAAAATACAAGTTAGGGGTCATTTAACGCTAATATAAAAGTAATTACAACAAATAGTCGTTCCACTTTAATCATAATAAGCACGGAGATTACAGACTAGCACCTCACAAGTAGTGTTTAGATACTCACATCTCTCAGGTGTCATAAAAGTATATCTCATAAATGAAAATGGATAATATCTCTCACTACCTGTCATAGCAAATAGATTACCACAGGCTTGGGAAAGGATCAAAACCTCCTCCACTAGGCGTAAGCACCTAAGATAAACTATCAAAGAGGGCTTTTAAACGGGTTATAACGTTAGGTGTAGGGATATGATAAACACGGTTTTGTTGGATAAAGGATATTTTACTGGTGGCGAGTTAAAGATCTTGATTAATTACATGTACACTATGGCGTTGCTAAGCCAAGACTAGACTCGACTTAAGCTAATGAAAGAAATAACAAAAAGATAAAATAAACATAAAATGAAACGGGATGGTAGTCCGTATGTTTTTTCTACTTTTTTTTTTTTTTTTTTTTTTTTTTTTTTTTTTTTTTGCATACACTCTTGCCCTACCATCCAAAATAATATATCATAGGGGCCTCGGTTCTCCCCTTACACTTGAAATTTTACATAACTTTACAATTAACTATTCTAATGACTCGAATTAAGATAATCGAAACACTTGGAGTACTCTTTAAAATATTTAGCACATATGGGGGTAATAATGTTGTTCTTCCCCATTACTCCATTAAACTAGTACTTTACCCATGAGTCCCAATCGTCCCAAAACAATATTTACAAGGATATGACTTGACTTAGCAACCATGTAATCAATTAGATAATTAACTTGGGGTTTAAACAAATGTTGTCACAATAATGCACTAAAAATGAGTGCATACAAGGTAGGCTAAGGCGATTTGGGTGTACATTTAAGTGGGGTGTAAACAAATTCTTACTTTAAGTAAAATGCTTAAAGTTAGAAACGAAAAGATAGGCTCTGAGGGGTGTACTAGGGGTATCGTGTACTAAAAATGAGTACAACGCAAAGGGTGTGGGAGAATTACTTGACCAATGTAGCAATGTAATTATAACAAAAACACAGGTGTAAAACAATGGGTTAATCCTAATGCCTCTTATCATGTAGTAAATCTAACTACACGAATGTAGTCTCACTTGTGGCCTCGGAATGGTCCTAACGCAAGTTCTAGAATCTAAGTGCTACCGGTACACACATCATAGCATAAATGCTTTTCCTACCAATTATAGGGGCGAACCTCACATATTTGGGGGTGGAAAAGTTTTTTAGTGGTACGGTTTTGTGCTAGTCATATAACTCCTATCCGTGAGACGCTCATTAAGACCAAAGTTTCACTCCTATATGTTGTAAAAAATTTTAAATTTGGCACTAAAATTGCCTTAACAAGTATTTCTCTCAGTTTTATTACACATCTACCATTAAACAAACGAAAAATCAAGCGTAATAGCATTCTCTAAGGTATCGTACTTTACCCTCCCTTACACTTAAGATGAACATTGTCCCCAATGTTCAAATAACAAGATGTAAAAGTAAAAGGTAAAAGAATGAAGTCAAATACTCCCCTGATTCGCTCGGTGGATAAAGGGGTAACATGGTTAGATCTTCTTCCAAGGTAATGTTGAAGCTTCAAGATTAAAGCAGCGCCAAAAGCTTGATTCCTCATACATCTCCTTGTCCAAAATAACCTGTTAAACCTGAGAAAACAAACACGAAAACCTGCATAACATCGGCGGGATAAATCTGTATAAGGATATAATGCTTGTGGAATGATTATTTTGCAGATTCCTGGAGTTTATAAGTTAGAGATTTAATAAAGCATTTTATGATTCCGGAAGAAAAACAAAACTTTCAAAAATTTCAGAAAATTAAAACCTGACGCCGTCAGAAATGATCTGACAGAATTCTCATGTTAAGTTTCCGGAAAATTTCTGGAAAAACCTATACCTTACTTCCTGGAATTCCTACAAAATATCATTATGACTCGATACAAGCATTTGACTCAAACAATTACTAATATGTATGTTAATTTATTATTGTTACGATTCATGTTCATTTGTTCTAATAAACCGATTTGGATTTCCCTTACACTTATCTTTTGCAAAATACCTTTATATGTAGTTAAGATGAAGTTAAAAACAAGATAAAGCATTTTCACAATTTAGTTTCGAACATGAATCAATAATAATAAAAATTAAACATACATACGGAAGCAAATAAAATCAAACAAACAAATAAATAAACACACAAAGCAAATAAAGCTTGGGTTGCCTCCCAAGAAGCGCTTTTCTTTATTAACGAGTCTTGTAGCTAGACTAAAAGTCCTTTTTAACTTATGTAAGTGAGATCGTCATCGAGGACATATTTAGGGTTAAGCTTGGATTGAAGTTTTCTATTGGTCCGCATAGTACGATATATCTTTTCAAACCTTTCTCCATCCGGGTCATACAATGTCATCTTAATATGCCATGACCCATCTCCATCTTTGGGTGGTTTGTCCCAATCCCACTTATGATCATTGTCTTCACATGTCCACCTATTCATCCCTAGGTTAATTGGCAAAACTCCTAGGAAATCAATCATCTTCCTAAAAACTAGAGGGTCTTCAAATGGATCCAATTCGGTGTCCCTAGCCAAGAGTTGTTCTACCGTATGTGTTCGGCTCACAAAGTCCTCTTCTAGGTAAAATGGGCGTTGGGGTCCTATGAAGTCTCCATCGATCCAGGGTCCATATCTAGATGGTCTCCTATTTAATTCTAACCAATGGGGTATTGGTTCCTCACTAGTATCATAGGCATGTTTCTTCACATCATAGACTGACCAAGTATCACCTTCTCCTACCGCTATCTTAGATTCCTTACAATCAATCATAGCACTAGCGGTCGCCAAAAATCCTCTACCTATCAACAAGGGGCATGTAGGGTCGCTAACCATATCAAGGACGTGGAAATCGGCTAAAATGGTTAGTTTTCCTATGTGTACTAACACGTCCTTGACTACTCCAACCGGGTAAGCAACACTTCCATCCGCTAAGCCTATTATTACCTCGGTCTCTTCAAGTTTCCCTAGTTTTAGAGAGGTGTAGAGAGGTAACGGAAGTAGGTTAAGGCTTGATCCAAGATCGGCTAATGTGTCATAAGCCTCCGAATTACCGATCTTGCAAGGTAGAACAAATAAGCCCGGATCATCTAACTTCTTAGGTAGTTTGTTTTGAACGAAGGCGGTCCCTTTGTCACCTAACTCGAGCTTCTTTTCATATTTTTCTAAGAGGGCATTATAATAGGGGGCTCGTGCTAATACATCAATAACCGGACGTTCAAGGTGGAGCTCCTTGAATTCTTCGTCAAGGTTTTGAGTGGGAGGTGTTTCAACTATGTTGTTGACCAATTTAGTGTTGGATATCATAGCTTCTTGGTCATTTTGAACGACTTGGGTTTGTTTGAAACACGAGCTCATGGAATTGACCGAATAATATTGTGGACAAGAACTAGGAGACGAAACCGATGAAATGGCGTTGACATTTAGTTTCGGGTTCTTGACTGTGTTGCTAGGGAGTGCTCCCATTTCTCGGTCATTGAGGGCTTTCAACAACGTGTCAATCTTATTGGTCATCTCGCTTTGTTTTTGTTTGAAATCGGCTTCAAACTTTGCTAAACGAGCTTCTTGAGATGTCATGAATTTGGACATCAACCCTTCAAGATTATTGGTACTACCATAGTTGGAAGGAGTGTTGTTGAAAGTACGGTTCGGGGATGAACCGCTTGATTGGAAACGATTAGGTGGGTTGGAAGAATTGGTTTGTTGTGCGTTTTGGTTTTGTTTCCACCTAAGGTTTGGGTGATTTTTCCATGAGGGGTTGTATGAATCACCGTAGGGGTTTGGCTCGGGTTTGAAAATGTACCACTTGTCTCCCGCTCCGTCGGTACGCGAGGATGCGTAGTCCGCAAAAGCTTGTTCGGGGAGTTCCACGCAATCACGAGTGTAGTGGGGACCACTACATAATTCACATGAAGAAGTGATTTTGTTCACTTGGCTTGAAGGTTTAGGAGCCTCGTAGGATTTCATAAGAAACTTGACTTGGTCTTCAAGTTCTATGATCCTACGGTCGGAAGTGCTTGAATTGTTCGAAGGCAAAGATATTGCCTTGACCGTTTTATTCAAATCACGGGGATCATTCCAACTTTCTTTGTCATAAAGAGCAAGATCTTCCAAGAGAGCCCATGATTGTTCCGCACTTAGATCACGTAGCTTACCACCGGCCGATTGGTCAATGGTTTGCCTCGTGGAGAGATTGATGTGGTCATAGAAGATTTGGACTTGGAGCCAAAGTTCTATGCCATGGTGAGGGACTTTTTGGAGTAAGTCCTTGAATCGAGTCCATGCCTCGTAGAGGGTTTCGCCTTGACGTTGTTGGAACATCAATATATCATTCCTTAGCTTGGTAGTTCTTCCTGGTGGGAAAAACTGAGCAAGGAAATGAGTGGTGAGATCATCCCAAGAGGTGATGGATCCTGCGGGTAGACGCTCTAGCCATTGACTAGCTTGGTCCCGCAGAGAAAATTGAAAGAGACGCAGTCAGGTCGTCTCTCGAGTGGCAACATCAAGGTCTATGGAATCAACGATTTTGAGAAAGTCCTTGAGATGTTGATTAGGATCTTCGGAACGAAGTCCATGGAATGCGCATCCGCTTTGCACCAACCGGATGGTGTCGGATCGCAAGGGAGTGACATTGGCTCCTTGAGTGAGCTCAATGGTGTTTCGATAGCCATGGTGGCTAGGACGAGAATAGTCTCCTAAGGTACGGGCTCTAGGAGGTGGGTGTTGTTGTGGTGGTGGGTTGTTGGGATCGAGGATATTACCACCTTCCATGATGTCGGATGGTAATGGTTACGAACAAAGAAACGAAGAAAAAAGATAGACTAAAGAAAACCTAGAAAAATAAAATAAAAATCTCACTAGAAAGAAATCTAGTGAGTAGACCTAATAAAATAAAAATTCAACCTAAACAATAACTATTCCCCGGCAACGGCGCCAAAAACTTGATGCGTGGTTTTGCGACCTTACAACAGGTTTTACCTCTCGAGGGATCTCGAGAAGCTTGCAATCCCCACCAGGCAGTGTACCTGACCGATGTAGTATAGTGAAGTGGCAAGTACCGGGGGATTGATCGTTCTCTAGGGGAATAGTGTCGTTAGGATTGAAAAACTACTCTAATAGCTCTAAGGGTGAGGGAAGATTCTTTTTGTATTTTTATATTTTTTATGAAAGCAAGTAAAATCTCGGGTTTGAAGGAGTGGGTGGAATTAGTTGCTAGTCAACTAACCCAAATAACTACAATTGCAAATAGAGTAAAATAACTGAAAATAAAAAGGTTGTGGAACTTATATGGAGAGAAATGTGTTTACTTAGATTTCCTTACTCCCTAACTATCTTTTACCGGTTGATTAGTGTGTATTAATTGCGTGGATGACGGGTGTATTCCTTAATACCAATCGTGGGGTGGCGTACGTACTTCCCCAACTCTACAAGCTCCTACTTCACTCCTATGTCGAGCCGACTAAGAAGCTCCTAACATGGGATCACTAGAATTCGCTCATGCATTAAATACAACCATAATAACCTTAGTACGCATTGGTTCATGTTTCTTAAGACGTTCAAGCAAGTTACCGTATAGGAGGTTAGCCAGTTTTCTTAAGCCTAACATCGATAAACAATCATCCAATACAATTAATAACACACCAACAACCAATAATCAATAGTTAGGTTTCATTAGATCTAAGCAAACACAAGATAAATCTAGCCTAGCATGTTAAATAAAAGACAAGAACAAGATATAATCAAACAACACATAGACATATTGAATGATTAATTGATTACTTATCTTCAATTGAACATGGGAGATCCAAAGGTATAAAACCCTTAAAAATGGCAGAAAAATCATCTTAGGGTTTCTCCTCACAAAGTTGCACACTAATGACTAAAAATTATGAAAGTATATATAGGAAAACAGATCTGACGGCGTCACGTTATAGAGCTTGACGCCGTCACCTCGCCGCGGTTAGGGTTTCTTGATGGCCTTCTTGACGCCGTCCCCTTTTAATCCTCCAAAATCCTCTCTGGCGCGTCAAGGGTTGACGCCGTCAGGCTGGGGCTTGACGCCGTCACAGGTACTTTTCCAGCAGATTTTTGAGACTTTGACGTTTTCTTCACTTTTATGCTCCAAAAATGTCCAAAATGCTTCCTTTTCCAGATTTCTTCTCCAAAGTACCTAAAATGACAAAAGGAACGATTTAGGGCAATATTTGATCAAATAAATACGATTTAGGGCTTAAATGACCCCCTAAAAGCGGTACACTTTTCGCTTCATCAACCACCATACAATCAGTATTTCTACAATCAACAACAACAACCGTATCGTCAACAACACCAACCATATCCATATCAGTATCCTCAACAACAATATCAACCACAATATCCACCTCAGTATCAACAATAACAAATGTTCATGCATCAACATCAATTCCCTCAGCAGCAACAACTTCCTCCACAACCAATGCATAACTACCAATCTCCTTCCAGAGAACCACACTGGTTTACCAAAATGTGTGAAGCCATAAGTAGTCAGCAATCGAGGCATGAAGCAGGTTCTTTGGACACACCACCTATGCTCTCACCAGGAAACTATGTGCAGTGGTCCAGTCGTTTTCTTCATTTCATCAAGCTAAGGAAACCTCACGGGAAGTATCTGAAAAAAGTCATCATTGATGGACCATATCCAACACCTACAACAACCATTCCTGCTGATCCAACTCAAGTTCCTCCAAGAGAAGCGACAACAACCCCCATTCCTCTAGCTCAACAAACTGCAGAACAAGTCCTACAACAAGAGGCCAATGAGCTAGCCATGTATTATATACTCCAAGGGATTCCCAATCCTATCTTCAGGAGTATTGATGCCCAAAAGACAGCCAAGGATATGTGGGAGCATGTACATCTGCTTATGGAAGGCACTGAACTAAATCAAGAGGACTTGGAATCAAAGTTATATATGGAATACACACACTTCATGATCGAACCTGAGGAATCCTTAGAATCATATTATCATCGGTTCACCAACATCATCAATGATCTGGATCGCCACAATATCACCTTACCAAAGATTGTTGTAAATTCAAAGTTTCTGGGATGTCTCGGACCAGATTGGCAGAAGTACGTCACGTTTGTTCGACAAGCCAAAAAGATAAATGACGTTTCTTATGGGTTGTTGTATGATTACCTAAAACAACACCAATCTGAGGTTGACAAGGACCGAGCCGCACGTGGAGGATTCTCATCAGCACTGATCCAAATTCACTTGCATTAATGGCTCAATCGCATTTTGCACCAAATCAGGAGTTTGTTCCACCACCACCACCTCATTCGGGTTTTGCACCACAACCGTCAAACCAAATTGTCCCTTATGAAGCACCTTCTTAATACCCTGATAATCAACTTGTTCCATACGACAACACTAATTATAACATGTACTCCAATGTTGACACTGATGAAGATGATGCTTTTAACTCTCTGAATGAAGGATTTGCATTAATCGCTCGTGCATTTAGCAAATTCTCCAACAAGTCGAACAATCGTTTGAGATCTTCATCGAATACAAGAAATCAAGCAGTGGTCAATGATGGAAGAGTTGAGATTTAGAATCGGTCTTCAGGAAGGTTTGGTTCAGGAAACATGGGGAATTCTGGTGGTCAACGTTTCAGTTCAGGAGGAGGTAGTAGAAACATCATGGGAAACACTCAGAGAAGGAATCAGTTTGCTGATAAAGGGAAAGGGATTGCTAATACATCCATCACTTGCTACAATTGTAGGGGAAATGGTCATATGGCTAATGCATGCCCTAAGCTGCGGACAATGGGTAGTGCATATCATAAAGAAGCTCTTCTCATGGCATTGAAGGATGAAAAGGCCAGTGGTATTTTGAGAGAGAAGGAGCAAAGTTTTATGGCCAATGCATACTCCGATGACGAAATGGAGGATCTGGAGGCTAATGTTGCAGTCATGTTAATGGCCAACATGCAAGAGATGAACATGAGTGAGACAGGCTCGATCTACGACACCGATGGCTTATCTCAGGTATCTGGTGCAGATTGTCTTATTCATGAAATTGCCTCACCATCTGCATCTTCATCTGCACAAGAAAATTTTGCTCAAAATGACTTATCATTTTCCTCTCAAGACAATGATCAAATAAACACAGTGGTTACCTTTGATGATGATCAAATTAACCCAGTGGTTTCATTTGATGATTCTTTTGATGATGACAATCATGATCATCTTGAACAAAATGATCTTATGCAAGATTCGGATCCAGAGCTCATGACCTTATTGCTTGCCACCCAATCACAATTAAATGCACATAAATCCCAGATGGACAAATGCAATGACATTAACAAAAACTTAAAAGCTAAAATTGCACTGTTAACAAAGGATCTTGAGTGCTACAAAATGCAACTTTCAAATTATGAAAATCAAGAAAAACGTGAGAAAAGCTTTGAGGTTGCATTCCAACAATCATACGTCCAGGTAAAAGATTTAGAACATCAAGTTTATGAGTTAACTGTTTCTAAAAATGATTTGATTTCTCAAAAAGAACAAGAGCAATTCGAATTTCAAAAACAAATTGACATATTAAACTCTGAGCTTTCCAAAACTAAAACAGAGTTTTCAAACTGTCGAAATGATCTTATTGAAGAAAAACAAACCACAAGGAAACGTGTTAACTCATATCTTGAGAAGATTGTTGCGTTGGAATCCAAGCTCAAAGAATTTCAAAACATTGTGTATAAAACGGGTGATTCTGTAATTACAATTCAAAAACTAACTGTGAAACCAAATCCTAAAGGATACGGATTTGCAATTGGAAATGATCAACCACGTTTTTTACAAAAGGCACTCAGGGAAAATCCTAAGTTGTACAGTGCAGAATACTTGTTTGATGAAACTTTCCAGCGTGTTGTTGTTTATAATACTGAAGAGGAACTAGAACAAGCGGACGAGAGTCGATCCAAATTGAGTTGTGTTTATTATAACAAACCATACGATTACTCAAAAGCACCTCACATTAGTAAATCATTTGTACCACAAAAAGATAGATCTAATCAAACGTGGTCTTTAAATGCAATAGAAAGAAATTCTGAAATCAAAATCTCCACTTTTCTATCTCCTTATGAGAAAGAAAAGCGAGAAATTTTTCAAAAACAATTCTTGCCACTTGTCAACCACCTGCGACTTTGTGCCACACAGTGGGAACAAGAACTCCAGTCAGAAGTTGCATCAATGATGAGTATTTTCAGAGCAAAAGATAACAAAATTGCAAGAAAAAGATGTCGATCGACTCTTGACGAATGTTCTCAGTTCTGATGTGATATTTGTGATTATGAATTCTATATATCTGTCGTGCAATGAATGGCTTGCTGATGATCATGCTGTTAATGTTGAACTGTTGCAAATTGAGATTGCTAATCTGTTAAGAGAGAATGAGAAACTTCGACAAATCAATGGTGATGTGGAAACCAAATGTGCAAACGAAATTTTCAAACTTAACCAAAGGTTGCATTGGGTTCAATCTCAGAGTACTAACTTTGAGTTAAAATCACAAAGCCTTAAAGAATCTTTGTCGTCTCAAAACATTCATGGTTCAAAACTTCAAGATCTTGAAAAAGAAAATGAGGTTTTAAAACATCAAATTTTTGAGTACGAAAAAGATACCGATGAGATTTGTAAAAACAGAAATGACACCGTTCGGTTAAATAGAGAATTGGAATAAAAAATTCAAGAAAAACAACACATCATCATTGAGTTGAAGGAGAGACTTAGAGTATTAGAAAAAAGGAAAAGTGCACAAATGAATGTGATTGCACTAGGAATGTACAAAGTCGACAAGGCAACTAAGAAAGCATCATCGCCAACTACTAATGTGAATACTTCAACTTCCACAAGATTAGGCAGCACATCTAAGGCTAGCAGCTCAAAGACCACCAAGAGTCAAAAGAAGAATAGAGTTTGGCAACCTAAGAGTGGATTATCTAAGAATGCAGAAATAGAAGTTAATGCTAGTAGTTTGAATAAGACGCACATTATGTCTAGAATAGAATCCAACTTGTCTAAGTGTAATTCTGTATCTGATGTAATGAATGCTGAATCTTTGAATGCTATGAATGATGTAATGATTGATGCTTATTGTGTGTTCTGTCGTGCTAGTATGTTATCTGGTAATCATGCAAAATGTGTAGCAAAAACCCTTTTATCTAGGAGACAGAAACATACTAATGGCATTTCCTATAGGCCTATCATCGCTGCTAAGTCCATTTTAGGAAAACCGTCATAAGTAGTTTCTGTGACCAAAGTTGACAAGACCATAGCTGCACCTAGGACAAACCGATCACCAAGTACATACATTAGGAAGAAAGCAGAGACTAGTTGGACGTGGCAGCGTTGGTTACAGCATAAACCTAGTTTTAATTAGGTACCAAAGATGCTTAAAACCTGTATTACTAACCCAACGGGATCCACCGGTTCCAACTCTCCATCTGTGTCTTCTCCTTGTGATGCAGGTGATCCAAATTGTTCTCTGGATTGTTGATAGTAGGTGTTCCCGGCACATGACAGGCAACTTAAAGCTTCTCGTAAACTTTGTTGCGAAGTTCATAGGCACTGTCAGGTTCGGGAATGATCATTTAGCGGCTATCATGGGTTATGGTGACTACATCAACGGGAATATCAAAATTAGTCGTGTCTACTATGTCGAGGGCCTTGGTCATAATTTGTTCTCCGTTGGACAATTCTGCGATGGTGATTTAGAAGTGGCTTTTCGGGAGAAAACATGTTTTGTTCGAGATCTTCAAGGAAATGATCTGATGAAAGGAAAGCGCGGAACCAGTCTTTATACTATTTCCTTCTCGGACATGACAGCTTCCTTACCAATTTGTCTACTTTCCAAGGCACATCCCACCAAAGCATGGTTATGGCACAAGCGTATGTCTCACCTGAACTTCAAAACAATGACCGAGCTCGCTCGTAAAAAGTTGGCCGATGATCTTCCAAAATTTAGATACGCCAAAGATCATCTGTGTCCCACTTGTGAACAAGGAAAAAGTACTCATGTTCACTTTCCTCCTAAACCCGAGCACAGTACTGAGCACGTACTTCAACTGTTGCATATGGATCTGTGTGGCCCTATGCGTGTTCAAACTATTAATGGGAAGCGGTACATACTGGTAATTGTCGATGATTATTCAAGATGGACTTGGAATTATTTTCTTCGCAGTAAAGATCAAGCACCGTCCATGATCATCACCTTTCTCACAAAGATTCAAGTTCAGCTCCGTAACACAGTCAGAAAAATTCGAACAGATAATGGGATTGAGTTCAAGAATCAGACTCTTCGGGAATATTATGAGAAAGTGGGTATTGAACATCAAACATCCATTGCTCGCAGCCCCGAACAGAACGGCGTGGTCGAAAGATGCAACCGAACTTTAGTGGAAGCAGCAAGAACAATGTTAATCAATGCTCAGTTACCGGATTACCTTTGGGCCGAAGCCGTTTCTACTGCCTGCTACACCCAAAATAGATGCATGATCACCAAAAGGCACACCAAGACACCATATGAAATTGTTCACCGCAGAAAACCAAACATCAATTACTTTCATGTCTTTGGAGCTCTCTGCTATCCAAAGAATGATCGTGATGATCTCGGGAAATTAAAGGCCAAAGCGGATATAGGGATTTTTGTCGGATATTGTGAAAATTCAAAGGGATTTAGAATTTGAAACCGTCGCACCCGGGAGATTCAGGAGACTATACATGCTAATTTTGATGAGCTCACCGAATTGGCTTCTGAGCAAAACAGCTTAGGACCCGAAACCAACCGTCTCAACTTTCCTGATCCTTCAACTGCATCCTTATCTCTAAACCGCAAAGATCTAGAAGATTTGTTTGCTCCATTGTTTGATGATACTATGGTTAGTCGTGCTCCTGATGTATCCACAAGCTCCGCTGCACAACCACTCGTCGATAATCAAATACCTGATACACCAGTGACTACAACTACCGTAGTTGCTGAAGATGCACCTTAACCAGACACCTCATCATCAATAGATCAAACACCTTCTACTTCTACGTCTGCAGCTGAAGGTCCCCCCCAACATTCTTCTGAAGTACCCACTCCAGCAGATTATGATGGCAATGCATTCTTCAATCCATTTGTGCCGGCTCCCACCATTCTTGATATCGCAGAGTTGTCCACACGCAATTTGGAACCGTCAAATCTGCACCATACCTATCAACATTACCCATCAACACACAAATGGACAAATGATCATCCCTTTGTGAATGTAATTGGCAACCCAGAAAACCCTGTTATGACACGACAACGACTCCATACAGATGGTGAAACCTGCATTTATGCACTCACCGTTTGTCATTCTGAACCCAAAAACATTCGAGAAGCCTATACCTACGACAACTGGATTGAATCTATGCAAGAGGAATTGGATCAATTCAAGAGGTTGGAAGTTTGGGAATTGGTAGAGAGACCAGATGGGGTTTATGTCGTCGGTTTGAAGTGGATCTGTAAAAATAAGTTAGATTCGGATGGTACAGTTATTCGTAACAAGTCCCGCCTGGTCGCCAAAGGGTTTAGTCAGGAAGAAGGGATTGACTTCGAAGAATCGTTTGCACCAGTGGCACGTCTTGAGGCTGTTAGAATGTTCCTAGCATACGCTGCTCACAAGAATATCACGGTCTACCAGATAGACGTGAAGACGGCATTTCTTAATGGACAACTCCGGGAAGAGGTGTACGTTTCACAACCCGATGGTTTCGTCGATCCAGAGCATCCAAACCACGTCTACAGGCTCAAGAAAGCCCTCAACGACCTTAAACAAGCCCCGAGGGCATGGTATGACAAACTGTCTGCATTCTTATTAGCCAATCATTTTACTAAAGGATCTGTTGACCCGACTTTATTTATACAAAAACACGGGGAGGATATTCTCATTGTTTAAATTTATGTAGATGATATCATTTTTGGAACAACTCATAAAAAATATTCAAACGCTTTTGCAAGACTTATGAAACAAAACTTTGAGATGTCCATGATGGGTGAACTCAAGTTCTTTCTAGGACTGCAAGTTCATCAATCACCCCGTGGTATATTTTTAAGTCAGTCTAAATACGCTAAGGAAATATTGAAAAAGCATGGTATGAATAGTTGTGACACCTATAACACCCTCATGTCCTCCTCATCCCCAATGCTAGATGCTGATCTACATGGCACTCCCATTGATCCTACGAAATATCGTAGTATGATTGGGTCTCTCATGTATCTCACCGCTAGCCGGCCGGATGTTGTATTTGCCACGTACCTATGTTCCCGTTACCAGTCACGACCTACTGAACGTCATTTGTCTGCTGTTAAGCGGATCCTTCGATACATAAAGGGAACCATTCACTTGGGGATCTGGTATCCGAAGGATTCTGGGTTTGAACTTGTTGCTTTTTCAGACGTTGACCATGCAGGTTGTTTAGACACGAGAAAAAGTACGTCTGGGGGAGTCCAATTTCTAGGTGACAAGCTCATTTCTTGGCAGTCAAAGAAGCAAGACTGTACATCACTGTCGTCTACAGAATCAGAATACGTCGCCATGTCTGCCTGCTGCACTCAAGTCATCTAGATGCGATCTCAACTGATGGACTACAGATATGTGTTCAACAAGATTCTGATGCACTGCGACTCCAAGAGTGCCATCGCTATTTCCTGCAACACGGTTCAACATTCCAAATCGAAGCATATTGCTCTCCGGTATCATTTTATCAAAGAGCACGTGGAAATGGGTACAGTTGAATTATACTTTGTGGGTACTAAACACCAATTGGCGGATTTGTTCACCAAAGCCTTGCCTCATGCAAGATTTGTGGAACTGGTTCACCATATTGGTATACGATGTTTGACTCCTGATGATTTGGAAAAGTTTCTTAAAAACAATTAAATGAGTCAAACATCAAAATTATCTTTGTAACTAATTATTGAAAAACCCAGAAAGATTTTCCAAATTTTTTTTATCTAAACATTTCAAAAAAAAAAAAAAAAAAAAGAAAGAAAGAAAAAAACTTTAAGTGTGCAAAAGTGTATCCAAACCAAAATATGTACTCGTCATTTCAAATTTCATTAATTTCAAATCACGAACATATTTTGAGGGGGAGAAATTTTTGCACATTTATCATCATAAATCTTCATCAAATTCTTCATCAAAAAATATTTCTTTGAACTCTTGGACTACTTGTCTTAAATTTTTTCAAAAATAGGTCTTAGTTCAAGGGGGAGAAATGTCATAAAATATTGGATCTAGCTCTTAAATATAAAGGACTGAAACTATCAAGTTAGGAAAGTTATGTCTTTAGGACCTTAAATGAATTAGGTTTCTAGTTCAAGGACTAAAAGTGTTAAGTTGGTGAAAGCTATTACAATAAGACTATATGTAAACCAAGGTTCTAGTACAGGGGTTGAAAATGTCACAATCGGACTTTATGAGATTTTGCATACAAGTTAGGGTACTAAACTTGACCATGGAATAAACTTAATCAATAAAACATATAGTCTGACCACAGTCAAACACACAATTCACACAATATCCTCTCCCTTTCACGTTAAAACCTCCAAACCTGCTAAACCCTCCAAGGAATTCAAGTTTTGTTTGTTTCGTCTTTAATCACGATTGTAAGTGTACATATTTAATCATTAAGGCACGATAGTCATTTGATTAATGTTTCTGTGATTAAATCTTGTTACTTGTCGATTAGGGTTTAAGGATGAATTTGGGCGTTTCTTGTTGATTGTTATTTGATCTAATTGGTTTAGTGCTATAGATTCATTACATGTTTCTGAGTATAATGCATCTAATTAATTAGTTCCTATATCATTAATTGGACCGAGTCGATTTGATTAGGGTTTAAAGCTAGTGAGTTTGTAAGCAGAGGTGTATAAGTGCTATGTGTTATTGTTTGAATGATGGGATATGCTTAGTTGTGATTCTTGTGTATGTGTTTAAAGTTGCATAGCAGAAATCTGAGAGCTTCTATAGGTTTGGATGAAAAATAAAGTGCGTTAACTGTGAAAATTAAAGTGGTGTTATCAGATGATTTCTGAATGAATGTCTGTGCACTAGACATGTTTGAGATGCCTATTGAACATGGAAGGTGAATTGTAAATGATGAGTATGAACTTTGGACAAGTTGATTTTACCAAGTTTCTATATGTGTTCTATTGTCAAGTTTGTGATTGTGACACCAAGTTTGTGCTTAAGTGTTCATATTCTAAGTTTCTGGCATAATTCTTACCAAGTTTGTGACTAATATATCTCGAGTTTGTATGAATGATTCTGCTGAGTTTATATGATCCTCTCGACTTTGTCTCCGAGTTAGGAGACAATAGTCTCAGATTCTCGAGTTTCATTAATCTCTCGAGTTTCTTGAATCTCTCGAGTTTCTTGACTCTCTCGAGTTTCTTGATTCTCTCGAGTTTCTTGATTCTCTCGAGTTTCTTGAATCTCCCGAGTTTCTTGATTCTTTCGAGTTTCTTGACTCTCTCGAGTTTCTTGATTCTCTCGAGTTTCTTGAATCTCTCAAGTTTCTTGACTCTCTCGAGTTTCTTGACACTCTCGAGTTTCTTGACTCTCTCGAGTTTCTGAATCTCTTGAGTTTCTTGAATCTCTCGAGTTTCTTGACTCTCTCGAGTTTCTTGATTCTCTCGAGTTTTTTGATTCTCTCGAGTTTCTTGACTCTCTCGAGTTTCTTGACACTCTCGAGTTTCTTGACTCTCTCGAGTTTCTGAATCTCTCGAGTTTCTTGATTCTCTCAAGTTTCTGATTATCTCGAGTTTCTGATTATCTCGAGTTTGTACGACTTTTAGTGCTTATAGGACTTATCAAGTTTCTAGGATTGCTGAGGCTATTGAGACATACCTAGTTTGTACAGCATGCCGAGTTTGTACTAATTGATATTGCTGAAGTTTGTGCTGATGTTTAACAAATAAAAGCTTAAGCTATCTAGGTTGTGAATCATGACTCTTGAGTTTCTATAAAGTTTGTCTCATGCTTTCAAGTTTCTAAAACTTCCAAGTTTGTCTCATATTTTCCAAGTGTATCAAGCTTGTAAAATTTGCTCCAAACTTTGAATCTTTATAAACTTGGAAATGTGAAAATACTTATAAGAACTCGATTGTTTGCAAATGATTTGTCTGACAATATGAGAATGAAGTTTCAGGACTTAGTCTTTCTATGGATGAACCATTATAGTTAGGTTATGATCCTGTGACTTAAAGCATTCACTAACACATATATACGATTGCCATTGTATTGTTGTTGGTATTTGTAATGTTCAGGCAAATCATGTCTCAAGAATCAGTGACTCGAAAGCAATTATTTCCAGAAGATGATGAACGCAGGATAAGTGTTCCTGAAGTATATCTCAATCAGTTCTGGCATTCCATGGTAATCGGAGAAGACAACGAGAGCATAACAGTCACTATTGACAACAGGGAAATCCAGTTTAAGGTTGATTCTCTTCGCAGTGTCTTACAACTTCCTGCAGAAGTCACAGGCCCAATGAAAAAGTTTCATGATGACCCAACTTTTGATGACATGGTTGCTACACTTAGACTTCTTGGTTATGATGAGTCAGAAGAAGAGCTAACCATACTCTCCAGAGTAGATAGGAAATACATCCCACAACCATGGTTAACCCTGTACACCATCATCATGCACAGTATAACTAGCAAAACCACTGGTCTTGAACACCCACGATTAGAACACCTACAATTTTTCTGGGGGGTCGTCAACCTAAAACATGTGGACTTGACCAAATACATATGGAATGACATGATCTTCCTGAGCCAAAACTTTCATCAAAAGCCTAAATACAAAGTACCTTTTCCCGGTTTCACCAAATTGTTAATCTCAATTTTCATGAAAAGACACCCGGACATCGATCGACGTGTAAATGAGATGATGCATACAGATCAAATGGATCACATTCTCTCCAGAGTAAAAATACAACAGTCAAACACGGAGAAACAAGGTGTATTCCACAAAGAATGTTAAGTGAAGAAGTGATGGATACTGAGGCATATCAGATGTATGATAAAGCTGAAAGAGCTAGAAAGGTGGGCCTTATGGTTATGAAAAGAAAACCGACCAAGGGAAAATAAAAGGCAACTACAAAAACTATCCCAGCTCGAGCAGCCTCTTCTCGAACAAAGAAAGTCACTAAAACTGAAAAGAAGAAAATAGTTTCCAAAGTCTCAACAGCTCAACCACAACTTCGAGATGAATCAAGTGATGAAGAGGGAGAAGAAGAAGTGGATCTCAGTAAAGGAAAGAAGGAGAAGGATTTTGAAAAGTTAAAGACAATGTTGGCTGAAACTGATAAAACTTTGGGCAAAGGAAGAGGAAAGTCAATCAAATTTACTGATTCACCATTTTCACCCATTGAACCTCCAAGAACAGAAAAAGAAGAAAAAGAACAGTATAAGATTGCATTTAGAGAAAACTTACAGATACACAGAGAAGATGAAGAGAAGCGTGAAAAAGTGAGAAGAGGTGAAGGGTCAGCTTCACATCCTGATGATGAACAAGAAGAGGAATAAGAGGAATCAGAGGGTGAATCAGAAAAGTCTAAGGAAGATGGTGATTCAGAAAAGTCTAAGGATGAATCAAGATCTGAGTCTAAAGAAACTGACAGCGATAATGATGAAGGAAAAGATGAAGAAGGAGATGAAGAAGATGAAAGTGATGAAGAAGAAAACAAAGATGATGATGAAACAGGAAATGACAACACTATACCACCACCACCACCACCACCATCATCAGTAGGTCAATCCACCACTGAAGTCAACGAACTTAAAGAAAAATTTGCCAAACTTCAAGAATTAGTTTTAAGAACTCGAGAAAAAGATGAAGAAGTGCACAAAGCATTGGATTTTAAGCTCATTGAAGTAAAGAAAGTGGCAGATAAGAACGAATTTCACATCAAGAATCTCAAAGACTTTAATCTGGAAAAGACAGCAGGGGAATATCTTCAAACTCATGTTCCACCGGCAGTCAGTTCACAAGTGTCCCAAGAGGTCACTAAATATCTTCAAGAAAATCTTCCAGGAATCTTCGAGATGTATGTAGAAAGAAATCTGGAGAAAACGGTGGCAAAACTGATACAAACAACACCAATAACAATTCGAACCGTGCCACCTAAGCCATCTACATCTGATCTCAAGGGAACCTTACTTGCAGATATCATTGATAAACCAGAAGAGGTAGAAATCAAACAAGCGTTGATCAATTCAATGAAGAAAGATGAGAAGAAGGCAAAAGGATGCAAGCAAGCTAAGCCGGTCAAGCGTCATCGAGAAGAGCTTGAAAAAGATGATGGAAAGAAAAAGAGGAAACCCTCCAAATCTACTGGACCCTCAACCACAGCTCATTCTTCTGGCACAACAAAGCAATCAGATCAACTGATGTTTGTTCCTCTTGAAGGCGGGGCATTCGATGCAACTGAGTCATTTGAAGATGTAAGTTCTGATCATGAATTTCCCATTGCACCACCTAAAGTCCAAACTGTCACTGCACCTCCCACAGACGGAAAATCCATACCTCTACCAGAATGGGTGAATCCAACTGCTCTAAGATTCGATTGGTTTGAGTCAATGGTAGAAGCATATCCTGAAGATGAAAACGCTGCACCTGTTGAAGGATCAATTGTGGACTTCACAAAACGGTTGAAGCGGGTAATGAAAGTTTAGAAGTTAGGATTGCCTGACATCATCCGAGTTCGCAAAGGAGGCTTCACAGAATTCAAGACGGTTACAACTTCAGAAATGGAGTTTGAATACAATCTTGAACAAGTTGCAAGAGCATTGTCTGAGAACATAGACTGGGATCATGCACGTGCTACTCATCCGAAAGAACAACTCAATCTCCGTGATTACACCCATCCCTTACCACTCATCGGTCAACCTTATAACCCAAAGATACCAAAAGCATGTTTCTTTAATAATGATTTGGCGTATCTTGAGTATGGAAACACTGACCCTGAAAAGCGGTATGCTACGTCTCTTACCAAGTATCAAGCAGCTTCTTACACGTTAGAAGGTTTTGAAGAACAAATTGGAGAGTTATTCGTGCACAAAGTTCGAGAATACAACGAAGATGCTGCGCTTGGGATCTTCCACTGGCCGAATCTGCGAAGATTGTTCTACAAGTATATGATTACCAGAAAATCAAAAACAGAGGTGTGGAACAAGAACAAGATTCTCTCAATCACCAGTGCAGAAACCGAATCTATGTTTGGGCATAACTTTCTGAAGAAGATTACCGTGAGAAGGTTAGACGATCAAGAATATACTTTCAGTGAAGCAGACTATCCCTATCTACACATCAACGATATAGAAGATATGTATCTACCGAAAGTTCTAGGCAAACTAGAACATCTCCCTGGACGTCTTCAGTACGATATCATTAACTCGATTCTATTATACATCCGCAACATTGTCATTAGATCGCGAGTTGAAGATGTGCATCTTGGGGTAGAGAGCTACCAGACACAGTTGAACCTCGTCAAGCCAAATCTCTCACCTCTGGGAATCTTAAACAGGCAGCCGTACACCTTCAGTGATAGACCGTTTGGGTTGGCATACACAAGGGATAAAGGCTCACCAAAGTTCATGGGTTATGAAGAAATCCATAAATTCAGTGATGATACGTTGGTACGGGTTAAGTCAGAACTTGAACAGATGTTGGAAAACCGTAGCAAGGGGTTGAAGAAAGGATGGTTGAGAGTTGTGAATTGGAGCAGGAAAGATGCAAAGGAAGCAGTAAAGTTCATTCATCGGATTGACAACAGGCTCAAGTTTCGGACAATGATGAGACGACTGGAGAGTTACGTAGGAGGACGTGCCAGAATTCATAATATCCTAACTTTCCTTCGACCTTAGCAGTGATCATTGGTATAATCTATTGTCATTTATCATATTTCATCATATTTTTCATCATTTTCATTCACAATGGCTTGTGCACACATAACAGTGCACAACCCATTCCTGTAAAGAAAGGACCCTGAGGTACGCTTCAATGCCTCAATCCTGATCAAAGGAGCGAAAGCTTCGTTCTTATGAGTAGAATTAAACCAGAATTTTTTCTAAGTTTTTCAAAATTCTGCTCATAAGGACAAGTATTCCCTCGTCAATGGGGAGTATTTGAAAGATAATCTTTGTTCCAAAACATAAGTTCTTGAAATTCTTCCCATAAAAACTCAAAAGGCATATTTTTATCAAACGTTTATCAAAAACATCATAAGTATGCTATTTTTGAGGGGGAGAATAAAGATATGATCAAAATATGGTAACAAATAAAGCTGAAATCTCATGTGAGCTAGGCTCAGAATTGATCCTCGAATTGACGATTACAAAAGTCAGTTGTCGAAAAGACATGTCCTGGACGGGTAATAATTTCAAGCCAGTTTATCTGGTGATGTAAGCGTGTCTCGCAAAGGATATGTCTGAGTAGAATGTACCGATTTCGAGCGATTTTCCTTGAATGTGATCTGGACGGGTAATAATTTCAAGCTAGTTCTACTAGTGATGTAAACGTGTCTCGCGACGAACATGTTCATTGAAAATCAATCAATTCAAAAAGTGCCAACTCTACCCGACATGTGCAAATTCACCTTAACCACTTATGAGCACATGTTAAGGGGGAGTATTTCTGAAAATCACAAAACTCTTAGAGTGTTAACAAAATATGTTTTCATAATCATAAACACTTTGAGAGATTTTCAAAAAAAAAAAAGAAAAAAAGTTTGGCTTATGGCATCAATAGGATAGTCATGGAGTTATAAGGTGACTAAGGTTAGGAATAACCGTCCTATGATCCGCCAGAGCCGGAGGGATCTACCCAAGGACAATACCAATAGTTTAGAACTAGAAAGTCCTAGGTATGATTGAAAAAGGAGATATGAAATGAAAGGAGAAAGAAGGGGTTGAAGAATTAAAAAGAAAAGTAAAGAAATGGGTGAAAAGAAATAACCCTCCATTTGTTCAACCTTAGGGCAGACACCGGGTTCAATACATTATCTACTGGTTGATTGGGCATCACCGGTATTAAAGATAAAAGTCGTCATGGACCCAGTGACGCACGGCACTAAACCTTCTAGCCACTCAGGTGTCTCTCAAAAGACATTTGTTTCATTTCACACGGAGAACCTTTCATCATCTATCGACCTCTCACTACGAGATGTGTTGATATTGAAAAGGAGGCACTCTGCTCCATGCCTCCGACGACCAAACAAATGTGCACTGAATTGAGTCTAGAGCCATGAGATTCATCAAAGATCTCTTAGGTACACTTAGTATACACTGGCTGTTCAACAATAAGAACACCAGTTGTAAATCATAAGAGTGTCCTTCGCACATCTTAGCAATCTGCCGAGAACATTCATGAGAGAAACCACAATTGTGATTCTCAGTGAATGAATGGAAATCCTGCCAGGGTCAACATCAAACAGCCCTGACAGCAGGTCACTTATTGTTTGCTCCAAAAATGGTCTACAGTCGTGGGGTGATCTCCAGCGACTCACTGAATCGTGGGTGCACTTCGGTGTGTCCATGTAAGCCCTTTCGGGGGTATCCGATTCAGAACGGCCTGGGCAAAGATTAGAGAAAGTCTTCACACTATGCTGTTGACGATCTCGAAGTCTGAGCCTGTAAGTGCCGGATGATTTATTGCTAACTGTTTACCTGCAGCAAATCATGAATACCTGGAGTTTCACCATCTTTCTATCGTGCTCATATCCTGAAGCAAAGTTCTCACAAAGACTAAGGAATAGCAAAAGTTTAAAGAAATTAAAGAAAAGTCAAAGATCAAGTACGTTAATCTTTCACAAGTCAAAGATCAAGCTTATGAAGAGAGAACTACATGATATATGGAGAACAAAAGTCAAAGAACATATGAGCATGCTAGAAAAGACGTAAAGACACCAGATTTGAAGACCATTGGAGGACGGCAGATCATTACCATACCATATCATATCACATCAAGAACAAAGGAACAAAGATGCAAGAGACGTCTGAAGCCATGAAGCAAAGACGACGTCAAGCAACCTTGATGACCAATACTTAGGGGGAGATTGTTGGGAACACGTTTTGTATTATCAAGTATTGATCATTATGTAATAAGGTTGCTTAGGCCTTTAGGTTAGTTTTATGGCCCAGCCTATGTAGAAGGCCCATGGGCTGTGTCTTGTTATTTATGTTTAATTATGATTATTAGGGCTAAAAGCCTAAGACCATGTAAAAACTATAAATACCCCCTCCCATTCAAGGGAGTGGGTTGGTTGGTTGAAGAGATAAACATTTCATTATTATTGTGAATCATCCTTCCACTCTCTTTCTCTCTCTACTTTCTCTCACTAGATCTAGGATTAGTTTAGGTAGCTTGTGTGATCAATTAGTAGATTCATCATATATTTTATCTTAATTCAGAATATTAGTGTATATATGAAATTTAAGTATAGAATAGACATTGATTTTGGGTCGGCGTTACGAGTAGTCTTACAATTCGGCTAGTTGCTTTATGACATGGAATTATTGCTTTTAAACATAGGTTATTGTTACTTATAATTAGCTTAGGATGGTTTTCGTTGCACATTACTAGAATCGATAAAGCGTGTAAAGTATCTCGCTAATCTAAATATTTAACACCTTAATATAAGAAGAAACTTTGTTAGTTAAATGATAGCAAAGCGCTTTGAAAATTATCGCAAGATAGTTTATCACCAGTAATAATATGCAAGTGCGTTATTATTAGTGATAGTTTTTGTAGTATTATACTCTAATATGCTTCTGTTGGTAACAGGTCACAACAGGCAAACGAAAATTGTGTATTTTGATGATGTGTTCTGCTGTGCAGAATTTGCAACGCAACTTTTTATTAAATAAGTTTTAACTTTTAATGGGTTTGATTGAATACAACAACGTATTATGTGATATTGTGATTCCAAATGTGTATGTAATATGACCACCTTTTGGCTTTTTGGATGTAATATGATACTTTTGATATTTATGTTATTATTTCTCCGATTGGATTCGACCAATTTTTGAGAATGATTAACCGTGACCCGAACCGCGGGTAACCGCTCATTTCGAGTACCACATGTCCGGTTACCTGCCTAGTACGGTTCCGTTTCGGATAGTAAAATAAACTACCCACCTCGCTATGGATAGTTAAAATCTCTAACCGAACCGAGCCGAACCACCCCGTTAACACCTCTATTTTTGGTACAATGTCGTATGTCTGTTTAAATTTCTAAGTACTCTAATGTGTTTGTGTTCTGTTTAAACTTGGAAATGTTTTTACTAGTTAAAGATGTGTTTGTGTTCTATTTTATTTAATCAACACATGATCACATGTGATATGAAAACTATTACCATACGCATGTTATATCACATGTGATTTCTAGAAAAATCACATGCGATTTTCAGAAAAATCACATGTGATTTATTACTAGTTTTTCTGTATGCAAGGAAACGAACATTTGAGGTATCACCTGTGATTTTCAAAAAAATCTGATACTTTTGATATAAAAACATTACATAACAAATAGAAGATGGTAAATTTTATGTTTCAAAGTCTTAGGCCAAGTTGAAGATGGTTTATATGTTTCTACAAGAAATATTGAATTTTATGTTTTAGTTATAATATTTTTGTTATGTAATGTTTTTATCAAAATATTAAGAATTTGATAATCTATTTTCATGTTGCTTATTGTGTAGACTTTTAAGCTTATTTTTTTTGCTAAATACTTGTTGTTACCTACTAACATTATGAGGTATCACCAGTGATACAAAATAACTTATTAGGTATCACCTGTGATACAAAATAACTTATTGGGTATCACCTGTGATAGTTAGACTGTATTTAGCTACTTGTTTTTGTAGATACAAAATATGAAGTATCACTTGTGATACATACAAAATCATAGGTGATACAAAATAACATATTAGGTATCACCTGTGATACAAAATAAGTAAGTAAAGCACAAATAAGCAAAAACGCAAATTAAACTGAAAAACGAGTTCTTACGGGAATTAAACGAGCCTAAGAAAACCAAAAAATCAAAAATTACCCCTAGATGGATACTAAATTTACACATCTAGGGGTAATTTTTTATTTTTTAGGTTTTTATGTTTTAGTTATAATATTTTTGTTATGTAATGTTTTTATCAAAATATTAAGAATTTGATAAGCTATTTTCACGTTGCTTATTGTGTAGACTTTTAAGCTTATTTTTTTTGCTAAATAATTTGTTGTTACCTACTAACATTATGAGGTATCACCAGTGATACAAAATAACTTATTAGGTATCACCAGTGATACAAAATAACTTATTGGGTATCACCTGTGATACAAAATAACATATTAGGTATCACCTATGATAGTTAGACTGTAGTTAGCTACTTGTTTTTGTAGATACAAAATATGAGGTATCACCTGTGATACATACAAAATCATAGGTGATACAAAATAACATATTATGTATCACCTATGATACAAAATAAGTAAGTAAAGCACAAATAAGAAAAAACGCAAATTAAACTCAAAAACTTGTTCTTACGGGAATTAAACGAGCCTAAGAAAAACTAAAAATAAAAAATTACCCCTAGATGGATACAAAATTTACACATCTAGGGGTAATTTTTGATTTTTAGGTTTTTATGTTTTAGTTATAATATTTTTGTTATGTAATGTTTTATCAAAATATTAAGAATTTGATAAGCTATTTTCATGTTGCTTATTGTGTAGACTTTTAAGCTTATTTTTTTTGAAAAATACTTGCTGTTACCTACTAAAATTATCAGGTATCACCAGTGATACAAAATAACTTATTAGGTATCACCTGTGATACAAAATAACTTATTGGGTATCATCTGTGATAGTTAGACTGTAGTTAGCTACTTGTTTTTGTAGATACAAAATATGAGGTATCACCTGTGATACATACAAAATCATATGTGATACAAAATAACATATTAGGTATCACCTGTGATACAAAATAATTAAGTAAAGCACAAATATGCAAAAACGCAAATTAAACTGAAAAACGGATTATTACGGGAATTAAACGAGCCTAAGAAAACCTAAAAATAAAAAAATTACCCCTAGATGGATACTAAATTTACACATCTAGGGGTAATTTTTGATTTTTAGGTTTTTATGTTTTAGTTATAATATTTTTGTTATGTAATGTTTTTATCAAAATATTAAGAATTTGATAAGCTATTTTCATGTTGCTTATTGTGTAGACTTTTAAGCTTATTTTTTTTTTGCTAAATACTTGTTGTTACCTACTAACATTATTAGATATCACCTGTGATAGTTAGACTGTAGTTAGCTAGTTGTTTTTGTAGATACAAAATATGAGGTATCACCTATGATACTTACAAAATCATAGGTGATACAAAATAACATATTAGGTATCATATGTGATACAAAATAAGTAAGTAAATCACAAATAAGCAAAAAAGCAAATTAAACTGAAAAATGAGTTCTTACGGGAATTAAACGAGCTTAAGAAAACCTAAAAATAAAAAATTACCCCTAGATGGATACAAAATTTACACATCTAAAGGTAATTTTGGATTTTTAGGTTTTTATATTTTAGTTATAATATTTTTGTTATGTAATGTTTTTATCAAAATATTCAGAATTCGATAAGCTATTATCATGTTGCTTATTGTGTAGACTTTTTTTTTTTTTTTTTTTTTTTTTTTTTTTTTTTTTTTTTTTTTTTTTTTTTTGCAAAATACTTGTTGTTACCTACTAACATTATCACGTCTCACCAATGATACAAAATAACTTATTAGGTATCACCTGTGATACCAAATAACTTATTGGGTATCACCGGTGATACAAAATAACATATTAAGTATCACCTGTGATAGTTAGACTGTAGTTAACTATTTTTTTTGTAGATACAAAATATGAGGTATCACCTGTGATACATTCAAAATCCTAGGTGATACAAAATAACATATTAGGTATTACCTGTGTTACAAAATAAGTAAGTAAAGCACAAATAAGCAAAAACGCAAATTAACCTGAAAAACGAGTTCTTACGGGAATTAAACGAGCCTAAGAAAACCTAAAAATCAAAAATTACCCCTAGATGGATACTAAATTTACACATCTAGGGGTAATTTTTGATTTTTAGGTTTTTATGTTTTAGTTATAATATTTTTGTTATGTAATGTTTTTATCAAAATATTAAGAATTTGATAAGCAATTTTCATGTTGCTTATTGTATAGACTGTGGTTAGCTACTTGTTTTTGTAGATACAAAATATGAGGTATCACCTGTGATACATACAAAATTATATGTGATATCAAATAACGTATTTGGTATCACCTGTGATACAAAATAATTAATTAAAGCACAAATATGCAAAAACGCAAATTAAACTGAAAAACGGGTTATTACGAAATTAAACGAGCCTAAGAAAATCTAAAAATAAAAAAATTACCCCAAGATGGATACTAAATTTACACATCTAGGGGTAATTTTTGATTTTTAGGTTTTTGTTATAATATTTTTGTTATGTAATGTTTTTATCAAAATATTAAGAATTTGATAAGTTATTTTCATGTTTCTTATTGTGTAGACTTTTAAGCTTATTTTTTTTTTTGCTAAATACTTGTTGTTACCTACTAACATTATTAGGTATCACCTGTGATAGTTAGACTGTAGTTAGCTACTTGTTTTTGTAGATACAAAATATGAGGTATCACCTGTGATACATACAAAATCATAGGTGATACAAAATAACATATTAGGTATCACATGTGATACAAAATAAGTAAGTAAAGTACAAATAAGCAAAAAAGCAAATTAAATTGAAAAACGAGTTTTTACGGGAATTAAACGAGCCTAAGAAAACCTAAAAATCAAAAATTACCCCTAGATGGATACTAAATTTACACAGCTAAAGGTAATTTTGGATTTTTAGGTTTTTATGTTTTAGTTATAATATTTTTGTTATGTAATCTTTTTATTAAAATATTCAGAATTTGATAAGCTATTTTCATGTTGCTTATTGCGTAGACTTTTAAGCTTTTTTTTTTTTTTTTGCAAAATACTTGTTGTTACCTACTAACATTATCACGTATCACCAGTGATACAAAATAGCTTATAAGGTATCACCTGTGGTACCAAATAAATTATTGGGTATCACCGGTGATACAAAATAACATATTAGGTATCACCTGTGATAGTTAGACTGTAGTTAGCTATTTTTTTTTGTAGATATAAAATATGAGGTATCACCTGTGATACATATAAAATCATAGGTGATACAAAATAACATATTCGGTATTACATGTGTTACAAAATAAATAAGTAAAGCACAAATAAGCAAAAACGCAAATTAAACTGAAAAACGCGTTCTTACGGGAATTAAACGAGCCTAATAAAACCTAAAAATAAAAAATTACCCTTAGATGGATACTAAATTTACACATCTAGGGTTAATTTTTGATTTTTAGGTTTTTATGTTTTTGTTATAATATTTTTGTTATGTAATGTTTTTATCAAAATATTAAGAATTTGATAAGCTATTTTCATGTTGCTTATTGTATAGACTTTTAAGCTTATTTTTTTTTGCTAAATACTTGTTGTTACTTACTAACATTATCAGGTATCACCAGTGATACAAAATAACTTATTAGGTTTCACCTGCGATACAAAATAACTTATTGGGTATCACATGTGATACAAAATAATATATTAGGTATCACCTGTGATAGTTAGACTGTAGTTAGCTAGTTGTTTTTGTAGATACAAAATATGAGGTATCACCTGTAACACCCCCATTTTCGAGATACGCAGCGGAATTCAAGCTGGGTGTTACTCGACAGTACAACAGTTATAGTAATAGAAAACGATCTCTATTTGAGTCGTTTTAAAAGATTTATCATTCGAATTTTATAAATATCAAAGTTTACAAATGAGGTCCCAGTAGGTTTACAATTTATTAAATGAGTTTTCGAATGATAATTAGCCTTCCATCTTTATATATCCGTGTTCCTCCTTGCCATCCTCGTTCATTATGGACCTGAGATAAACATGCTAAAAAGTGTCAACACAATGGTTGGTGAGTTCATAGAGTTTATTGAAAATAAATTAATATGGTTTTAAAGAATGTTTTCACAGCAAAGACATTATAAATCCACTCAGTTGCAAATCCCGACCATATAAAACTTGCAACCTATGTGTTCACAACCCATTGCTAAAATATAGAATAAGTATGACATGTGCGTATACGATATATGTAAACACTTAATGTAAAGTATAACAGCAAACTGAACCTAACGACTAGAATAAATAAGTATCATGAATAAACTGGATTATATTCACCCAAGGTCTCGAATAAGTGTTGGACACAAGGGTGGGGGTGTCAACCCGATAGTACTATCAATACCTCTCCATCGGCTCCATCCAGGAGTTAAACAGTTGCTAGGAATAAAGTGTAGAATAAGTGTAACACATTAAGGCACATATCGTATCTATATTTCATGTCCAAAAGTATCATAAATAAAGCGTATCATAAAAGTATAAATATTTTGAGTATAAAACAAATAATTGAGCATGTATCTCCCCCAAAAAGAATTCAAAACGTATAAAAATAGGGGCTATGAAACTCACCTTAGCAATCTGGATGGAAAACTATATGAAAGAAAGTTGATAAACGTCTCCGGACACGAAACCTGGGTTGTTATGCCAATATTCAGTAATCATTTTCAGATGATTATATGTTCATTTGTTCATTTCGTTTCATTGTTTAGTTGTTGATTAAGTATTGGAATGAGACAACATGAAGTCTCTTCAAAAGATGAGATTTTATCTTATTATTCGTTTTTATGTTTCCCGTTCGTTCGTTCGTTAAATATATCTTTCGTTTGTTTGTTTGTTAAAGATATCGCGTTCGTTCGTCATCGAAATAAACGTATTACGTTAGTAATTTCTATTAGATTGGAGAGTAAAAATGATAAAAATAATAGTTATGAAAAGTTACACTTTAATCCTTAAGGTTTGGTCAAATGACAGTTTATACCTTGGACTTTTGGAAAATGACAACTTTTACCCTTTAGTTTCAAAAATAACATTTTCTACCCTTCATTTTTGTTATTGTCAAAAATAACCCTTAATTTAAAGTATTTACAAAATCAGCCTAATAAAACTCTAATTAGTTAAAAATAACGCATTAAATATGTGATAAAACTAGAGTTTTGAAACCAAATAATTAACGATAAATAAATCATTTTGCGTGTTCTCAGTTCCTACGTATAGTTAGCTAGGTTGTCTAAAAATATACCAAGTTTCGTTATTTCTGAAAATCATTTGGTGCTCGAAATATTTTACTAAGGTCGACTGGGTGAACTAGTTTTAATAAGTCTAGAAAATAGGTTTTTAAGGTTGGCGATGGATCAAAATTTGGACACAAATAACTTTCAAATGGTTCGATCATTTTATGTGATTCTTTCTTCTAAAACAAGTTAGTTGGGTCATATTTATTGTGTTGAAAGTATAGAATTTTCAGAGATCATATACGGGCTGAAAACTGGGTCTAAAGTTGAGCTATTCGAATGAAAATCTGAAAAAAAAAATAATAACTGGAATCGAAGCTTCTAGTTTTAGCGATATAGCTCAACATTTAGGACTCGATAACTTAATGAAAACTCAACCATTTTCCATGATTCTTCTTCCTAATTTAAGCTTACTGGGTGGTCTTTAAATATACCAAAAATTAGATTTTATAGTAATCAATAGAGGGTCGGTTTTTAGGTCGAAAGTTGGTGAGTTGGTCGAGTAAAAACTGAAAAGTAATAACTGGAAATATCAAGTTCTAACTTTAGCGATATATAGCAAACTTTGAAGCTCAATATCTTTTAACTCGATTACTCTTTTTACTTGATTCTTTTTCCATATTTTAGTTTACTAGGTGGTCTTTAAATCCACCAAATCTCAGATTTTATTATGTTCATTTGATGGTCGAATTACAGATCAAAAGTTGGGCTTCTGGGGTTATTTTCTGCTCGATGTGAACACAGAAAAAGAATCCGGTTTGGGGTATTTGATTTTTAATGGTTTCTAGTAAAATTTTAAAACATACTATAATGATTTTAACCTCATTTAATTTATTCTTAACATGTTTTATATGTTCTTGGTTTGTTTGATGCAATATTTCAAATACTTAGGGTATGTTTTAGTTACTGTTCGAACAAAATAGGAAAAGAACAAGGAAAACTTAACATTTTTGATCATGTTTCTTATTAGTGATTATGTATTATTGTTTTTGAGTATATATAACGTAAATAAACTGAATTAAAAATAGAGTTGTATAGACTTACTTAGGGTTTGGATCGAGTAGGATTTTATGAGGTCGAATAGTTGGTTTCTTGCACACCAGGGATTCTCCTTGCTTCTAAATCTTCTAGGGTTTTGTTGAGAGTATAGTTGGGCTGTGGATCAGAAGGAAATGGATATGGATGTTGTTTTGTGTTTGGTCGTTTGATGTGGAGATGAGTTGGGAAGTTTTAGTCGAATGGTGTGTGAGTAAGGGTGAAGTTTTAAGCTATTATTTATGGAGTGGGGATTAGGGTTTTCTAGAGTTGTGATAAGGAGACAAGGTAAGGGAACAAGGGCTGACAGAAAATGGAAAGTATGCCACTTGGAAAGAAGAGGGAAAGGTGAGGTGTGTTCGATTTACAGCCATGGGTTTTAACAAAGAAGGATAAGGGTTCTTGCATATGAGAGGGGACATGTGGATAGCTCATTTGAAGAGAAGAGAGGAGAGGGCATGCATGTGTTTATGGACTAGAAGGAATGTATGTAGTGTAGGTTGTATGTAAGGATAAATTTAGTTGGAATATAGTTGGGTTCGAACCAGGTTTTGGGAAGGAGATTTCGAATGGGCTTTTAAGGTGTTGTAACTTAGGCTTTAGGGAGTTGTATTCAAGGTTTAGGGATGATAGTTAGTTTAGTTTAATGTATTTAGTTATTTAGGAAAATATTTATAATTATTATATATATACATAATTCGGATTTTTGAGGAATAGAGGAGAAATTGGTTTTGGCTTATGAGAGTTGTAACACATGCTTAATAGAGTTGTATTATGATTTAGAATATGAGAAAAATATAGTTTTAACAATTTATTAAGTTATAAAAATTATTTGTAAATTTTTATTACGTTTAAAAGTAAGTAAATAGGATTTTTAGTTCTTGTGCATTAGGCACTTGTACATTGGGTTTAAAGACTTGTAAAAATATTTAATGAGTTTAGGAAAAATAATTTCTAAGAGTTATGCATGTATGGTTTGTAAATCATGCTTTTAAATAAATATAAATAGGGTTTTATTAAAGACTTCATGAATATATGGTTTCATGCATAAAAGACTTGTACTTTAGCTTATATGACTTGTACGTTTAATATTTTGTAAAAATATTATATGTATAAATTAGGGTTTGTGAAATGAATACATAAAATTACAGTTAAGTGAGATTAGGGTTTTACCGTAAACAAAATGAAATTAGGGTTTCTGGTGCTTTGGGTAACTTGTACGTTAGCTCAGATGAGTTGTACTTTTATGTTCTAGGGTTTTAATATTCATATTTGGTGTTGTGATGGATTTAAGGTTTCATAGATACTTTATATGGATAATGAATGTTTTGATTATACGTTCGCTAAGGAATTATCGTAAAGTGGTAAATAATATATTGTAATGTTTTCATATAGATATGTTTATGAAATAAACATTAGGTTCGTTAGGTTGGTCTGTGTGGGAGCACGTTTATCAGGGATGTGAGTTACGTCACATAAGATAGGAGATACAATCAAATTAATAATAAAAAAAATTTATACGTGGAAAAAGGATAATAATTCTGTAAAGTAATTAGGTTTAAATGGGAAATTTTACGAGTGGTTACAGTATCCCCCCGTTGAAGGAAATCTCGTCCCGAGATTCAATCTATGCTAGGGGTTGAAATGATGTTGACGAATAACCGGTATGTATAGTCAAAGTGATTATGCTAAAGTTTACGCATCTAGGTTTCTTATCTAATAAAAGCATAAATTCTATAGGGCGAGACTAAGTTTTACAGGAATTACATAATATGGTAGAATACTAATTGTCTAGGAAGAGCGTACTTTCTTATGGCTAGGATTGATGAGGCAAACTTTTCCATTCTCGAGCATAATCCTCAAAAGACTTTTAGGTAACCGATTTTTACTTAATCCCACAACTCATCAGACAAGAACTGTCGTGGGATTAGGCTAAATCGGTTTGAGTAACAACTTGACTCTTAGCTTGATTTTCACAACTCATCAGACAAGAACTGTCACTAGAATCAAGCTAGGAATCAAGTGGTTTGAAGGAGGTCTTTTGAAAATTTGGCTCGATCATGGAATTGCTTACTCATTTGAGACAACTACTCCCTTCATTGCATGATTCTTCCTGAATTAGACATAGGTGATCAGGCTATGTATAATTTAGGAGTAATAATGCAATAATTGGACTAATCGTCTCGAACCACTTAAGAGTTTATGTCTCAGCATTCGTACTTAACCGATGAGTTACAAGGTATTTTAGTGAGGGTACGAAAGGAGTATTTACACTCATCTGTTGAGATGAGAGTAAGATAATCAAGGAAAATTGACATAGTATTCAGGATAGTTGATGTTTATATATTTAACGTATATAGAATAAGAATTGTGCAAATCACAATGTCTTTAGAAGGTTTCGCAGATTACAAAATGTAGAAGTAGGTACATGCTCGGGGAAATATGATTAAGTCATGATGCCTTAGAATAGGCATATGCAGGTATATTTATTTATATAAAGTGATCAGAAGTATGTCGTATATATGCCAATATAATAAAGCATAAATTACATAGAAGTCACATAATCGTCTGAAGGATGGAAGGCACGGACAGCGAAAGGCTATAAAATATTTTTGTGGAAATGCAGTTATAGTTTAGGTCTCAATTAGACCCGTTTCTCTATAACTATAAGCTCTGATACCAATCTGTAACACCCCCATTTTCTGGATACGCAGCGGAATTCAAGCTGGGTGTTACTCGACAGTACAACAGTTATAGTAATAGAAAACGATCTCTATTTGAGTCGTTTTAAAATATTTATCATTCGAATTTTATAAATATCAGAGTTTACAAATGAGGTCCCAGTAGGTTTACAATTTATTAAATGAGTTTTTGAATGATAATTAGCCTTCCATCTTTATATATCCGTGTTCCTCCTTGCCATCCTCGTTCATTATGGACCTGAGATAAACATGCTAAAAAGTGTCAACACAATGGTTGGTGAGTTCATAGAGTTTATTGAAAATAAATTAATATGGTTTTAAAGAATGTTTTCACAGCAAAGGCATTATAAATCCACTCAGTTGCAAATCCCGCCCATACAAAACTTGCAACCTGTGTGTTCACAACCCATTTTTAAAATATAGAATAAGTATGACATGTGCGTATACGATATATGTAAACACTTAATGTAAAGTATAACAGCAAACTGAACCTAACGACTAGAATAAATAAGTATCATGAATAAACTGGATTATATTCACCCAAGGTCTCGAATAAGTGTTGGAAACAAGGGTGGGGGTGTCAACCCGATAGTACTATCAATACTTCTCCATCGGCTTCATCCAGGAGTTAAACAGTTGCTAAGAATAAAGTGTAGAATAAGTGTAACACATTAAGGCACATATCGTATCTATATTTCATGTCCAAAAGTATCATAAATAAAGCGTATCATAAAAGTATAAATATTTTGAGTATAAAACAAATAATTGAGCATGTATCTCCACTAAAAAGAATTCAAAACGTATAAAAATAGGGGCTATGAAACTCACCTTAGCAATCTAGATGGAAAACAAAATGAAAGAAAGTTGATAAACGTCTCCGGACACGAAACCTGGGTTGTTATGCCAATATTCAGTAATCATTTTCAGATGATTATATGTTCGTTTGTTCATTTCGTTTCGTTGTTTAGTTGTTGATTAAGTATTGGAATGAGACAACATGAAGTCTCTTTAAAAGATGAGATTTTATCTTATTATTCGTTTTTATGTTTCCCGTTCGTTCGTTTGTTAAATATATCTTTCGTTTGTTTGTTTGTTAAAGATATCGCGTTCGTTCGTCATCGAAATAAACGTATTACGTTAGTAATTTCTATTAGATCGGAGAGTAAAAATGATAAAAATAATAGTTATGAAAAGTTACACTTTAATCCTTAAGGTTTGGTCAAATGACAATTTATACCCTGGACTTTTGGAAAATGACAACTTTTACCCTTTAGTTTCAAAAATAACATTTTCTACCCTTCATTTTTGTTATTGTCAAAAATAACCCTTAATATAAAGTATTTACAAAATCAGCCTAATAAAACTCTAATTAGTTAAAAATAACGCATTAAATATGTGATAAAACTAGAGTTTTGAAACCGAATAACTTAACGATAAATAAATCATTTTGCGTGTTCTCAGTTCCTATGTATAGTTAGCTAGGTTGTCTAAAAATATACCAAGTTTCGTTATTTCTGAAAATCATTTGGTGCTCGAAATATTTTACTAAAGTCGACTGGGTGAACTAGTTTTAATAAGTCTAGAAAATAGGTTTTTAAGGTTGGCGATGGAGCAAAATTTGGACACAAATAACTTTCAAATGGTTCGATCATTTTATGTGATTCTTTCTTCTAAAACAAGTTAGCTGGGTCATATTTATTGTGTCGAAAGTATAGAATTTTTAGAGATCATATACGGGCTGAAAACTGGGTCTAAAGTTGAGCTATTCGAATGAAAATCTGAAAAAAATAATAACTGGAAATCTAAGCTTCTAGTTTTAGCGATATAGCTCAACATTTAGGACTCGATAACTTAATGAAAACTCAACCATTTTCCATGATTCTTCTTCCTAATTTAAGCTTACTGGGTGGTCTTTAAATATACCAAAAATTAGATTTTATAGTAATCAATAGAGGGTCGGTTTTTAGGTCGAAAGTTGGTGAGTTGGTCGAGTAAAAACTGAAAAGTAATAACTGGAAATATCAAGCTCTAACTTTAGCGATATATAGCAAACTTTGAAGCTCAATATCTTTTAACTCGATTACTCTTTTTACTTGATTCTTTTTCCATATTTTAGTTTACTAGGTGGTCTTTAAATCCACCAAATCTCAGATTTTATTATGTTCATTTGATGGTCGAATTACATATCAAAAGTTGGGCTTCTGGGGTTATTTTCTGCTCGATGTGAACACAGAAAAAGAACCCGGTTTGGGGTATTTGATTTTTAATGGTTTCTAGTAAATTTTTAAAACATACTATCATGATTTTAACCCCATTTAATTTATTGTTAACATGTTTTATATGTTCTTGGTTTGTTTGATGCAATATTTCAAATACTTAGGGTATGTTTTAGTTACTGTTCGAACAGAATAGGAAAAGAACAAGGAAAACTTAACATTTTTGATCATGTTTCTTATTAGTGATTATGTATTATTGTTTTTGAGTATATATAACGTAAATAAACTGAATTAAAAATAGAGTTGTATAGACTTACTTAGGGTTTGGATCGAGTAGGATTTTATGAGGTCGAATAGTTGGTTTCTTGCACACCAGGGATTCTCCTTGCTTCTAAATCTTCTAGGGTTTTGTTGAGAGTATAGTTGGGCTGTGGATCAGAAGGAAATGGATATGGATGTTGTTTTGTGTTTGGTCGTTTGATGTGGAGATGAGTTGGGAAGTTTTCGTCGAATGGTGTGTGAGTAAGGGTGAAGTTTTAATCTGTTATTTATGGAGTGGGGATTAGGGTTTTCTAGAGTTGTGATAAGGAGACAAGGTAAAGGAACAAGGGCTGACAGAAAATGGAAAGTATGCCACTTGGAAAGAAGAGGGAAAGGTGAGGTGTGTTCGATTTACAGCCATGGGTTTTAACAAAGAAGGAGAAGGGTTCTTGCGTATGAGAGGGGACATGTGGATAGCTCATTTGAAGAGAAGAGAGGAGAGGGCATGCATGTGTTTATGGACTAGAAGGAATGTATGTAGTGTAGGTTGTATGTAAGGATAAATTTAGTTGGAATATAGTTGGGTTCGAACCAGGTTTTGGGAAGGAGATTTCGAATGGGCTTTTAAGGTGTTGTAACTTAGGCTTTAGGGAGTTGTATTCAAGGTTTAGGGATGATAGTTAGTTTAGTTTAATGTATTTAGTTATTTAGGAAAATATTTATAATTATTATATATATACATAATTCGGATTTTTGAGGAATAGAGGAGAAATTGGTTTTGGCTTATGAGAGTTGTAACACATGCTTAATAGAGTTGTATTATGATTTAGAATATGAGAAAAATATAGTTTTAACAATTTATTAAGTTATAAAAATTATTTGTAAATTTTTATTACGTTTAAAAGTAAGTAAATAGGATTTTTAGTCCTTGTGCATTAGGCACTTGTACATTGGGTTTAAAGACTTGTAAAAATATTTAATGAGTTTAGGAAAAATAATTTCTAAGAGTTATGCATGTATGGTTTGTAAATCATGCTTTTAAATAAATATAAATAGGGTTTTATTAAAGACTTCATGAATATATGGTTTCATGCATAAAAGACTTGTACTTTAGCTTATATGACTTGTACGTTTAATATTTTGTCAAAATATTATATGTATAAATTAGGGTTTGTGAAATGAATACATAAAATTACAGTTAAGTGAGATTAGGGTTTTACCGGAAACAAAATGAAATTAGGGTTTCTGGTGCTTTGGGTAACTTGTACGTTAGCTCAGATGAGTTGTACTTTTATGTTCTAGGGTTTTGATATTCATATTTGGTGCTGTGATGGATTTAAGGTTTCATAGAGACTTTATATGGATAATGAATGTTTTGATTATACGTTCGCTAAGGAATTATCGTAAAGTGGTAAATAATATATTGTAATGTTTTCATATAGATATGTTTATGAAATAAACATTAGGTACGTTAGGTTGGTCTGTGTGGGAGCACGTTTATCTGGGATGTGAGTTACGTCACATAAGATAGGAGATACAATCAAATTAATAAAAAAAAATTATACGTGGAAAAAGAATAATAATTCTGTAAAATAATTAGGTTTAAATGGGAAATTTTACGAGTGGTTACATCACCTGAGATACATACAAAATCATAGGTGATACAAAATAACATATTAGGTATCACCTGTGATACAAAATAAGTAAGTAAAGCACAAATAAGTAAAAACGCAAATTAAACTGAAAAACGAGTTCTTACGGGAATTAAACGAGCCTAAGAAAACCTAAAAATCAAAAATTACCCCTAGATGGATACAAATTTACACATCTAAAGGTAATTTTTGATTTTTAGGTTTTTATGTTTTAGTTATAATATTTTTGTTATGTAATGTTTTTATCAAAATATTAAGAATTTGATAAGCCATTTTCATATTGCTTATTGTGTAGACTTTTAAGCTTATTTTTTTTTTTGCTAAATACTTGTTGTTACCTACTAAGATTATCAGGTATCACCAGTGATACAAAATAACTTATTAGGTATCACCTGTGATACAAAATAACTTATTGGGTATCACCTGTGATAGTTAGACTGTATTTAGCTACTTGTTTTTGTAGATACAAAATATGAGGTATCACCTGTGATACATAAAAAATCATAGGTGATACAAAATAAAATATTAGGTATCACATGTGATACAAAATTAGTAAGTAAAACACAAATAAGCAAAAACGCGAATTAAACTGAAAAACGAGTTCTTACGGGAATTAAACGAGCCTAAGAAAACCTAAAAATCAAAAATTACCCCTAGATGGATACTAAATTTACACACATCTAAGGGTAATTTTTGATTTTTAGGTTTTTATGTTTTAGTTATAATATTTTTGTTATGTAATGTTTTTATCAAAATATTAAGAATTTGATAAGCTATTTTCATGTTGCTTATTGTGTAGACTTTTAAGCTTATTTTTTTTGCTAAATACTTGTTGTTACCTACTAACATTATCAGGTATCACCAGTGATACAAAATAACTTATTAGGTATCACCTGTGATACAAAATAACTTATCGGGTATCACCTGTGATAGTTAGACTGTAGTTAGCTACTTGTTTTTGTAGATACAAAATATGAGGTATCACCTGTGATACATACAAAATCATAGGTGAAACAAAATAACATATTAGGTATCACCTGTGATAGTTAGACTGTAGTTAGCTAGTTGTTTTTGTAGATATAAAATATGAGGTATCACCTGTGATACATACAAAATCATAGGTGATACAAAATAACATATTAGGTATCACCTGTAATACAAAATAAGCAAGTAAAGCACAAATAAGTAAAAACGCAAATTAAACTGAAAAACGAGTTCTTACGGGAATTTAATGAGCCTAAGAAAACCTAAAAATAGAAAATTACCCCTAGATGGATACTAAATTTACACATCTAAGGGTAATTTTTGATTTTTAGGTTTTTATGTTTTAGTTATAATTTTTTTGTTATGTAATGTTTTTATCAAAATATTAAGAATTTGATAAGCTATTTTCATGTTGCTTATTGTGTAGACTTTTAAGCTTATTTTTTTTGCTAAATACTTGTTGTTACCTACTAACATTATCAAGTATCACCAGTGATACAAAATAACTTATTAGGTATCGCCTGTGATACAAAATAACTTATTGGGTATCACCTGTGATAGTTAGACTGTAGTTAGCTACTTGTTTTTGTAGATACAAAATATGAGGTATCACCTGTGATACATACAAAATCATAGGTGATACAAAATAACATATTAGGTATCACCTGTGATACAAAATAAGTAAGTAAAGCACAAAAAAGCAAAAAAGCAAATTAAACTGAAAAACGAGTTCTTACGGGAATTAAACGACCCTAAGAAAACCTAAAAATCAAAAATTACCCCTAGATGGATACTAAATTTAACTAGTAAAAACATTTCCAAGTTTAAACAGAACAGAAACACATTAGAGTACTTAGAAATTTAAACAGACATACGACATTGTACCAAAAATAGGGGTGTTCACGGGGTGGTTCGGCTCGGTTCAGTTAGAGATTTTAACTATCCATAGCGGGGCGGGTAGTTTATTTTACTATCCGAAACGGAACCGTACTAGGCGGGTAACCGACATGCGGTACTCGAAATGAGCGGTTACCCGCGGTTCGGGTCACGATTAATCATTCTAGAAATTGGTCGAATCCAATCGGAGAAATAATAACATAAATGTTGGGTCTAAAATGCTGCTGATTCGAGAAATACAACTCTGCTGGATAGTTATGTGACTCTGCTGATTAGTGCATTAACTCTGCTGTTTTGATAACTCTGCTGTTTGATATAATAGGCATAGTGTAACTCTGCTGCTAACTCACGAAGACTCTGCTGCTAGAAGAATTACTCTGCTGCTTATTAGATGTGTATAGTATGTTAAGGATAAGTATAGAAAAGATACGTATGAATATTTTTCTTGTATAGGAAGTCTTGTAAACCGACTAGGACTCCTTACGCTATAAAAGGAGGTTCTAGGGTTAGGATTAGATATCGATTATCTTAGCATACGTATTATTGTTTACACTTCAAGGTTTCTTGTAACCCTATTGCTATTGTGCAATCGTTATTAATATAATTGAAGTGTTGTTTGATAATTCGTTTGTGTTTATTCTTCTTAAGATCAAGTATTAGTTTCCGCATAATATTTGATATACAACTCAAGATCAGTTTCTATACCGATTACTTTAGATTTATCTAAGGTAATTAATAAGATCGTGAAGCTCAACTGGGATCAACAAGTGGTATCAAAGCTTGTGATCTAGAAACTGGTACCAAGAAGAATTACTGAATACAAGATTTGTTAATCTTCAAAGTAAGCAATGGATTCCGATTCAACACACATGGTTACTGCATCAAGAGTTCCCATGCTCAAGACTGGCGAGTATGAGATCTGGAAGATGAGAATGCAACAATACATGAGAATGGTTGATTACTCACTCTGGGAAGTTGTTCAGAATGGCGACGTTGTGCAAACCAAGACTGCTACTGGATCAGTCTTAACTCTCAAGACAAGTGAGGAGAAAGCACAGAGAAGATTGGAGGTTAAGGCTCACAGTATTCTCATGATGGGAATACCTAATGATTATCAATTGAGTTTTAATCATATTGAGTCTGCTAAGGAGTTGTGGGAAGCAATTGAACTTCGATTTGGTGGGAATGAGGCTACCAAGAAATCAAGAAAGAATCTACTGAAGCACCAGTTTGAGACTTTTTCTGCTTTGGGTTCTGAGAACATTGAGGGAACTTATGATCGACTTCATAAGTTAACCAGTCCGATGGCTCTTTTGAAGATTGAGCCATCTCAAGAAGATGTCAATCTAAAGTTTCTGAGAAGTCTATCTTCTGAATGGAACACTCATACAGTGGTTTGGAGGCACAAGGAAGATTTTGATACTATGACATTGGATGATCTGTATAACAACCTGAAGGTATATGAATCTGAAGTCAAGGGATTGTCAAGTTCATCTTCTACCTCAAACAATCTTGCTTTTGTGTCATCAAGCAACAAGAATTCTGGTAGTCATCAAGAACAGCACTCTGCTGCTGGTCCCTTCATTCCTACTGGTGGTTTACATGTCTCTGCTGCTGACTCTTCCAATCCCAACACCATCAGTGATGCTGCTATTTGTGCTTATTTGGCTGAACTTACTACTAGTACTTCAGTCATGCCTCAAGATCTGGATGAACTTGATCCTGATGATGTTGAAGAGATTGATATGCAATGGCAGTTTGCAATGCTAACAATGAGGGCAAGAAGATTTCTTAAAAGAACTGGTAAAGAGATGAAGTTTAGAAGAAACAAGAATGTAGGATTTGACAAGTCAAAGGCTGAATGTTTCAACTGTCGTAAGAAGGGACACTTTGCATGAGAATGCAAAGCACCCAAAAGAAACATTGAGGATACCAAGAAGGTTGCTGTTGAAGAGTCAAGTCCTAATGCTGCTGCTGCTGCTATGGTGTCATGTGATGGGTTTGGTGAGTTTGATTGGAGTGAGCATGCTGAAGATGGTCCTAATTATGCATTGGTAGCTGAAGAAGAACATCAAGTACAACACTTTGCTCTTATGGCCTACTCTTCTTCTGGATCAGACTCTGAGGTATCCAATGAATCATCCTGTTCTTTTAAATCATGTTCTGATAAAATTGATGAACTTAAGTCTAGCAATGGAAATCTTAAAAAGGAAAATGAAATACTTAAGTTGGACAATCTTAGTTATGAATATGGTTTAAAGAATTTAGAAGAGAAGCTAGAATTTTATAAAAAGGCTGAAATTGAATATCTTGATCAGATCACTATTCTTAAAAATGAGCTTATTAAGAAAGATGATGAGATTAAGGTTCTTGTGGGAAAAGTAGAGGAGGCTGAACAGGCTAGAGACTCAGCTAAGAATGAGACTGAAAAACATGTTGTTAGGATAGAAAAACAACAATTTGCCACTGACATTCTCAGTAAACCAATAGGAAGACACTTTGCTGATTCAGGCAGTGGACTAGGGTACAATGCTGTTGCTCACCCTAAGAAACTTAGTGCTTATGCCCCTCCTACTAGGACATTGACTTTCATATCTGAGTCTGGGGCTAAACCTGTAGGTGAAACTAGTAAACCTGTAGGTGAAACTAGTGAAACTAACATAGAGTCACCTAAGGTTGAGGTAAAGAAGTATGAACAAGCACCCCTGATTGAAGATTGGGAGTTTGACAGTGATGATGGGATTGTAGAATCTGATTCAACCCCTAAGAACAAAAAGGAAGAAATTCCTGCTGTTGTTGAATCAAAAGTACCTAGAGCTAAAAAGGTTGAGTTTATTAAGCCTAAGCTAGGTAAAGGTATCTCTAGGAAGATGGCTGAGTTTGAAAACACACCTAGAGTATATCCTAAGAGAACTAATAATTTGCCTAGAGGAAACCAGAGAAATTGGAACAACCTAGTTTCACAAAAATTGGGTACTGATTTTCAATTACTTAAAAAGGCATGTTATAGTTGTGGTAGTTTTGAACATCTGCAAGATGAGTGTTACTACTATCAAAAACCAGTGAGGAACCAACATACAAGGGTGAACCATAGAAACTTTGGTAGAAAGACTTACCCACATCCCAAAAGAAACATGGTTCCTATGGAAGTTTTGATGAGAGATGGTGCTTCTAGAGTTATCTCTCCTATTGCACCAAAAGAGCCCATAAAGAAGGACATAGTTGATTCTGCTGTTAAGGCAAACTCTGCTGTTAAGGCAGACTCTGCTGTTTTGCCTAAAGTTGTTACTGATACTGTTGTGGGCAACCATTTTTATGCTGTTAAAGCCTCAGCATGCTGGGTCTGGAAACCAAAAGTTAAAGTCTTAGATCATGTTCTCAGACACAGCAGTGCACCAATGCAGTTGAAGAAATTTGACTACTTTGATGCACAAGGTAGATCCAAGTCAGTAATGGCTTGGGTCCCAAAGAGAAACTAATTCTCTTACTTTTTGTGCAGGGCAATCTACAAAAGGAGCTAAAAGACAAATGCATTTTTGATAGTGGATGCTCTTCACATATGACTGGAGACCAAAGCAACTTGGAGAATTTTGAAGCTTTGGATGGTGGTTATGTGGCCTTTGGGAATGACCCTAAAGGATGTAAAATCGTTGGTAAAGGCATCATTAGAACTGGAAAATTGGATTTTGAGAAGGTGTATTTGGTGAATGGTCTCAAGTTTAATCTTTTTAGTGTCTCACAAATGTGTGACAGGAATAATTTTGTTCTTTTTACTGACACTGAGTGTCTTGTCTTGTCTCCTGACTATAAGATACCTGATGATAAATTGGTTCTTCTTAAAGTCCCTAGACATGACAATATATACAGTGTGGATATAAAGAATATTATTCCCAAAAGAGATTTGACTTGTCTGTTTGCCAAAGCCACTGTTGATGAATCCAAACTATGGCACAGAAGGCTTGGACATTTGAACTACAAGGCTATCAACAAGTTGGTGAAAGGGAACTTGGTCAGGGGATTGCCTTCTAAGGTCTTTGAGAATCCTGAAGTTTGTGTTGCTTGCCAAATGGGAAAGCAACATAGAGCATCTTGTAAGTCCAAATTGGTGAATTCTATAACTGAACCTTTGTTTATGTTACACATGGACTTATTTGGACCTACTTATGTGAAAAGTTTGAATAAAAAGATGTATGGATTAGTGGTCACTGATGACTTTAGTAGATTTACTTGGGTATTCTTTTTAGCTTCTAAGGATGAGACACCTGGCATTCTTAAGGCTTTTATTACAAGGATAGAAAATCTATTTAATCATAAGGTTAAGGTCATCAGATGTGATAATGGAACTGAATTTAAGAATCAAGTGATGAATCAGTTCTGTGAGGAAAAGGGTATAACTAGACAATTTAGTGTAGCTAGAACTCCTCAGCAAAATGGTGTTGCTGAGAGAAGGAATAGAACATTAATTGAAGCTGCTAGAACCATGTTGTCAGAGTCTAAGTTACCCACTATCTTTTGGGCTGAAGCAGTCAACACTGCTTGCTATGTGCAAAATAGGACTAAGATAGTTAAGCCTCATAACAAGACCCCCTATGAGTTATTGCATGGTAGGAAACCTCTGATAGATTTCTTAAGACCATTTGGGTGTCCTGTTACTATTTTGAACACCATTGACCACTTAGGCAAGTTTAGTGAGAAAGCAGACATAGGTTTCTTTGTTGGATACTCCACTGAAAGTAAGGCTTTTAGAGTTTTTAATCAAAGGACTGGACATGTAGTGGAAAATTTACATGTTACAATTAGAGAAACCACACCTAATGTTGATGGAAAAGGACCTGAGTGGATGTTTGATATTGATTCTTTAACCAAAAGTATGAATTATCAACCAGTCATTGCAGGTACTACTAACATGTCTGCAGGTACACAAACTAACCCTAATGCAGATACACAAGCAAAGAAGGATGGATCTGCAGAGGAGTTTGTGTTGATTGAAAAGTGGAAGTTTGACCAGTACTTCTCTCCAACAGTTAAAGAGGGAAAGAGTTCAGATGATGATGCTGTTCATAAGAAAGTACCAAAGGTTAATGCAGAAGGTGATGATGAACCTGCTCAGGATGACAAGAGTGATGATAAGGGAATAAATAAAGAGTCACAAGTTGATGGAATCCAAGGGAATGAACATAGCAGCAGTTCTTTAACTCTGCTGTTAGGCCAAAACACTCTGCTGTTAAGCTTGGTAACTCTGCTGCTGAACCCAAGGACTCTACTGATAGAGATGGTGATTCTTATGATGATTCTTCTGATGAGATGCCTGAATTGGAAGAAGTATATGTGGATACTGATGATGAAGTTGTTGATGTCTTTGGTGCTGAAGCTGATTTATCAAATTTGGAGACTGATATACCTGTTAGTCCCACACCAACAACAAGAATCCACAAGATTCACCCAAAGGAGCAGATAATTGGTGATGTTCACTCTGCTGTTCAGACCAGAAGTAAATCAAAAGGGTTAAGTGATTTGCTTGATCAGGGATTGTTTGCTCAAACACTTAAGAAGAGAAATAGCCACAAGGATCTACAAAATTGCATGTTTGCCTGTTTCTTATCTCAAGAGGAGCCCAAGACCATTCACAAGGCTATGAAAGATGAAAGTTGGGTTGAAGCTATGCAAGAGGAGTTGCTGCAGTTCAAGCTTCAAGAAGTCTGGACATTGGTGGATTTGCCTAATGGACAAAGAGCAATTGGTACTAAATGGGTGTTCAGATGCAAAAGAGATGAGAGAGGTATTGTTATCAGAAACAAGGCTAGATTGGTGGCTCAGGGATACACTCAGGAAGAAGGAATAGACTATGATGAGGTATTTGCCCTAGTTGCAAGACTGGAGGCTATCAGACTTTTCTTGGCATATGCCTCATACAAGAATTTTCCTGTGTATCAAATGGATGTGAAAAGTGCTTTCTTGTATGGAAAGATTCCTGAACCAGTTTATGTGATGCAACCACCTGGGTTTGAAGATCCTAAGTATCCTGATAGGGTTTACAAGGTGAAGAAAGCACTGTATGGACTACATCAAGCTCCTAGAGCTTGGTATGACACCTTATCCAAATATTTGTTGAATAATGGTTTTAGCAAAGGAACCATTGATAAAACATTGTTCATTAAGAAAGACAAAAAGGATATTCTACTTGTTCAGGTTTATGTAGATGATATCATTTTTGGGTCTACAAATAAGGTGTTATGTGAAGGATTTGAGAAGCCTATGCACAGTAGGTTTGAGATGAGTTCTATGGGAGAACTGACTTTCTTTTTGGGGCTTCAAGTCAAGCAGATGTCAGATGGGATTTTTATTAGCCAAGACAAGTATGTGGCTGACATGTTAAAGAAATTTGGTTTCAAAGATGTGAAGGCAGCTAAGACACCAATGGATAAAAACAAACCTTTGCTCAAGGATGAAGATGGGGTAGAGGTTGATGTACATCTGTATAGATCAATGATTGGTTCATTGATGTATCTGACTGCTTCAAGGCCAGATATTATGTTCTCTGTGTGTGCTTGTGCTAGATTTCAAGTGTCCCCAAAAGTTTCACACTTGGAAGTGGTCAAAAGAATTTTTAGGTACCTAAAGGGTCAACCTAAATTAGGCCTTTGGTATCCTAATAATTCACCATTTGACTTGATAGCATACTCAGATAGTGACTATGCTGGAGCTACTATGGATAGAAAATCAACCACTGGAGGCTGTCAGTACCTTGGTCATAGGCTAATCTCTTGGCAATGTAAGAAACAAACAGTAGTAGCTAATTCGAAAACTGAAGCAGAATATGTTGCTGCTTCTAGCTGCTGTGGAGAAGTGCTCTGGATTCAGAACCAATTGCTGGATTATAGGTACAATTTCATGAACACAAAAATTTTCATTGACAACAACAGCACAATGTGTATTATCAAAAATCCTGTTTTTCATTCTAAAACAAAACACATAGAGATAAGACATCATTTTATTAGAGATTGTTATGAGAAAAAGTTAATTCAAGTGGTTAAAATACATACTGACAACAATGTTGCTGATTTACTTACCAAATGTTTTGATATAAGTAGATTTCAATTTTTAGTTGCTAGTATTGGCATGATCAATCTTTAATCTTTTTAACCATCTTATCTCTGTATGTTTTTGTACACTTTTGTAAGGATTTGTGCTGTTTGCTAAGTCAAAATTTGCTGTTTGCTGTTTAGTTGTCTGCTGCTATGCTACTCTGCTGTTATTTTTGGATATTCTTGCTTGTGTTTGTGGTTTTCTACTAACCTTTTGCAGATATACATGAACACATAATCAAGTAAAGCAAGGAAATTTAAACATTCATTGATAACTACAGCAAAGTACAAGATGGAGTTTTCTTACAACCATTGATCAAAAGAGTTCAAAATACAACAAGAACCATGGATTCACAACCTAAAACACCTATTCCACATCACACTTTGTCCTTCCCCTTACCAACAAAGTCTGGCAACACCTTGCTGCGTGGTCCTCTTGTACCCATTGCTGCTGATACTCTTGGACATGGAAGCGCAAGTATGACTGGTCGTGGTGGTAGACTCTGCTGATGGCTGGTAGAAGGAGCTTGTTTCTTCATAGGCTTTTTCTTAGGGACAGGGACTTTCTTCTCCTCTGTTTGTGGTTGTGGTTGAGGTGGATTGTAACTCTTTGCAAAAGCGGCCGCGGCATTCTCCATTTGCTTTTGAAGCTCAGCGGTCAAAGGATGTTGTGGAGGAATGATTTCCCAGGCACCTTGATAGTAGGTCATTGATTTAGGCCATTTTGCTGTTTCATCATCATCAGAATCTTCGAAGGAGGATGGTGTTGAAGGGAGTGGATCAGAATATTCGTCTTCTGCAATCGCCTTACCTTTTTGTGCTGAGGATGAAGTTGGTGGAAAGTAACTTGCCCATCCTTATGAGTCATCGGATGAGGAATCTGAGGATATCTCGATGATTGGAGCTTTGGAAGAACTCATGGTGGATTATTATTGGAGTTAGGGTTTGTGAATTGGGGATTTGCTTAAGAGATTAAAGGATTTATGGACTTCAATGTGGGGTTGGTATTGTATTTAAGGAAGTGATTTTGAAGATTTTGGGGATGTTGACTTTTGGTCAACACTTTCATAACTCTGCTGATGAGATTGAAAGTTGAAAGGTCAAACTGAAACTTTTGGCGCGTTCTTAAACCTAATTAGATCAAAACGGTATCATTCACCAATTTGATCTCATTACATTTTAATTGCTCAAAATTACATTCGACTTTCACCCAAGAACAATAATTCATATCATTTCACCGAAAACCCCCAAATCAAATGGCTCAAAGAACGTTTCCGGATGAACATAATCAGATAGCTTTTCTTAGTAAGGTTACTGCCGCTGATGGATTTCATGAGGTTATGGATTTTCTGAGTTCGTCTAGATTAAGGTATGCGTTAACAGCTGATCCTACCATTTATAAATCTCATATGCAACAATTTTGGTCAACTGTTAAGTTGGATATACTAGATGGTGAGGAAAGATTGATAGGTAGTGTAGATGGGGAGAATATTGTAGTTAGTGAAACAACAATTAAAAGAAGTCTTCGTTTATCTGGCATACCAACACCCCCTACCATTACCCCAGAAATTGTTATGACTGAGCTTGAGAATATTGGATATGAGAGACCTGAGGCTGGTGGCACATTTTTGAAAGGTCATCTTTGTCCCCATTGGAAGTTTTTGCTACATACTCTTCAACACTGCTTGTTTCCCAAAGTAGGTGGATAGAGTGAGTTTAGTGCTTCTCAAGCTATGGCTTTAGTGTGTTTGGCAACAGGGCAAAACCTTTGACTTTTCTTCTATGATTTTTGAGGGATGAAGAAGTTTATTAAGAAGAAATTTTATTTGTATCCAAGGTTTCTACAACTTATTATAAACAGACAGTTAAGGGAACCATTGAGGCATACAAATATTGAGCCCTGTAGTAGAATGGCAATCAAGATGTTTGCATTTCTAAAGAAGAATGGAAAAGGATTTTCTGGTACTATAACTCCCCTAACTGAGCACATCTTGAATATAGTGGCTGCAGTGAATGAGGATGAAGAGGCTGGCACACCCACAGCTTCCCATCACACATCCTCTTCTACAAGTTTGAATATATCAGTATCCCATGAACCACAAAATACATCCTCACCTAGGAATTCACAACATGAGGACATTGTGCAACCTCAGGCCAATGTCAGTATGGTAGCAGATGAGGCTGGTACAGGTGATGGAGGTACCATGATGGAAAAGGCTGGCACTACTGTTTTCAACTTAGTAGTTGAACAGGACAGTGCTAACATCCCTAAGACCTTGACCATGGCAACATCTATTGTAGAGGGTTCTCAGGAACCTGATACAACTGATGGAAACCCCAGCCAAATGGCTAATATGGGGGGCTCAGATGTTCAACCTAGGGTTGAGACTGAGTTTGTGTCCCAAGATTCACCTCTCGGAGAAGGTAACACATCTCGAAGTGATGAGGACAGAGATGATACTATTGAATTGATGGACACTAATGTACATATTGACATTGCACATGATACACCTCTCGGACCAGGTTACACAGGTCGAAGTGTTGATGCTAGTATTGAACATGACACTGAGGATTTGACGGTTAAAACACCAGTACATAATGCCAATTCCAATGATCAACCTCTCGGGTCAGGTTACACAGACCGAAGTTGTGAGGATATCATGAAACAATTAAAAGAATTGACGGATAACTGTACAAAATTGTCAAAGGAGGTCCTTGGTCTTCGAAAGGAGTTGAAGACAGTCAAAGCTACTCAGGGTGCTGAAATTAGAAGGCTTAAAATAAGGATTACTCATCTTGAGGGAAGGCTAAAGAAGAGTTCCAAACCAAGTTTGGAAGAGGATGCTTCCAAACAGGGGAGGAATGATCAGGAGACTATAGTGAATGATCAGGATCAGGAAGGTGTAATAGGTTCAGGGGAGGTTGTCAAGAAATCAATTGAAAATGTTGGTGATAAGAGTGACAGGGTTGACTCTGCTGGTGCAGAACACTTTGCTGATGGGTTAAAGGTTTCTGCTGATGATACTGAAAAGAGTGCAGGAGTAAAGGACTCTGCTGAATCAGATGATGAAAAGTTAACCTTAGCTCAAGTACTGCTGAACATGAACAAAGGAACTAAATCACCCACACCATCACAACAACAACCTGCTACTGAATCTGCTGAAGAGATTGAAAGGAAGCAAAAGTTGGCTGATGAAAAGGCTCAGATTGCTCAGGATGAAGAATATGCAAGAAGTGTTGCAGCTGATGAAGAAAGAAATCAGTTTGAACTTATGGAAAGCTCTACATTTAAAGAAGTTAATCAAGAAGAATTCAATGAACAATTGCAGTATTTCATTGATTCTGATATGATTGTAAGAGGTGAAGCTTTCTTGGTAACAAATGATGAGCAGTTGGATGGAAGTGAAAAGACAAACGAGCTTGTTGAGTTTATACTCAGAAAGAATGGGTTAGCTAAGTGGGAAGAGCTGATTATGAGGATTAAAGAAGCACAGAAGCATGGTTACAAACAAAAGTCATCTTCAAGGAAAACATTGGTTAATGACATGAAATATTATTGGAAGAATGCTAGAAATTATCAGATGAAGGATTTCAAAGGAAAGTCAGATGCCTTAATTGAAAAGGAATTTTATGAAACTTATGCTAAGCTTAATCCAAGAAAAGTTTCTGAAAAGAAGAGAAATCCAGAAGTTATGGGATCTGACAATATGAAAGCATCTGGGAGTGGAAGTGTTTCAAAGCCCATAGTATCTGATGTTGAAAAGGAGAAAGAAATTATTGTCGAAGCTGAAGTAATGACTGAATCCTCTGCTGGTACAAAGAGATATAGGAGGAAAGTAAAGCAGGTGGGTAGGAAGAAGAGAAGAACTCAGTCAGTAGTGATGAGTGATTCAGAGAAAGAGGATAGTGATTCAGAGAAAGAAGAAGTGACTGCAGATGATATGAAAGGGATTATGGATCTCACAGTTCATGAACCTCAAGAAGAGCCTGAGTTACTTAATGAAGTTCCTTTATCAATAAAATATCCAATCATTTCATATTCACATGATGTTCTAAATGATAGTCAAGTATGCTGGGTGATTAAGAGATCAAATGGTTCAAGTGTGGGATATATTAGTTTTTCTCAGATGTTGCACTACATGGATAGGGATGATATTACTCAACTCTGGAATCTTTACAAGATGAATTATGGTGATACTAGACCAGAGGTGGTGTATGAAAGACTAAATTATTACTATTTGAAGAATATGTTTGAACCAGATGAGAGGAGTATTGAATGGAAGAAGTTATTAAGCTCCACAGTTCAGAAATGGTATTTATATCAATCTTGTGGGGTTCATCTCTTATCATGTATAGGTGTGACTGTGTATATGCTTGTGGAGAAGGATTATGTCATCAACAACAGTACATCTATTCTGTATCAAATGTTGCAGCCTGGTAAGTTGACATTACAAAGATCATTTGATGTAGATAATCAAGCATTTGAACTAATTGAGAAATATAAAAAGTTGCTGGAATCAAAGGTTTCAAAACAGTAAGGTGTTTGGAAGCATCCTCCTGGTGATTATCTGGATTTAAGGAAACTTGATGATTTTTGAAGAAAAATATCAAGTTTAGGGGAGGATTGTTGGGTCTAAAATGCTGCTGATTCGAGAAATACAACTCTGCTAGATAGTTATGTGACTCTGCTGATTAGTGCATTAACTCTGCTGTTTTGATAACTCTGCTGTTTGATATAATAGGCATAGTGTAACTCTGCTGCTAACTCACGAAGACTCTGCTACTAGAAGAATTACTCTGCTGCTTATTAGATATGTATAGTATGTTAAGGATAAGTATAGAAAAGATACGTATGAATATTTTTCTTGTATAGGAAGTCTTGTAAACCGACTAGGACTCCTTACGCTATAAAAGGAGGTTCTAGGGTTAGGATTAGATATCGATTATCTTAGCATACGTATTATTGTTTACACTTCAAGGTTTCTTGTAACCCTATTGCTATTGAGCAATCGTTATTAATATAATTGAAGTGTTGTTTGATAATTCGTTTGTGTTTATTCTTCTTAAGATCAAGTATTAGTTTCCGCATAATATTTGATATACAACTCAAGATCAGTTTCTATACCGATTACTTTAGATTTATCTAAGGTAATTAATAAGATCGTGAAGCTCAACTGGGATCAACAATAAATATCAAAAGTATCAGATTACATCCAAAAAGGCAAAAGGTGGTCATATTACATACACATTTGGAATCACAATATCACATAATATGTTGTTGTATTCAATCAAACCCAGTAGAAGTTAAAACTTATTCAATAAAAAGTTGTGTTGCAAATTCTGCACAGCAGAACACATCGTCAAAACACACAGTTCTCATCACTAGTCTTTGGTTCAAACATAAAGCAAATAAAAAAAAACATAAAATGCAATCTTGAATCCCAATTATTGTTCAAACTCCAGCCATGAGCCATGAACCGACACCCATCCAATTAGTGTCCAAGCTTGTACATGTTAAAATAGATAACAGAAGTAAATGAGTAAACTTTTAAAATAAAATAGTCATTTAATAGGAATAACGGGATTTGACAACATATAACAGGACGTTGACTTTAGGAAAACGGGTCAAGGGACGCAATCGGCCTCAAAAACCCAAGTTTTGGACACACGGAGACGATTTTCCCAAGTTTGGGGCCCTGGCGATGCTTTTTGAAAAGTTTAGGGACCAACGGTGTATTTTTGTCTAATTATTTTAAAATTTTGTTTTTTTGTAATCATAATTAACGCAAGTGTTTGAGTGTCAAAACATACTAAAAAGTTACCCATTTTCATTTGCTTGTTGTGACCTGTTACCAACAGAAGCATATTAGAGTATAATACTACGAAAACTATCACTAATAATAACGCTATTGCATATTGTTACTGGTGATAAACTATCTTTGCGATAATTTTCAAAGCGCTTTGCTATCATTTAACTAACAAAGTTTCTTCTTATATTAAGGTGTTAAATATTTAGATTAGCGAGATACTTTACACGCTTTATCGATTCTAGTAATATGCTACGAAAACCATCCTAAGCTAATTATAAGTAACAATAACCTATGTTTAAAAGCAATAATTCCATGTCATAAAGAAACTAGCCGAATTGTAAGACTACTCGTAACGCCGACCCAAAATCAATGTCTATTCTATACTTAAATTTCATATATATACTAATATTCTGAATTAAGATAAAATATATATATATATATATATATATATATATATATATATATATATATATATATATATATATATATATATATATATATATATATATATATATATATATATACATTTTAGAAAGATAAGCTAATATTTGTAACAAAACGATTGAAAATATATGAGGTATCACATGTGATACAAAATAAGTTATTAGGTATCACCTATGATACAAAATAACTTATTAGGTATCACCCGTGATACAAAATAACTTATTAGGTATCACCCGTGATACAAAATAACATATTAGGATCACCTGTGATAGTTACACTGTAGTTAGCTACTTGTTTTTGTAGATACGAAATATGAGGTATCACCTGTGAAATGTGAAATGTCTAACCATCAACCAAAGTCTAATCGGGTACCTTTCTAACCTTCCGATTCTAATCAAGTTATGCTACTAGCTTACTGAATCTAATGGGTTTTTTCTATTAACTTTCTGACTAACAGGACTTGCTACTAACTATAGGAATTCCCCTTTCTAGGCTGGCGAGTATTCATTTGAGGTCTTTACATACATATTCCTCTAAAAGGCCTGGCCTGGAGTTCAAATAACAGAAAAGTACAAAAACCGATTTCTCAAACTTTTTATTCACGATCTGTTTCAATATTCCTCATACATGGAGTCCAAATAACAGAAAAGTACAAAAACCGATTTCTCAAACTTTTTATTCACGATCTGTTTCAATATTCCTCATACATTTTCAAAATAAACAGCAAATAAGAACATTTGAGAAAGCATTAGAAGAGAATTTACCAGCCCGTGATATATTGACCATAAGTATGCTGCTACTCCTTAATGCGATCATCTTTAAGCTCTTGATTAGTTAGTTCAAGATCAGCAAGCAACTCCTCCAATGGAACACCAGGTGCATCTTCATCACCATCAGCCACAGATGCAGCTTCTGGAGGCCGGTACTCTCTGTTCTTATACAATGATATGTTAAATCTCATCTTAGGGTTCTCCTCTAAATCATCCAAGAACTGTTCATACTCATGGTTCATTTTCGCTTCATCAACTCTACCTCTTGTAGCACTTATATCAACCTCCATGTTAAGAGACTTTAGCTTCCAAGATCGAGGTTTTCCATGCTTCTTGAGTTTTTTCTCCTCGTAACTCTTCTTTACCAAAATCACTTCTGGAAGCACTAACCCATTGTACTTATCAAGTTCCATATCATTACTGTTAGCAGAATACAAGTCGTAACCAAGAGCATAATCACCCACATTTAGAAGATGGCCTAAATGTGTCTTTACATAAAACATGGTATCATTCTTACCAAAATCGGATACACGAGCGACTTGAACCTCAGCCAAAACATACTTAGAACCACCAACATTAACTTCAACAGAAGGTACGACATCCACATCCAAAACTATATAGTCAACCAGTTGCTTAGAGGTAAGTAGTGATTTGAAAGACGCCCTCCAATATTGCTCAGCATCAAGGTAACAGTGTCTTAAAGTAAGTGGATCTATTAAATCGACTGTGGAAAACTAGAAGGGGGGGGGGGTTGAATAGTTTTATGTCTTTTTAAATTTATTATGAAAACCTTAATTTATTTTTAAAACACTTAGATTCAAGTTTGTATGAAAAATAAAACTTGAACCTTATTATTAGTTATATGTGTATTCTTTTAAATTGATTGTAAAAGTTTTGGTTTCTTGAATGGATTTTCAAATTGATCTTTATGTGAAGTCGACCTCTAATTAATACTAGCAATTAAATAAACCTATGTGTATGAAAGTAATGACGATGCAAGTAAAGAAATAAATAAGGTATGGAAAGATCTAACCGGGATACGAGATATTTATAGTGGTTCGGCTACAAGGACACCTTCCTTGCCCTACTCCACTCCCCGAGCACACCTTGCTCGAGAGTTTTCTTCACAACTTCAATAAGCTCCCTTATGGCGGAGAAAACCGTACACAACTTTGGCTTACACAGGTTTAACGACACAAAGCTAAATGTCGAGTTCTAATCGTAGCTAGAACCAATCTCACAACTTCACAACACAACTTCTTCACAACTTATTCACGACTACTTCACAACGGCTTCACGACTGCTTCACGACTTCTTCACGACTTCTTCACGACTTCAACACGACCGCTACACAACTTCTATGATGCGGCTTCAGGACTTCAACACTATGTCTTCATGACTAAAACTTCACGACTTCAACATGTCCGCTACACAACCTCTATGATACGACTTCACGACTTCAACACTAGGACTTCACGACTAGGACTTCACGGCTTCAACACAACCGCTACACAACTTCTATGCTACGGCTTCATGACTTCAACACTAGGACTTCACGACTAGGACTTCACAACTTTAACACGACCGCTTCACAGCTTCTATGCTACTGCTTCATGACTTCAACACAAGGACTTCATGTCTTCTAAGCTACGACTTCACAACTTCTACACCACGGCTTCACGACTTCTACACTTTGACCTCACAACTTCTATACCACAACTACTTATACAACATCTTCACTACTTACACACAACACTAATCTACAACACACACTTTACATACAAATGAATGAATGATTTACAAACTTTGTTAAACACACAACTTAAGTAGCAAGATGATACTAAGTTGTAATACTTCTAATCTTGATTGATAGAAGTATTCTTCTTTTGCACTTGGATGGTGGAAGCTTGGATCACTTGGAAACCAATGCTTAAGATTACATGATCAAAGGTTTTTTTAAGATATGAAATGAGATCTACAACAAAAAGTTTTAGTGCAAAAGGGTGAGTAAAAATCCAGGGGAAGGCTGGTATTTATAGGGAAAAATTTGGACAGCTAGAGCCTACTGGAGCGGGGGCGGTCCCCTTAATTATTAAGGGGGCCGCCTAGCAAAATTAAGGGGGCCGCCCCTACTGAACGTTGGCCAATTTTGTCCATTTGTGGGGAAGGTTTTTCTGGAACATTTTAACTGATTTTGGTTTAAAATTTGAATTCATATTTTTATAAAAGATTGAACATTTTTATTTAATGCCAAAAATGTTTTTCAAAAATATATAAAATGTTTTTGATGTTTTATAAAAAATCTAGTTTTTAAGAAAATGTTCCTTTGATCATATAATGCATTAAGCATTAGTTCATTCATACCTTAAGTGATTTTAGTTGTAGAAGTGAATATTTACAACTAAGTACTTGTTTAGTTTATAAGTTTATGTTTTACTGAGTTTACATTTTGTGATCATCAAAACATAGAGATATGAATAAATATTGATAATGTTTTTAGGCATTTATTTATGTCAACAATCTCCCCCTTTTTGATGATTACAAAACCTAAACTCATTAAATCAAAAAGTTTATTTTTGGACAAGTATTTAGTGAGTTTACATTCACTTCTCCCCCTTTTTGTAGAATCAAAAAGGTTAAGCCGACAAAATTCAAACGTGAAATTTTTCGGGACGAAAACTCCCCCTTGATGTGTACTCCCCCTCATTTGGGGGTACCAAGGAATTGATATATGGAATACTTGCAAGAAAAATATTAGAAGTACAAGCATATATATAGCAAAAATAAGCATGCATATAAAGACATTCATTAAAAATGTTGTGTATCAATACACAACCATCCAAGATTATATTCAATCCTACATTAGCTAGTAAGTAATGCAATCTACATAATCATTCTAGGAGTACATGAACTTCCATGGGGCTTGCACACAAAATGGTTTGAAAAATTATTTTTGATTAAGCATTGCATATGCTTAATTTGGTGAGAATGAAGGTGGTGGTAGAGTAGTGGGTGAAAATGATGGAGGTTGTGGTGGAGGTTGGTTTTAAGCATGTGTTCAAGGGATGAAAACATGTAGTGTATCTCATCTCTAAGACCAAAGATGATGGTTCGTTTGTGGGTGTGGTGGTATTGGTGATGATGAGAAATAAGCATCAAGAGGTGTTACTGGTGATATGGAAATGAAAAGTTGGGTGAATGGAGGTTCTTGAGTAGGAGGTGGAGTTGATGCTCGTGATGGTGGTGATGAAAGGTGTGAGTTGATGTAGTTATTGATGGATGAAGTGGAAGGTATGGATGAAGATATTGTGCCATGAGTGAAGGGTGTTTTTGATGGTGCATTTGGTGCACTTGGGGATTAACATTGAGGTGGTGGTGATGGAGTTTAGGTGTCTTAGAGATGATTTTGGTGATAGCATGGTGAATGAAAATGGGTGTTTGATGGAGGTGATGGTTGATTTAGGTAAGGTTTGGGCTAGATAAAAGGGGTCGCAAGATGCAAAAGAAAACAGTAAATTTTACTGCCCAGATGGCCGGTCCCCTTAATTGTAGGCCGGCCCCCTTAAAATTAAGGGGACCGCCTAGGGAATTAAGGGGGCCGCCCATCTAGTGTTTTCCCAGGCGACCAAATTTGAAAAATTTCCAGAAAATCGTCATTTTTAGGGTGTTTTTGCAGCAAGCTCCATTTGAATCATGTATATCAAGAATGATTAAATAGTGACATAAACATGTTAATTACGCATGCATACATTTAAAACATATTATGGAATAAGCATGTTATTAATCATCAAGCATGTATATATATCATGATATCAAGTATACAAGCAATAAGCATAACAATCATATATTAAAGACAAGAAATAAAGCATTCATTAGTTGAAAATAATTATGTTAAAAACATAATTATTGATACAACACATATTTTGCTTATAGCATGCAATAAGTAGAAAATTTTAAATTGCCTAAGAGATCCATTGGACTTGCTTGAGACATGAAAACTTTAATTATTTTGGATGAATGATGGTAAAGAGGGGGTGAAAAATGTTGGATTAATGGGGTTGTAAGTTTGGGTGTATGGACGTTGGAGAGAGTGTTGATAGAGGAATTGGAGGTGGAGAGCTTGGATTTGACCATGTTGAATGAGGGTTTTGATGTTGTTCAAGTGGTGGTGTTGGATTAGATCTAGTGAGAAGATACTCAATCCAAGTTAGACGCTCATTTAAGGTGATGGTTTGATTTTGGAGAAAGATGCAACAAGGACTATTGTTGACATGTTTCTTAATTTGACTCAAGTGATGGTGATGATGGTAATGATGGTGAGATGGATGGTGATGATGGTAATGATGGTTTGATTTTGGAGAAAGACGCAACAAGGACAATTGTTGACATGTTTCTCAATTTGACTCAAGTGATGTGGTGATGATGGTAATGATGGTGATATGGATGGTGATGGGTTTAAGTTGCTTTGAGCAAGGTGCAAAGCAAGGAGAGCATTAAGCTCATGGGCTTCCTTGAGTTCTTCAATGAACTTCAAGTGTTGAGTGGAAGGTGATGATGATGGAGAGTGGTTGTTATTTGGTGGAAGTGGTGGTGACACTTTTGGTGGTGGAGACATTTGTGAACTTGGGTAATTATGAGTGAATGAAGGTGGACATATGGATGATTGGTTATGTGTGTGAAAGGGTTCATTAGGATGAGGTTTAGGTGTTGGTTGAGTTTGAACAACATCATTTGTTGGGTTATGGCAAATGTCAAGCTTCCTCCTCCAAATGGGTATTTATGGTGTAGTGATGATGTGATTGTGGAAGGTAAATTTTGGTGGGTGGTTTGTGACAAAATGTGTTTGTGAATTTTGGGAAATATAGGATAAAATGGGCTAAAAAATAGAAAAGGGGAGCAGCACCTTTGACCATCAGATGGCCGGTCCCCTTAAATATTAAGGGGTCCGCCTAATGAATTAAGGGGGCCGCTCATCTGCTGATTTCCAGGTTACTGGAAATGGGTTTTTGGTAGAAAATTTTGAAAGGGTTGTGTTTTTGGGTTTAGTTTCAAGCAAGTCCAACTTCTTTTGAGGCAATTTAGGATTTAATAACTTATGTATGCTAAGCATATTCATTAGACATTATTATCTAGCATGCAAGCAACTCATTTAGCATGTAACATATATATGTTAGACAAGAAAACACTACATAGCACCAAGTAATTCACAGTATCATATTTAGGAAGATTAATAAGCTAGTTAAATAATCCTAATGAATATCTATGTGCATGGGAATGTAGAGTTGTGATAACATGGACTTCTAGACTTGTACCAAGTGAGATCTTTAATAAGTAAACCATGATTTTTCATTTTTGATTTAGTTCACTTATAAGTGTCATATACACAAGTATATATGACATATATGAGATCACCAAGAATGATTTAAAGAAATGTTTTTGGCATTATTCAACAATGCTTGAAAGTAGGTTTTATGTGGATGTGAAAAATATATTAATGAAATAGTTTTGGTTTTATTTCAAAATGTTTTTATGAGGAAAGAAAACATATTTTTCCAATCTTTGGTTTTGATAAACACGTAATTATGGACACAAGTTTGGAAGAAAGGTAGGATGGTGAAACATGTAAAATAAAAATGTGTCATAATCTTTTGAAAAATTATTTTTCAAAAATGTGAAGTTTTTGAAAATTTAAAAATAAGTCCCATTAATTATAGGTTTAAAAAATAATGGTTTATAAAAGATCTCATGCTCAAGTCTATTGTCACATGCTACCTCTTTCTACATATCCTATGACATTTACGCATGTATTATGACTAAATACAAAAATACATCATGTCAGAGTAGTTAGAGAAAAACAAAAGCTATTATAATGACAATGCATTCAACTAAACAAATAATTACGAAGGCATGCAGTCAAATCACATAGGAGCAAGTAAACATCTAGAAATTTTATATATGCAGGATGACATACATCTAGGAATGAAAAGCTCTAGTGAAAAGCAAAGTTCATAACAGTAAACTATCGTTAGGTATATTTAGGAAGAATAATGTATTCAAGTTGGAGAATGAGTATGAGACTATTACTAGTAGTGCTCAATTCAGGCTAAACACGACCGTTTTTACGGGTTACATACACCCAACTTCTCACATAGAAGCAATTCAACCGTTAGGTCAAATTGAGTTTCTAGTCAATAGATTCTCCAGTAGTCATTCTCTTTTTAGAAGAAATTAAGTTCCTAAATTTACCTATCGAAGAGTACCAAATATGAAGATTGCTTGGTTTACTAATACTTAGGGGGGCTAACTAAAGAGTTTCTAGTTCATTAAGCCACAGAACGAATATAACTAAAGTGTAAAGGCAAAGCAACCTATCAGACTAAGCGTATCCTAAGGCATTAATAAGATTATATACATGAAGTAATTACTTATGAAATTTAAAAAGAGAACTTACCTCACGTCCTAGCTTTTCTTCGTAATGTCTCAGATGATGATCGATGTGTGAATGATAGGTGAGTCGGATGATGATCTTCTCCTTCGTCTGTGTCAATCCATGATCTTGGATTGAGTTCACTTTGGAGTTGATTCATGTAGTCTTCGTCGCTAACACCTTCATTAACAACATTTGAACTAGTAGCACATGTATCTATTTTATCTAAATGTTTATCTATTAAATTTTCTAAGATAACTAATTCATGTACAAGATCAAAATCCTCATCTTTGGCTTGACATTTTTCTTGATGAAAGTTTAAGAAATTTTTTCAAATATCATTTGCCGTTTTACAGAAGAATATTCTTTCATATTCAACTTTCGGCAAGGTTTTATAAATAATTATTTTAGCTTTATTATTTATTTCATTCTTTGTTTTCAAATAATCAATTTGACTTTCAAAATCCGTTTTTGTTTGATTTTCAAAATCAGTTTTTGTTTGACTTTCAAAATATGTTTTTGTTTGACTTTCAAAATCACCAATCGAAATGACATGCCAAAGATCTAGATCACCTGTGATAGTTAGACTGTAGTTAGCTACTTGTTAGACTGTAGTTAGCTACTTGTTTTTTATTGTAAAAGTTTTGGTTTCTTAAATGGATTTTCAAATTGATCTTTATGTGAAGTCGACCTCTAATTAATACTAGCAATTATATAAGCCTATGTGTATGAAAGTAATGACGATGCAAGTAAAGAAATAAATAAGGTATGGAAAGATCTAACCGAGACACGAGAGATTTATAGTGGTTCGGCTACAAGGACACCTTCCTTGCCCTACTCCACTCCCCGAGTACACCTTGCTCGAGAGTTTTCTTCACAACTTCAATAAGCTCCCTTATGGCGGAGAAAACCGTACACAACTTTGGCTTACACGGGTTTAACGACACAAAGCTAATTGTCGAGTTCTAATCGTAGCTAGAACCAATCTCACAACTTCACAACACAACTTCTTCACAACTTATTCACGACTACTTCACAACGGCTTCACGACTGCTTCACGACTTCTTCACGACTTCTTCACGACTTCAACACGACCGCTACACAACTTCTATGATGCGGCTTCACGACTTCAACACTATGTCTTCATGACTAAAACTTCACGACTTCAACATGTCCGCTACACAACCTCTATGCTACGGCTTCACGATTTCAACACTAGGACTTCACGACTAGGACTTCACGGCTTCAACACAACCGCTACACAACTTCTATGCTACGGCTTCATGACTTGAACACTAGGACTTCACGACTAGGACTTCACAACTTTAACACGACCGTTTCACAGCTTCTATGCTACGGCTTCATGACTTCAACACAAGGACTTCATGTCTTCTAAGCTACGGCTTCACAACTTCTACACCACGGCTTCACGACTTCTACACTTTGACCTCACAACCTCTATACCACAACTACTTATACAACATCTTCACTACTTACACACAACACTAATCTACAACACACACTTTACATACAAATGAATGAATGATTTACAAACTTTGTTAAACACACAACTTAAGTAGCTGATGAAGCGAAAAGTGTACCGCTTTTAAGGGGTCATTTAAGCCCTAAATCGTATTTATTTGATCAAATATTGCCCTAAATCGTTCCTTTTGTCATTTTAGGTACTTTTGAGAAGAAATCTGGAAAAGGAAGCATTTTGGACGTTTTTGGAGCATTAAAGTGAAGAAAACGACAAAGTCTCAAAATCGGCTAAAAGTTACCTTTGACGGCGTCAGGATCCTTTCCAGACGGCGTCACGGCTTGGCAATAAAATGGTGGATGTGAAAATTACTCATGATAAGCCAGTGAAATTTGCATGAAATTCTGACGGCGTCACGCTTTAATATGATCAAGGTCGTCAAGGCTTAATTTAAAGAGGGACGGCGTCACCCTTAATTCTGACGGCGTCAACCCCTGATAAGCCAGAACGGATTTTGGAGAGCTAAAGAGGGACGGCGTCAAGAAGGTCATCCGGGAACCCTAAAAGCGGCGAGGTGACGGTGTCACACTCCATAACGTGACGCCGTCAGATCTGAAAATCTAAATATAGTTTTGCAATTCTTTGTCATTAGTGTGGAACTTATTGGGGAACTTTGTGTGTGAAAACCCTAGGACGAATTTGGCAGCTTTTTCAAGGCTTTTTGCCTTGAGATCTTCCATGTTACATTGAAGATAAGTTATCAATTAATCATTCAATATGTCTATGTGTTGTTTGATTCTATCTTGTTCTTGTCTTTTGTTTAACATGCTAGGCTAGATTTATCTTGTGTTTGCTTAGATCTAATGAAACCTAGCTATTGATTATTGGTTATTAGTGTGTTGTTAGTTGTATTGGATGATTGTTCATCTATGTTAGGCTTAAGAAAACTGGCTAACTTCCTATTTGGTAACTTGCTTGAACGTCTTAAGAAACATGAACCAATGCGTACTAAAGGTTTTTATGGTTGTATTTAATGCACAAGCGAATTCTAGTGATCCCATGTTAGGAGCTTCCTAGCCGGCTCGACATAGGAGTGAAGTAGGAGCTTGTAGAGTTGGGGAAGTACGTACGCCACCCCACGAATGGTATTAAGGAATACACCCGTCATCCACGCAACTAATACACACTAATCAACCGGTAAAAGATAGTTAGGGAGTAAGGAAATCTAAGTAAACACATTTCCCTCCACATAAGTTTTCACCAACCTTTTCATTTTCTGTTATTTTATTTTATTTGCATTCGTAGTAACTTGGGTTAGTTGACTAGCAACTAATTCCGCCCACTCTTTCAAACCCGAGATTTTACTTGCTTTCATAAAATTATAAAAACACAAAAAAAGAATCTTCTCTCACCCTTAGACCTATTAGAGTAGTTTTTCATACCTAACGAACACTATTCCCTGTGGAGAACGATCAATCCCCCGTACTTACCACTACACTATACTACATCGGTCAGGTACACTGCCTGGTGGGGTTGTAAGCCTCTTGAGATCCCTTGAGAGGTAAAACCTGTTGTAAGGTTGCAAAACCACGCATCAGTAGCAAGATGATACTAAGTTGTAATACTTCTAATCTTGATTGATAGAAGTATTCTTCTTTTGCACTTGGATGGTGGAAGCTTGGATCACTTGGAAACCAATGCTTAAGATTACATGATCAAAGGTTTTTTTAAGATATGAAATGAGATCTACAACATAAAGTTTTAGTGCAAAAGGGTGAGTAAAAATCCAGAGGAAGGCTGATATTTATAGGAAAAAATCTGGACAGCTGGAGCCTACTGGAGCGGGGGCGGTCCCCTTAAATAGGGGGCGGTCCCCTTAATTATTAAGGGGGCCGCCTAGCAAAATTAAGGGGGCCGCCCCTACTGAACGTTGGCCAATTTTGTCCTTTTGAGGGGAAGGTTTTTCTGGAACATTTTAACTGATTTTGGTTAAAAATTTGAATTCATATTTTTATAAAAGATTAAACATTTTTATTTAATGCCAAAAATGTTTTTCAAAAATATGTAAAATGTTTTTGATGTTTTATAAAAAATCTAGTTTTTAAGAAAATGTTCCTTTGATCATATAATGCATTAAGCATTAGTTCATTCATACCTTAAGTGATTTTAGTTGTAGAAGTGAATATTTACAACTAAGTACTTGTTTAATTTATAAGTTTATGTTTTACTGAGTTTACATTTTGTGATCATCAAAACATAGAGATATAAATAAATATTGATAATGTTTTTAGGCATTTATTTATGTCAACATCGACACTATTGCTTACTTTTGTGCATACAACAAGTGGGCCTAAATTTCCCAGATTAGCAACGAGTTTTGGAGGGAGACAAACCAGATCCTCACGACAAATCGGACAAATTTCAACAGAGAAAGTGTACTTGTAGTTGAAATTATTGCTATTGGGATCATGTGACACGAGCTGCTTGTCATTGCGGCTCTTAACCGGAGCCACTTTCCCTACAAAGTCCACAAACTTAGCTGCATGACTTCGGCTGCTAAAAAAGAAATCAATCCCTTGATCCATTTGTTTTATCTTGATAGCACGAATAACTGCATCGTGTTTAAGGATAAGTTGTTCCAAGTAAAAGAACGTTCTTCGGTGTGGAACATGTTGTCTTAACTGCACTGCAGCCACCCACTGATCAGGGTTAGCTTGACCTCAAGAACACGAGTCACACATCTGATCATGAACCACATACTCAACAACATAAGCTTGTTCAAGAACCGCACCATTCAAAACTTCCTTTTGAACACGCAGCTTAACTTTCAGTCTCTTTGAATGAGGCTCGGTCCACACAAACTCTACTTAATTATATAGCTTATTTACACTAATTTAATTAAAACTTAAAACTGCTTATTCACACTAATTCAAATCAAAACTTAAAACTGCTTAATTATATTAGCACCTTAATTCAATCAAATGCTAACTGCTAACTTATTCAAAACTTAAAACTGCTTAATTATATAGCTTACTCAAAACTTATCAGTAAGATCGGCATCAGACGAAACAGAAATCTCATCAACAACATCACACGAAACAGAATTTTGCTCAACGACATCAAACGAAACAACTTTGCTCACTTATTTCAATCGAATCCATAAAACCTGATGATTAGAGAATAATATGAATAAGTTAGCTTATAATTCAGCACAATAAATTCAATTGATGATAACTAATAAGCTTATTGAGATCAATCACCTAAATAAACATCAATTTCTTGGATCCTTATGGTCTTCATCATTCCTTTCACATCTTTGTTTGCCGACTTTAGAGCTCACATCTGGAAGATACAAAATTGACCAGTGACAAGAACTGTTAGTTGTTTGATTTCCGGTGGATTTAGTAGATCCGGCGTGTTTTAGCGGTGGTTTTTGATCCCTTTTTTTGGTGATTAGTGTGTGTTTGGTTAGAGAAGAAATGTTAGAAATTATGAAGATGATACCGTGTATTTTGTGTTTGTTGTAAATGTATCAAACTGCCCCTTGCATTTAGCGCCTTTTTTTTTTTTTTTTAATTACTAAATGTATTTTGATCTCAGTCATTTATCAAATTTAGATGGAGGGTGATGATATGTCCCTTGGTATGTGAGCATTATTTGGTTTGCAAAATAACTCCCTTCTTAAATTTAAAGTTTTTTTTGAAAGATATACTGTAGTTGGAGATGACCTATATACTTACTATTTGTTTCTATTATAAATTTAAAGTGTGTCTTCTTTTATTATGTAAAAATTGTTATTATACATAAATTTCATAAAGGAGAAATCGCATTTAAAGTCGTATCAAACTTATGTCTAATTTCATTTTAGGGTACTCAGGCCACTAGGACTCTAGGAGTGGTGATTCTGAATTTATCATATCTCTGAAATTTAATCAATAAGATTCAGCCAACTCTTTTTCATAAATTCTCATACCTCCTAACCTAATCTACTGGCGCCTGATAAATTCTCATACCTCCCATTTTTTTTTTCCTTTTTTTTCTTTTTAATATTTAAACTAAACAATTTTTAATAACAACATACCATTTTATTAATATATAAAAAAAGTCCATTACATGATAAAAAATAAAAATACGACATAAAAAAAGTCCATTACGTGAAACATTTTTTTGTTTTCTTGAATCCATGAAAGAGTTTTTAGTTGTTGTGTGTGTTTTGGGTTGAAAGAATATAAATTTTGGGGTTGAAAATATATATAGGGATTTTTTTTTTATTTTTTTTTAAAACTACCCAGCGTTCTCTTTTTTAAATTGCCAACGTTCATTTTTTTTTTGTCCTCCCAAAGTCGGTATGCAACGTTCTCTTTTTGAATTTATGGCCACCGGGTTCATAAGCCGCTGGGCATAAATTTTCGCCATAAATTTGCCGTCGGCGGCAGTGTAGCCGGCGGTATGAGGATAAATTTTGCCCATAAATTCTGCCACTCCGAGTGGCCTTATCTCTTCGGATTTTTTTGTGTGTTTTAATCAAATTAGGTTATCCAAAATTTTCTTTTTGTTACGATGTCGGAAAGGTTTTATCCACGTAATGGGTTTAATGTCATCGTCATCTTCCTTCATCTTCTCCGTCTAATTTCTAATGAAAATAATATTTTTTAATCAATTTTACACACACATCTACAAAGATATATTGCATTTTTGTTACACGCAAATGAACATATTTCTTTGATACCTTTTACACTAAAACATATAATCTACCAAACTCATATAAATCGTAGTTTTTTGTTTCTCTTTTTTAGTTCCTCACGAAGAAATCAACACACATTACGAATAAGAGTTGCACCAAACTCAAAAGCGCTTAGGAGTTTGCATATATAATGGTTTGTGATATGACTGTCTTTTTCCTCTTTTAAACTGTTTAATTTTAAGGAATTTATGTGTCGTCGAGATCTTAGGGTGGTGGCAGTCATGCCTTCCAAAAAATCCATACCTCCCAAACCCACCAATAATATCATTCCACCTCATTCATACTTTTTTCATACCTCCCAACCATTTTTTAGTGGCAACCATGCCTTTTTCATACCTCCCAACTAATATATTAAACAATTTAATACACCATGCATTATTACTTGTACATCAAACATGACTTTGGCCAAACCGCTGCAGCAAACCATGCCGCTCAACCATGACTTTGGCCAAACCGCTGGGGGTGGCAGCTGTAAGATCCTACAAAAATCCGTCCTGTTAATCCTTGCTAATTAATTATAACCTCGACTTCCCGTTTAACAAACCCATTTTACGGGGGAATTTAAAAATTTTTCCGACTATTTTAATTACACCACAACTCATCATCGTAACAAGTAACAAATATCGGCACTAGTTCTCGACTCACTTTATGAAAACATATTTACTTCGCGACGACTGATAGGTCACAAGTTACCATTTACACCATTTACAAAAATTAGTTAAAACCAATATAACTATAACCTAATTACAAATAACACATTTCACTAATCACTTTAGTAAATTGTTAACAAGGACACCATACAACCGGACCCTTAATATTCTTAAGCCCATTTCACAGCCGAAGTTCAGGCCCATCTCCCTTTCAATGTTAACTTTGTAATTTCATTGTAGATCTCGACGGATACAACCTTTCCAAAACCGCATTCAACCTCTTGAACTCCAAATACCACATGTTATTATTTTTAACCATTCTCATTCCTCACCCAATGGTTTATCTGTATGCCAACTTTCAGAAACCCCAGTCGAGTGTTAATGATATTTTGAAGACTCATTTGTTCACTCTATATCAACTACATACGTATAAATGAGAATTCTCTAAGGCTCGATGTTATAAAACTCGACTTTTCCTACATTACACTAACAATATTTCTAGTATATTAGATAGTTTAGAACATGGTTGGAGCAGCAGTAATTGTGTTAAACACTAAATTCACTCTAAACGAACTAGGATACCAACTGTGTAGAGCCATACAATCCAACAAACAAAAGAGGAGAAGTACCCACGTTTCACCTTCATCACTTGTCCTATTATGTCGGTAGAAATCCTTAGGTGTCTCTTATCTACAGGAGAAGCCAATCATTTAGTTGAGGGTAATATAGGCCACATGTAAAACTTTATCTCTATATATTACTCCCTCCTATAGCAAACCACACTACTCCTTTACCTATTCCTTTCACCCTCACTAATCTCCTTAAAAGACCAGCCACCTTAGTCGAAACTCAGAAAAACAATCAAGCAAAGCAGAAACCTGTGAAAATGTAATTCGAACTCAGTTGGTAAATTGTTTACTTCGCCCTTGTAATTTCAGTCGAACCCCACTGTTTTTCCTTACCACCTTTCACCTTCACTATCTCTCACTCACTTTCAATCACCTACAATGCATGCTACTGTCCTTTGATCCAGTGTTGCTAAGTCCTGCAGTCCAGAAGCTCTCAAAACAATCGGGTGCATAGTTCAAGTCGAAGGATGATATATTAGTCGATACGGGTTGAGCTTGAATACGCTTCTCGTATCTCTGTCCATAACCCACGACCATAACCTCTTCTCGAATCACTAGTAAGTGTTATGAAAGCCATTTGCATCCATTGATACATGTAATATAACCCATGCATGCATCTTTACGATTTAATCAATACGTACATATTTGTTTTAAATAGCTACATTTACTCTATAATACTCGCACATGATATTTTATATATTCAAAGTCTGAGAAACTAGAAAAACAGCACTCTCATGTTAGGAGTTTAAGCGCATGCATGTTTTCTTGTAAAACTCACTCGTATTATCATTTTTATGTTTATACGTATATATTTCTAATACATATCAAATTATGTAGTAAACTCTACTCATGATAAGTTGGAAATCACCAATACATGTTAACAATTCGAGTTCAATGGCATACAAGGCCAATTCGATCGTGAAAACACTTAAAAGTCGAAACCGGGTAAAATTTAGTCTAAGTTAAATTGTTTCTTTAAATCGTCTCGACCAGCCCTATAAATCCCTCGCTATTTTTGAATTCGTAGACATAATCTACTAATATTTTTGTACAACTCGATAGTATTCATGGTAAACTAAATGTTTCATGTTTTGTGATTACCCTCACAAACTCATATAAGCTTTCTATTAAACCAAAGGTGATCGCTACTCGCTAGTTTCATTTTGAACATTTTAATATACCAATTTGGCTTATTAGCCCACTAAGCTTATAATAAGCAAAACTAACAAGCTACTGATATAAGGTCTTTTGCAATATGTTTCTAACTTAAAAATAAGCCCAAAACATAAACCCACTTTGACCCCAAAGCCCACGGATCAAATTTGCATAATGGGCTTTTAAATCCTTAATGGCCTTTTTACATAAAAATAAGCTACTTTCTGTAATAAGCAGTTGAAATAGACTTGAATAAGCTTAATAAACTTATATAAATTTTCAGAATATTTTTCCCGTCATTTTTATGCAAAAAGGACTAAAAATGTAACGCGATCTAATCGGAAGGACCAAAACTGCCAAACCGTGAAACCCATGGACTGAAGCTGTGAAAACAGTTTATAAAGGACTTAAATTGACATACCATTGAACTCCGAGCCTTATATGGGCCTATGGACAAGATTTGAACTATTATGGACTTTGGACTTAACCGAGGACTAACGACGTAACGCAACCACAGTTAGACTAAAAAGGATAAAACCTGGAAAGAACAAGGATCTATTTAACTTTACTTGACATTCTTATTTATTTTCTATTTTCACCCTTCATTTCATATGCATTTTACATTTTTAGTTATGCATTATTTAAGGTTTCGATATTAGAAATGTTAGCAATTTCACTTGCATATTATTTCAGCATATTTCGGAAAAGTAATATTTTGGGTCGTTTGAGAAAAGAACCGAGATAATATTATAGATATATCATATTCTTAACTTGAGGCATTTTAGGCATATCACACACTCACATCACCGATCAAATCGTTATACGATTTATCCTTTCCACATTCGTTATTAGTCATAAGTTAGACTCTTAGACTTCGCTTATACTCAGGTCTCGTATTGAAGAAGTTTTCGTGATCGTTTACTTGATCTTATATTCTCGTCTTGCCAGATACGCTCCAGGTGAGTCGTGGCCCCTACTTTTCACACTTGTTTTTAATAATTCTTTTGGGGGAGATACATGCTTTAACTGTTTTATATTACTTGAAAACTCTCATGAATTGCTCAAAACTATCAACTATGCTTTACCTATTTGAATTATACTTGAAAGGAAAACATGCTCAATATATGTGCAAATTATCTGTTTAGCTTAAACACGGAATTTGAAACATAACATCTCTAAACTACTTGATGTAACATGATACTGAAGATTACTGTATGCATTCATGTGACAAATGAATGAACTGTTACTTATTATAATATTTCTATATTCCACTGGAAATAATTGCCAAGATCAGAATACGTGTATTTTATGAACCTTGAGACCTATATTGCCTAAGCACACCTTATTGCCAAAAAGACCCTTTATCATGAGCCATTAATCACTGCGGTGAACGCGAATATAGCAACAGCTTCGAAACCTGTTGGAGGACTGACAACCTATCCCACTAATACTGTGACGGAATGCTTAATCGCTAGTCGTATTAGTCGCGATGCGCTATATTTGAGAAAAATAGGAAGTGGCAAATCACCTATTACACGAGGGCATAAACTTTCGTCATTAATTTGGTGAACACTCCGTTTTACGGTACTCTGTTAACGTTTTGTGTGTCATGAGGCTTAAGGCAATATAACTTTATGAATATATGAATGTTTCATATATATCCTAGGATACAGCTGTATTAGAAGACCACCACTTTTCTTCAGACTTTAGACCATTATTACTTTACGTGATATGATTATGAATCTCGTACTTGAACTTTAACTGTTATCATATGTGAATTAAATTGAGAATTCTATAAAGACAACTAAAAGGGCTTAGTATATCGTTACTTTCAAAAGTTAATCCAATATATCACTTCGAGCGTATAATAACGTAGCTCATATTCATCTATAATCTGAAACTTATGATCGTTTGAGGTCATACATGGATTACTTGTGAATTTTATGCAACGCGACTTGTTATTTAATGAAGAACTACTATTTATACCGACAATCAGTATACACCTTTCAAATAAATTTATTTTCTATAAACTCCACGAACTCACCAACCATTGTGTTGACGTTTTTAAGCATGTTTATCTCAGGTAATTAACGGAGCAGGACAAGACACGGAGCGGGCATCCTTTACTCTGATAACTTTAATGGTGTAAAATCAAATATGTCATTCTCTCCAAATTATCACATTTTTTTTATGGGATTTTCAAACCAAATAATTTACCTTTGTATCAAAATACTATTTTTGAATGACATATAGCTTTCAAAACGCCCTTCTCGGGCCGTTTTCTGAGATTAAACTTCGATCCTCACCGTAATACCCAAATTACTTTTCCGCTGCCACAAACCAAATTTGGGGGTGTTACAGTTTGGTATCAGAGCCTATGGTTATAGAGAATCAAACGTTTAAAACATCAAACTATAACCACATTTTCAAAATAAATGATTTTACACCTTATCATCTTATGCCTTCCGTGTCTGCAGACTGCCGTGCTCAATACATTACCTATTAAGATTGTTTTGTACTAATCTTTACATGCTTAATGTTTATTCTTCACACATTACACACTGTATTATTTCACACTTGACGTTACATCTTAAACGTATAAATACTCATAATTATTATTTTCAATTGCTACAGTAACATGACTTCTCTACCCGTTGACATCGCTAAGACAACCCCTCCCACTACCCATGTATCGCCTAGCTATCATATTACACCAAATACTGAAGATCCTTATGTACAAATGTCACAACCTCAACCTGACATAAAACTTACTCAAAACTCATCTTCGTCATCACCTACTCACTCCCCTCCACGTCATAAACTTAGGAGAGCAACTGAATCCTATTCAGATCCGATTGGTGGTCAACCAACATTTGAAATTGGACAAAGTTCACGTCAAGAAATGACCTGGATAAACATCAACCTAAACTCTCCCTTACCCAATACCTCAGATTTCTCCATGCCAGATGTCCCGAACGATGTGTCTTCACCCAAATCTCCTGACTACAATGTTGACACCCGAGACTCCATATGGATTCGCCTTCACCAACACACCAGCATACTAAACGCTCACTCTGAACAGCTAAAAGAGTTACATCCATTACGATTTGAATGGTTTGACCGTAACATTGATACCCTGTTCAAGAGGACCGATGCTGAGAGACGAGAAGTGTTTGGTTTAGGAGTGAATATTGGTAACATGAAGGACAACTATGAACAAGAACTTAGAAACCTGGATGCCAGAACCCGCTGTTTAGGTAGAGGCCATACTCAAACTCACATTAGAATTGAAGACTTTGAAAGAGCATTATGGTTAGCTAGAGACACAGCAAGAACCCAAAGCCAAAAGATTGCAGCCCTGGAAAACATGTTAGCTAATCAGATGAATGCATGCCAAGAACGTTTCTCGGCTATGGAAGCTGCACAACTGGATCTTGAGGCAGAAGTTAGACGTCTACGTCAGAGACGTAACTGATCTTAAGTATCGTTGTTGTACTAAATAAACCAACTAGTTTTGGTTAGTAGTTCATGTAGTTCCAATAATTCTGTAACTTCCAGAGCTTGTAATCGACTTGTAATGTATAATAGCTATCCTTTCGTATACTTTTCTGTTGGAAACAAATTCCTCTCACCAAACCCTACTATGATGCTGTAAGAGCATAGAGCCATGCAAAACCTCACCCTTTGTTACTCTCTTAGGTAAACAAATAATTATACATGAATCAATGAGACATTAATAAAAGACCTTGTATTGGTTGTTTTGCAAAAATCAATCGAACAAGTTATTAGAGTTATGTCAATTTTGATGATTGCATTCCAACTTATTATGACGTTATCTGTAATTATACCTTCAATATATCACGACTAAACAATAAAACAAATAATTCTAAGAACGAATAATTAGAAGAGAACTTGATGAATAAAGAGGAAGTTGTTAAATTTCAACTGTTGTGAATAAATTCATGTACTCCTTAACAATCGCATATCAAGAGTTGATTATTATTTTACGATGCTACCTAGACACATCGTACTTCTATGATCCTCAGTTGATTTGATTTCGTATTGAGACCACATTGTTAGCATTAATATACAAAATATCCTACTATTTGAATTATTCTAACAATAAAGTGAATACTAAATCAACGTTTCGTGTAATGTTCATAGGGAATGGACAGCATGAACCACATGGGGCCCACAACAATCATGACCCCTAAAACCATCGAGAAAATGGTAAACAAAATCGTTGAAGTAGTATTGGAAGTAACCTCAACAGTCCATCTAAACGACAAGGACATGACAAGCAAAGAAAGAAAGAAGTTTATATTTTGTAAGCATAACCATGAACGTTTCATGGGATGTAGGCCAGCATGCCTAAAGAGGTCAAGGACAATAACTAAACCGATCCGCATGTGTACCCAAAGAATTAGGCAGGATATTGCACTTAAGAAAAATAACCAAAAGCAAAGACATGAGGAGAAAAGACCCTTTACCCTCAACGAATGCGAGTTTCACAATGATGTTTGCACCCGCAATCATCTACAAGACCGCATTGACTACCTTCGCAAGCAAAGGCTCGACCCAGAAATGGAAGGAAACTACATCACCACCCCTACCAACCGAGATAACTACCGTGGAAATAAACCTTTGTGCCTAAAATGTAAGATGCATCACACCGGATATTGCACTGCAATATGCGGGAGGTGCAGGAGGACAGGCCACAAGACAAGTGACTGCAAAGTTATGGAAAGAAAGGAGCAGCATTCATCCATAAAATGCCACGGATGTGGTGCAATAGGGCATTACAAGAGCCATTGCCCAAACTACAATGCCAACTGGAAGGCCAAGATGGATGTAAAAGAATGAAGACTCGTTAAAAGAGCCCAGTAGTACCAAAGAATGACCACTAGGTTAAGCAGATGTATGGATTCCTGCTGTAAAATAAATAAACTCTAGTTTAGGACTACCTAAGTTGTATTTCCGTTGGTATTTACCTTAGGTACGATGGATGTAACCTAAGTGTAAAAGTTATCTTTCTACCGTGTGAAAAATCTACCTTGTAATAATTCCATGATAATAAAAATCTATGTCTATTTCCATTTCTATTACACCTCTCTACTATTAGTCGTTATGTAACAAATACACTAATAGTACCTCAAGAATTTAATTAATTTTATCATGATCAAACACTAAGTTGTTACCATATTGCAATGGAATCCCACTTAAAACCCAAGTATATATCCAAGATGTTCAAATGTTATCTTGGAAAATTTTGACTTATCCTCGAAAAATGAACAGAAACTTATATTATTATTTTTATCAGAAACAGCCTGACTTTGTGACGAAATTATTACAACTGAACCAGATAAAACTCTTTGAAGAAACATAAATGCCGAACCAGGAGTTACATCATTTGGTCCTAAATTATACATAGCCTAGCTACCTATGTATAATTTAGGAAGAATCATGTTATAAATGGGACAGTTATCCTTTCAAAATTTTAATAACAATTTTCATTCCAACAACAGAATCTTGAGACAAAATAATTTGTTTATAAACTTTACTTTTTTAACCAACCCCAGTCAGATCTACACCCATCACTCATTTCGCTATCATACGAAGAAAAGGAAATTACGAAAATTAGAAACTTTAAAAATTCACAACAATCTACGAAAAACACAAACAACATAAAATTTTATTAGAAACCATGGAGGTTAATACATAACGAGATGATTAACATCGAAAGTGCTAACAGTACATAAAACACAACATAAAACATACAACCTTCAATCGGTTGGCCTACTATAGAAACAAAAACCACCACCAACCCAACAATAGCAAGACCCGCCATAGGATGAATTACCCTGATTATTCTGAAGACACACAAAAGCGAACCATTAAACATAACAACTTAACATAAACCTAAACGAGAATTTATTGCACATTACATCGACCCACAACAAAGCTACATTTTAAGCACCTACGCGCGACCCTCACTTCCAAAAATTATCCGCAAAAATTGCTAGGATTGTGAGGGGTACGATAACCAACAAGTATCCGATCCAACCACGGGTATCTTCGCCGGGAAGAAAAGCCAAACCAGCAACGACGAAAATGATGAACATGGCTGCAAATACTATGGCGATCGGTAGCATTTTTTTCGGAGAAGAAGTTGAGTGAAGGAGATGAAATTTGAATGAGAAGAATAATTGAAAAGGGTGAAAAGGTGAAAAGGGAATAAAGTGGAGGAAAAAGAAGAGAGTTAAATAGAAAAAGTAGGTAAAAATAGTACCCGCTATTTTACTATTCACTATCATTAAATTTCAAACCGCTAGCATTAAAAATCCTCTAGTCCCGACCATTAGGACTCTAAACATTAAGTGTTAAGTGTTCCCTACCTTTGACTGTTAATTTCACTATTCGTGGCCTATGAATTCAATTATTGACCCAACTTTCGAATTTAATTCATTTGGTATGAATAAATCTAGTGAGGATCTCACTTCTTTGATGATCAAATAAGAAATATCTCGACAATCTCTTCCGTAAACTCTCACCTCAGAACATCATCTTTTTCAATACTTATCACGGACTGAACTTCGGGACGAAGTTCAAAATTGAGGGGTAGATACTGTAAGATCCCACAAAAATCCGTCCTGTTAATCCTTGCTAATTAATTATAACCTCGACTTCCCGTTTAACAAACCCATTTTACGGGGGAATTTAAAAATTTTTCCGACTATTTTAATTACACCACAACTCATCATCGTAACAAGTAACAAATATCGGCACTAGTTCTCGACTCACTTTATGAAAACATATTTACTTCGCGACGACTGATAGGTCACAAGTTACCATTTACACCATTTACAAAAATTAGTTAAAACCAATGTAACTATAACCTAATTACAAATAACACATTTCACTAATCACTTTAGTAAATTGTTAACAAGGACACCATACAACCGGACCCTTAATATTCTTAAGCCCATTTCACAGCCGAAGTTCAGGCCCATCTCCCTTTCAATGTTAACTTTGTAATTTCATTGTAGATCTCGACGGATACAACCTTTCCAAAACCGCATTCAACCTCTTGAACTCCAAATACCACATGTTATTATTTTTAACCATTCTCATTCCTCACCCAATGGTTTATCTGTATGCCAACTTTCAGAAACCCCAGTCGAGTGTTAATGATATTTTGAAGACTCATTTGTTCACTCTATATCAACTACATACGTATAAATGAGAATTCTCTAAGGCTCGACTGTTATAAAACTCGACTTTTCCTACATTACACTAACAATATTTCTAGTATATTAGATAGTTTAGAACATGGTTGGAGCAGCAGTAATTGTGTTAAACACTAAATTCACTCTAAACGAACTAGGATACCAACTGTGTAGAGCCATACAATCCAACAAACCAAAGAGGAGAAGTACCCACGTTTCACCTTCATCACTTGTCCTATTATGTCGGTAGAAATCCTTAGGTGTCTCTTATCTACAGGAGAAGCCAATCATTTAGTTGAGGGTAATATAGGCCACATGTAAAACTTTATCTCTATATATTACTCCCTCCTATAGCAAACCACACTACTCCTTTACCTATTCCTTTCACCCTCACTAATCTCCTTAAAAGACCAGCCACCTTAGTCGAAACTCAGAAAAACAATCAAGCAAAGCAGAAACCTGTGAAAATGTAATTCGAACTCAGTTGGTAAATTGTTTACTTCGCCCTTGTAATTTCAGTCGAACCCCACTGTTTTTCCTTACCACCTTTCACCTTCACTATCTCTCACTCACTTTCAATCACCTACAATGCATGCTACTGTCCTTTGATCCAGTGTTGCTAAGTCCTGCAGTCCAGAAGCTCTCAAAACAATCGGGTGCATAGTTCAAGTCGAAGGATGATATATTAGTCGATACGGGTTGAGCTTGAATACGCTTCTCGTATCTCTGTCCATAACCCACGACCATAACCTCTTCTCGAATCACTAGTAAGTGTTATGAAAGCCATTTGCATCCATTGATACATGTAATATAACCCATGCATGCATCTTTACGATTTAATCAATACGTACATATTTGTTTTAAATAGCTACATTTACTCTATAATACTCGCACATGATATTTTATATATTCAAAGTCTGAGAAACTAGAAAAACAACACTCTCATGTTAGGAGTTTAAGCGCATGCATGTTTTGTGAGGATCTTGGTTATACACGGTTAAGGTGGTTAAACCTTGTGTCTTTGTGTATGAGATATATTGACTTAATATGATTAAGCACGCGGAATTTACTTAACCACACTTAGAAGGTTATGTATGTTATGGAAATGGAAGAATTATGTTTGTTACTTAACAATGAACAAAGAAAGTATTTCACTAAACGATTCAATATTATTCCAAATAATACGAGTGATCTTGAGTTTTTCACTAGGGTTACAAAACCTTGAATCTTATGTTACAACTTGTGATTTGTGTTTGTTCTATGTCTTAACAGTTATGAGTCTATGTTATGCATGTGTGTCACTAATATCCAAGTCTAAGATCTCTTTTATAGTTGCAAGAGATCTTTTACAAATTTGCTAAAAGTCTTGACCGACTTACATGGTTAACTTATGCATGTTGGTGTCAGTACATAAGATACAACATGTATCTATGTATACAACTTGTTAACTAAGCACATGGAGTAAGATATTATCTACCGTATATGTTTGACCAAAATTCAATAAATATCTTCTTGATCTTATCCTCTTAATCAGCAGAGTGTTCTCTATCAGCAGGAACAATCTATCGCTATCAGTAGAATCATCAGCAGAGTTGTTAAGCCTATCAGCAGAGTCATTGCACTAAACAGCAGAGTCAATGTACTAAACAGCAGAAACATACTTGGAGTATTTCCCGATTAAGAACTTCATGAATATTTAATTCCTAACAATCCTCCCCTAAACACGGTTAAGGTGGTTAAACCTTGTGTCTTTGTGTATGAGATATATTGACTTAATATGATTAAGCACGCGGAATTTACTTAACCACACTTAGAAGGTTATGTATGTTATGGAAATGGAAGAATTATGTTTGTTACTTAACAATGAACAAAGAAAGTATTTCACTAAACGATTCAATATTATTCCAAATAATACGAGTGATCTTGAGTTTTTCACTAGGGTTACAAAACCTTGAATCTTATGTTACAACTTGTGATTTGTGTTTGTTCTATGTCTTAACAGTTATGAGTCTATGTTATGCATGTGTGTCACTAATATCCAAGTCTAAGATCTCTTTTATAGTTGCAAGAGATCTTTTACAAATTTGCTAAAAGTCTTGACCGACTTACATGGTTAACTTATGCATGTTGGTGTCAGTACATAAGATACAACATGTATCTATGTATACAACTTGTTAACTAAGCACATGGAGTAAGATATTATCTACCGTATATGTTTGACCAAAATTCAATAAATATCTTCTTGATCTTATCCTCTTAATCAGCAGAGTGTTCTCTATCAGCAGGAACAATCTATCGCTATCAGTAGAATCATCAGCAGAGTTGTTAAGCCTATCAGCAGAGTCATTGCACTAAACAGCAGAGTCAATGTACTAAACAGAAGAAACATACTTGGAGTATTTCCCGATTAAGAACTTCATGAATATTTAATTCCTAACAATCCTCCCCTAAACATGTGAATCAATTCAAACATGTTTTCTGAATTAAATGAGGACTTATCTTTAGAAGATCTTTCAAACACTTCATGAATCTGAACTGATCTGCTCTATTCTTCTTTGACTTCAGCAATATCAAAACATTGTACCAAAAGATGGTGCAATTTCCTTGGATGGAGGAATTGTAAGAGACAATGATTTCAACAAGTGAAATCATCTATCAGCATGCCTTTGCAAGTGATAAACAAACATAATGAACTGAAATTGAATCTTTCTTTCGTTTGATCTAGATAGAACTTTCTCCTTTGGAATGCTTCATCCCTTCTAGATATTTGATCTGTTCTAATCATTTTCAACCTCTACATCATCTTGTATGCTCTTGTCTTCTCCTTCCATATATTGGTTTATTCTTCCTTTGCTGGGAAATTATTTCCTCCCCTGAAGCAAATAACTTTTGTTTCCATTTGGAAGATCTCACTATGTACTAAAGAACTTCTCTTCATATCACCTGATCTATTAGTTTGAACTTGTTTTTCAGACAATATTGTACATGAAGCCATCAATTCATTAAAAGTTTAAGTTGCTGTCCTCATCACTTCTAGGTGTGTTAACTCCTATGAGAGGTGAATCAGTGGACATTTTGATTCATAGTCCATAAATGAATGGTTTTTCTGAATCCTTGAAAATCCTTTTAAGAAATCATTTAACTTAGTAGTATGTTTATGATTTTAGAATTGAAAAAATCATACTACATTCAACCATTTTGAAAGAATCAAGTGTATAACAGACACTTAATCAAAATTTCGGTTTAAAAATAACCTCTGGTTGTGTGAGAACCAATGTATTTCAGTTATCACTAACTGCCTGTGAAAAGATAAATCTATTCAAAAGATTTTCTTGACAGGGTTTCCAGCTCATAGTAATTGTTACCTCCAACACAAGTGTTAGATTCACTTTCACTAGCTGTTATTTCTATCAGATGTCCTTAGACTAACTCATTATACTTGAAAGTATAAAATGATAGAAAGTGAGTTGTATCAGTTACTATCTGATCAACTAAGTCATCAATTCAATGTGAAATATCATAACTAGATTTCAAGAAAGAAGTTTTAAGGAGGTTTAATTCCTAAACTCAGTCCATCATAAATCTATTATGGTCAGCAATATGATAAGAATTCTGCTGTTCCCATTTCACTTGAAATATCCTTTGTGTTCACATATTCATACCTGAAATAGTTAGTCTAAAACCAAAAGAACAATGTACAAAGTACTTGTCTTGCATTAGATTAATCATAAAAACCAACTGTATGAATAACACAATTCAAATTTTGATATAGCAGTACCTTATAAATCCAGCAGTACTTTTAAAAATTTATGTACAAAAACACATCATATTGAAAATTTAAAGATTAAGCATTCCAATACTTGCAATTAAGTACTGAAACCTTGAAACATCAAAAGCTTTTGTTAATAGATCTGCAAAATTATGCTCTGAAGCAATTTTAAGAACTTGAATTAATCTTTTCTCATTGCAATCTCTTATAAAGTGATGCCTAATTTCAATGTGTTTTGTTTTAGAGTGTTGTACCGGATTTTTAATAATACAAATTGTACTACTATTATCAATATAAATAACAGTGTTTAAGAAATTGTACCCATAATCAAGGAGTTGGTTTTGAAGCCATAGAACTTGACTAGAGCAACTTGCAGCAGCTATATATTCAGCTTCAGTTGTTGAATTTGCCACACTTGTCTGCTTCTTACACTGCCAAGAGACAAGTCTACACCCAAGGAATTGACATCCTCCAGTTGTTGACTTTCTGTCTAAGCTAGCACCAGCATAATCACTATCCGAATATGCTACCAAGTCAAAAGGAGATTCTCTAGAATACCATATACCCAACCTTGGTTGACCTTTGAGATATCTAAAAATTCTCTTGACTGCAATTAAATGAGAAACCTTTGGAGTAACTTGAAATCTTGCACAGACACAAACAGGAAACATGATATCAGGTCTAGATGATGTAAGATACATCAAGGAGCCTATCATAGATCTGTAATTGTGTACATCTACATTTTCTCCATCTTCATCTTTCAGAAGGTGTTTCTCTGGGTCCATTGGTGTGCTTGCTATTTTTGAATCAGCAAATTGAAATTTTCTAAGTATCTCTGCAACATATTTGTCTTGACTAATAAATATGCCTTCAGATGATTGCTTAACTTGCTAACCCAAAAAGAATGTAAGTTCTCCCATAGAACTCATCTGAAACTTATCTTTCATAAGCTTCTCAAATTCTAAACACATTTCCTTCCTTGTAGATCCAAAGATAATGTCATCCACATACACCTGCACTAACAGAAGATCCTTCTTGTGCTGTTTGATGAAAAGTGTCTGATCAATCTTCCCTCTTTGAAATCCATTTTCTAATAGGTAGGAAGCAAGTGTTGCATACCAAGCTCTTGGTGCCTGATGAAGGCCATAGAGAGCTTTCACTACTCTATACACTTTGTTTGGATGTAATGGATCAATGAAACCAGGAGGTTGTGAAACATACACCTCTCTTTCAATTTCACCATATAAAAATGCGCTTTTAACATCCATTTGATAGACTGTGAAGCCTAAAAATGAAGCATAAGCTAGAAACAGCCTAATTGCCTCAATTCTTGCTACTGGAGTATAAACTTCATCATAATCTATTCCTTCTTCTTGTGTGTACCCTTGTGCTACTAATCGAGCCTTATTCTTGATCACAATTCCTCTGTCATCCCTTTTGTTCTTAAAAACCCATCTAGTGCCAATTAGCTTCTCACCTGTAGGTAAATCAGCTAGCACCCAAACCTTTTGAATCTTGAACTGAAGAAGCTCTTCTTGCATAGCCTCTACCCAGCTTGAATCATCTAGGGCTGTAAGAATATTCTTTGGTTCCTTTTGAGAAAGAAAACATACAAATAAACATGAGTTTGAAAGTTCATGTTGTTTTGAAGCATAAAGGGCATCAAGAATCCCTTTTTGGTCTGAAGAGACTAGTTGTCTTCTTGTCTTCACACCAGATTGTACATCTCCAATCACATTATCTAGGGAATGAACTTTGTGAATTCTTGTGTGTGGGGTTGTTGGAACTTGATAGTTAAGTGGAAGATTACTAAAATCCACTTCATCTTCAGAGAATTCTGCTTCTTTTGTGTGTGATGGCCCTATAACAGAAGTATTTGGCCCAACAGCAGAGTGTTCTGGCTTATCAGCAGAATGTTCTTGCTCATCAGCAGAGTGTACTTGCTTAACAGCAGAGTGTTCAGCAGGAACAAATGTACTATCAGCAGAAACATTGTGTTGATTCATAGTTCCATCATCTTTTCTTTGAGCCTCAACATCTTCTTTTGCTTTATCAGAAGAAGATTCATCATTGTTTGAAGCTAAATCCACACTGGTACTTGACCACAATGGCATAATGACATCAGATTGATCTTTATCTAACTCCACCTCATTTGTTGCTTGTGAACCTGAAAAATTATTATTTTCTGCAACAACAGGTAAATAATTCATAGAGTTTGTTAGATAATCAAGATCAAATATCCATTTTGGTCCTTGACCTACTACATTGGATTTGTTTTCTTGAAACTCCACATGTAGTTCTTCTTGAACTTTCTCAGTTCTTAAGTTATAAACTCTAAAAGCTTTGCTAACAAGAGAATATCCAACTAAGAAACCTTCATCTGCTTTACCATCGAATTTTCCTAAATGGTCTAAGGTATTAAGAATTGTCACATGACATCCAAAAGGTCTAAGAAATCCTATTGCAGGAGTTCTACCATTAAAGAGTTCATATGATGTCTTATTGTGAGTCTGCACAACTAAAACTCTATTTTGAACATAGCAAGCAGTGTTAATTGCCTCTGCCCAAAAGATTATTGGTAGCTTAGAATCAGCTAACATTGTTCTAGCAGCTTCAATTAGTGTTCTATTCTTTCTTTCAACCACTCCATTCTGTTGTGGTGTTCTAGCAACACTATATTCTCTCCTAATACCTTTTTCTTTGCAGAAATCATCCATAACTCTATTTCTAAACTCTGTCCCATTATCACTCCTAATGACTTTTACTTTCTTGCTTACTTGGTTTTCTATCAGTGTAATGAATTCCTTAAGAATGCTTGATGTCTCATCCTTAGAAGCTAAAAAGAAAACCCATGTAAATCTGCTATAGTCATCAGTTCTAACAAGACAATATTTTTTATGTTGTATACTTCTTACTGAAACTGGTCCAAATAAGTCCATATGCAGCATAAACAATGACTGATTGATAGAGTTAAAAGTTTTGGGCTTACAAGTGGCTTTGTGTTGTTTGCCTTTTAGACAAGCAATGCATGTTTGATCATTTTCAAATCTTTTGTGAAGTAAACCTCTTACCAAACCATTCTTAACAATTTTATTTATGGTTTTGAAATTAATATGACCAAGCCTTCTATGCCATAACATTGATTCATCCAATGTGGCCTTTGATACAAGACAAGTTAAATCTTCTTTAGGAATGATGTTCTTCATATCAACACTATACATGTTGGCCTTTCTAGGAATTCTAAGAAGTACTTGATTTTCATCAGGCATCTTAAAATCCTTAGATAGAACAAGACATTCAGTGTCAGTAAAAAGCACATTATTCTTTTTGTCACACATTTGTGAAACACTAAAAAGATTATACTTTAACTCTTGTACATAGTACACATTTTCAAAATCTAAATTTCCGGTTTTAATAGTACCTTTACCAGAAATTTTGCCACGAAAACCACCTCCAAAGGTAACATATCCTCCATTGAATTCTTGAAAATCTGAAAGATAAGACATGTTGCCTGTCATGTGATTGGAACATCCACTATCTGAAAATCCTTGATCTTGATGATCAATAGAATGTCCCTGCACACGAATAAGAAAGTTAGTTTTCTTTGGGGATCCAAGCCATTACTGACTTGAATCTGCCTCTTGCATCAATATAGTTTAATCTTTTAAGGACTGTTGATGCAACATTGGATTTTTGAATCCAACATGCTGAGGCCTTAACAGCATTTGCCCTATTACCCTTAGCAGCAGAGTGAATAACATGTTCAGCAGAGTTTGCTAACTTTGAAGTCACACCCTTTGGTTTCCAAATTTGTTTGTGAACCACTGCTTTTGTTTGAATGGGCCTTAGAACAGTTTTAGATGCATGAATGAAAGTTGTTTTTGCATCCTTAGCTGTTGATTTTGGGTTAATAGTCATAAATGGTCGAGCAGCAGAGTAAAATTTGCTATCAGCAGGATCATTTGGTCTATCAGCAGAATCAGATTTTGAGATAGACTTGCTTTTGACTACTCTGGGGTTTGGTTTCTTATAACTAGAGTGAAAGTGAGATTTAGGTGTTTGCCTTTTGTGATTCACTCTATGGTTTTCATACCCAGATACCCTTTGGTTGCAGAAAGCTGCAAGATGGTCAAAACTACCACATGTATAACAAGCTTTATTGTAAAATGCAAAGTCATCACCTAATTGGTTAGACTTGAGGTTGTTCCAATTCCTTTGGTTACCTCTGGGCTTGTTTGTAGTTCTATATTGTTCACAATATCTAACTGGTTTCCTAACTGTCTTAACATTTGACTTAGGCCTGTTAGTGTTGTGATTGACTATCTTAGGAAGACTTGTTCCTACTTTCTTAACCAAGACAGGTTTAGACATAACCTGTTCTTCTTCACTATCACTATCAGTTGTGCAATCTTCAACAACTATAGCATCTCCTTTCTTAACAAAGGACACCTTGTCCTGATAAGATAAAGTTTTATCTAAACTTTTACTTACCTTTTCTATCTTAGGAGATTTAGTGACCTTAGAACCATATTCCATGATTGGTTCTTGAAACTCAGGTAACCCTGTGTGTGCTAAATCAATACCTGGAGGTGAATGAACACCTCTGTATGGTGGGGGTACAGACTTAAATCCAACACCAGAATTAACTTTATCAATAACTTGGGCTTCCCAAAGCTTATTGAATCCTTCTGAGGAATGTGCTAAAACATCCACAGAAACCTTTACATTTTCTCTTTCATTCTTATGTTTAGCTAATGATTCATTCAACTCAACAATACACTCATTTCTGATTTTAATGTCATTTTTTAGTATATTGATGTCATCAGCAAAATGAATTTCATTATTTTTAAAATGTAAGACTTGTTTTTCCAAAACACCTAGACCTCTTTTGTGATTAGCCAAATTAAACAAAGAATCAAGCAGCTCTTGTTTATGAGCTTCAAATCTCTTATTAAGGTCTTCATAAGCTTTAAGATTAGGACATGATTCAGTACAAGATGTAATATTGTTTACCTCTGAATCAGAATGAGCCATTAGAGCAAATTCATTGGCCAAAAGAGCAGCATTCGGTGGTGCATCCTCTTCAATAGCCATAGAGCTCCAATCATAACCAATACCATCAATAGCCAACATAGCCTTTGGCTCTTCAACAGTAACTTCCTTTTTCCTATCTTGCTTATACCATGTGTTTCTATTCTCCTGCTTTCTTGGGCTTCTACACTCCTTAGCAAAGTGTCCTAACCTATGACAGTTGAAACACTCTACTTTCTTCTTATCAAACCCAGCAGTATCATTACCATTTATGGTAATCTGCTTCCCAGTTCTTTGCCAATACTTCTTGGCCCTCATGCTGAGCAAAGCAACCTGCCATTTGATATCCATGGCTTCCAAATCATCACCATCTACCTGCTCAAGGTCTTCATGGTTGAGAGGAGAGCCATTAGATTGACTGGTAATAAAAGCATAGAATGTCGAATCTCCAAGACCAGCAACATCCTTGTGAGAACTTGTAGAAGGAGCACTTTCACCTTCATCTACCTCTTCACTCTTACTAATACTAGGAACTGACAAGAGTGCCACGTTTCCAGAACTAGTACCATAAGTTCTAGACTTTCTAAGGCTTTGTTCAACAATTTTGAAGTTGTTGTACAAATCATTGAGCTTCATTGTTTCAATGTCTGGTTTGTTCATCCAGACAATAACATGAGTATGGAACTCATCAGGTAGACTTCTTAAAAACTTCATGTTGAGATCTTCCTTCTCTGTCTCAACACCCAACACAGCTAACTGACTGACAAGCTTGTGTAATCTTGAGAATAGCTTATCAAGAGATTCATTACTAAAAGCAGTAAAGTTTTCAAATTGTTGCTTTAGTAGTGTCTTCTGTGTCTTTTTGGTAGTTTCATTACCACCAAAATATGCACAAATCTCTTCAAAAAGAGTTTTTGCATCAAGATACTTGTTAAATGATAGCATCTGCTCACTAGGAATGGTCATAAGCAACAAATTTCTTGCTTTCTGATCATTTCTCTTCAGTATCTTCTCTTCATTTGACACTGGTCCAGTATTTCTTTTTCTACTTGTTTTACCTTCTAGGACAACCTCTGAGTAGCTTGGTGAAAAGGAATCACCATATATAATTATGTCCCAAAGAGTATAATCTTGGACCATGAAATATTGCTCAATTCTCATCCTCCATAACTCAAACTCATTGGGTTTGATTATGGGCAACTTTGCAGCAACATTTGTTTGAACATCATGTGGATCCATTTCTGTTTCTTCTAATTCAAATATATCAACCTCTAGCTCTGATACCAACTGTGAGGATCTTGGTTATACACGGTTAAGGTGGTTAAACCTTGTGTCTTTGTGTATGAGATATATTGACTTAATATGATTAAGCACGCGGAATTTACTTAACCACACTTAGAAGGTTATGTATGTTATGGAAATGGAAGAATTATGTTTGTTACTTAACAATGAACAAAGAAAGTATTTCACTAAACGATTCAATATTATTCCAAATAATACGAGTGATCTTGAGTTTTTCACTAGGGTTACAAAACCTTGAATCTTATGTTACAACTTGTGATTTGTGTTTGTTCTATGTCTTAACAGTTATGAGTCTATGTTATGCATGTGTGTCACTAATATCCAAGTCTAAGATCTCTTTTATAGTTGCAAGAGATCTTTTACAAATTTGCTAAAAGTCTTGACCGACTTACATGGTTAACTTATGCATGTTGGTGTCAGTACATAAGATACAACATGTATCTATGTATACAACTTGTTAACTAAGCACATGGAGTAAGATATTATCTACTGTATATGTTTGACCAAAATTCAATAAATATCTTCTTGATCTTATCCTCTTAATCAGCAGAGTGTTCTCTATCAGCAGGAACAATCTATCGCTATCAGTAGAATCATCAGCAGAGTTGTTAAGCCAATCAGCAGAGTCATTGCACTAAACAGCAGAGTCAATGTACTAAACAGCAGAAACATACTTGGAGTATTTCCCGATTAAGAACTTCATGAATATTTAATTCCTAACATGTTTTCTTGTAAAACTCACTCGTATTATCATTTTTATGTTTATACGTATATATTTCTAATACATATCAAATTATGTAGTAAACTCTACTCATGATAAGTTGGAAATCACCAATACATGTTAGCAATTCGAGTTCAATGGCATACAAGGCCAATTCGATCGTGAAAACACTTAAAAGTCGAAACCGGGTAAAATTTAGTCTAAGTTAAATTGTTTCTTTAAATCGTCTCGACCAGCCCTATAAATCCCTCGCTATTTTTGAATTCGTAGACATAATCTACTAATATTTTTGTACAACTCGATAGTATTCATGGTAAACTAAATGTTTCATGTTTTGTGATTACCCTCACAAACTCATATAAGCTTTCTATTAAACCAAAGGTGATCGCTACTCGCTAGTTTCATTTTGAACATTTTAATATACCAATTTGGCTTACTAGCCCACTAAGCTTATAATAAGCAAACCTAACAAGCTACTGATATAAGGTCTTTTGCAATATGTTTCTAACTTAAAAATAAGCCCAAAACATAAACCCACTTTGACCCCAAAGCCCACGGATCAAATTTGCATAATGGGCTTTTAAATCCTTAATGGCCTTTTTACATAAAAATAAGCTACTTTCTGTAATAAGCAGTTGAAATAGACTTGAATAAGCTTAATAAACTTATATAAATTTTCAGAATATTTTTCCCGTCATTTTTATGCAAAAAGGACTAAAAATGTAACGCGATCTAATCGGAAGGACCAAAACTGCCAAACCGTGAAACCCATGGACTGAAGCTGTGAAAACAGTTTATAAAGGACTTAAATTGACATACCATTGAACTCCGAGCCTTATATGGGCCTATGGACAAGATTTGAACTATTATGGACTTTGGACTTAACCGAGGACTAACGACGTAACGCAACCACAGTTAGACTAAAAAGGATAAAACCTGGAAAGAACAAGGATCTATTTAACTTTACTTGACATTCTTATTTATTTTCTATTTTCACCCTTCATTTCATATGCATTTTACATTTTTAGTTATGCATTATTTAAGGTTTCGATATTAGAAATGTTAGCAATTTCACTTGCATATTATTTCAGCATATTTCGGAAAAGTAATATTTTGGGTCGTTTGAGAAAAGAACCGAGATAATATTATAGATATATCATATTCTTAACTTGAGGCATTTTAGGCATATCACACACTCACATCACCGATCAAATCGTTATACGATTTATCCTTTCCACATTCGTTATTAGTCATAAGTTAGACTCTTAGACTTCGCTTATACTCAGGTCTCGTATTGAAGAAGTTTTCGTGATCGTTTACTTGATCTTATATTCTCGTCTTGCCAGATACGCTCCAGGTGAGTCGTGGCCCCTACTTTTCACACTTGTTTTTAATAATTCTTTTGGGGGAGATACATGCTTTAACTGTTTTATATTACTTGAAAACTCTCATGAATTGCTCAAAACTATCAACTATGCTTTACCTATTTGAATTATACTTGAAAGGAAAACATGCTCAATATATGTGCAAATTATCTGTTTAGCTTAAACACGGAATTTGAAACATAACATCTCTAAACTACTTGATGTAACATGATACTGAAGATTACTGTATGCATTCATGTGACAAATGAATGAACTGTTACTTATTATAATATTTCTATATTCCACTGGAAATAATTGCCAAGATCAGAATACGTGTATTTTATGAACCTTGAGACCTATATTGCCTAAGCACACCTTATTGCCAAAAAGACCCTTTATCATGAGCCATTAATCACTGCGGTGAGCGCGAATATAGCAACAGCTTCGAAACCTGTTGGAGGACTGACAACCTATCCCACTAATACTGTGACGGAATGCTTAATCGCTAGTCGTATTAGTCGCGATGCGCTATATTTGAGAAAAATAGGAAGTGGCAAATCACCTATTACACGAGGGCATAAACTTTCGTCATTAATTTGGTGAACACTCCGTTTTACGGTACTCTGTTAACGTTTTGCGTGTCATGAGGCTTAAGGCAATATAACTTTATGAATATATGAATGTTTCATATATATCCTAGGATACAGCTGTATTAGAAGACCACCACTTTTCTTCAGACTTTAGACCATTATTACTTTACGTGATATGATTATGAATCTCGTACTTGAACTATAACTGTTATCATATGTGAATTAAATTGAGAATTCTATAAAGACAACTAAAAGGGCTTAGTATATCGTTACTTTCAAAAGTTAATCCAATATATCACTTCGAGCGTATAATAACGTAGCTCATATTCATCTATAATCTGAAACTTATGATCGTTTGAGGTCATACATGGATTACTTGTGAATTTTATGCAACGCGACTTGTTATTTAATGAAGAACTACTATTTATACCGACAATCAGTATACACCTTTCAAATAAAGTTATTTTCTATAAACTCCACGAACTCACCAACCATTGTGTTGACGTTTTTAAGCATGTTTATCTCAGGTAATTAACGGAGCAGGACAAGACACGGAGCGGGCATCCTTTACTCTGATAACTTTAATGGTGTAAAATCAAATATGTCATTCTCTCCAAATTATCACATTTTTTTTATGGGATTTTCAAACCAAATAATTTACCTTTGTATCAAAATACTATTTTTGAATGACATATAGCTTTCAAAACGCCCTTCTCGGGCCGTTTTCTGAGATTAAACTTCGATCCTCACCGTAATACCCAAATTACTTTTTCGCTGCCACAAACCAAATTTGGGGGTGTTACAGCAGCGGTGTTCACCGGCGGTTTGGCCATACCGCTGGGTGAAACCGCTGCCATTGCCACCACCCTTATAGTTAAACGCAAATTAGGTTGCATAGTTTGGGGAGGTCATTGGAATTTGACAGCTAGCCTGAAGAAACATGTCATCGGAGAAATAGGTTATCAACTTACCACTCTTAGAATTTTGCACCCCATGTACTTTATGGAGTAATAAAATATGTGACACGTGTCAAAATTTTAGTTAAGTCGTTCTGTTGCCCATATATTTATTAATAATAAAAATACGTAACACGTGTCAAAATATTATTGAAGTCATACAATCGTCTTGATCTATTTTTGAAAGTTGATTTTTTCTAAGCTAGATAATTAACTACCCTTCAACTCTTGAGCTATTTAAAAAATCTGCTCATTGTTAATTTGTAACTTGGTAATCTATAAATTGTTTAATCGTTCTAAAAAAAATCTATAAATTGTTTAACGTTAAAAAGATTTTTTTTTTTATAAAAGTGATTAACTTAAAGTTAAATACTGAAATTAAACATAAGTCTATTACATTTCTATGCGATTTGCACTTTCATAAAACACTAGTTAGGGGTGGCAATCGAGTCATGTCCGTGTCGACCCACTCGGGTTGGCGGGTTGGTAAAGCCTCAACCCAAACACGACCCATTTATTAATCGTGTCAAAAACCTCAACCCTATCCCGCACACACCTAACATGTGTAACCCATTTATGACCCGTGTAACCCGTTTAAATAAACTAGTTAAAAGGTTTAATTAGTTTGAGTGTTGAAGAGTGTAAGTGTTCAAATAATAACACATAGATACTAATATTTATTATAGTAGCACTTAAGAAAACATAGATCCACATCCTAAATAAGTACATATATCATATTAGGTAGTTATATATTTTATTGATTAAAAGTTTATATATTTAAACGGGTTCACGGGTTGACTTGTTTAAAATTACTAAACACATACACGACCCATTTATTAAACGAGTTATACGGGTTAACCTGTTTTCGACCCAAACCCGTTTATCCTCGACCCAAACCCGTTTATCTTCGTGTCGTGTCCGTGTCGGTTAGCGTGTCGTGTTGAAAATTGCCACCCCTAACACTAGTATACCATATGGATTTTATTTAAACTTTGTCTATATCATACTAGTATTATCAACTACTCCGTACTAGTTAAACCAGATTAAACATGTCGTTAATTACGACGTAATAAATCACAATTGCTTTCACGACAATCACTATTTTTCGACTATATCTTTTTCAAGGTATTCATACCCCCTTAAATAGATTATGTCAACCTCTTATTATTATTTTCTTTTTACTTTATTATTATTATTATTATTATTAGAGTAAATTGCATAAATGGTCACTGTGGTTTGCTCAGACTGCATATTTAGTCTCTGGTCTTTTGAAAGTGCAGGTGACCTCCCTGTGGGGAAAACTTTGGTTCATTTTGGTCCCTGATTTTAACCGGCGTTAAGTGAATTCCGTTAACAGTTACACATTAGCCCTTTTGGCCAACAACCGTTGCAGCGTACATCCTTTATACTAACGACCGTTTATAATTTAAAAATTTCAGTTTATTTAAAGCTTTTCGATTTACTTTATACATTTTTATAAAAAAACATATACGTTTTTATATAAGTTTTTATACGGTTTATTATATGTTTTGATATACGATTTTATACACGTTATTATATATGTTTTTATCTACATTCTTATATACTTTTTATAAATAATTATATACGTATTTATAGAAACATATATTTTATTATATACGTTTTTGTATATGCTTTTATATACATTTTTATATATGCTTTTATATACATTTTTATATATGTTTTTATATACATTTTTATAAACGTTCTTATATACTCTTATTATTATTATTTATTTATTTATTATTTTATTTTTTATTTTATATTCTATAAAACAATATAACTGAAAGTACGAAATATAAAATATAAAGTTTGATAAGTAAAAAATACAGAACATAAAACGATAAAAAAATTGTCTTGTATTATCAACTGAGTGATAGAAGTGAGGTAAAGGGATGCCAGTATCTAGGGGCGGCAATTCTCGGCACGACATGATAAACGACACGAATTCGTCACAAAGTTAAATAAGTTTGGGTAAAAAAAAATCAAACTATCTAACCCGAATAAATGGGTCGTGTTTAGGTTGAATAAATATTAAATAGGTCAATCCGTGAAACCATTTAAATATATAAACCTATAAAAGCTAAAACATATATAACTTAGGATTTGGATTTTATGCTCGATAATTATTTATAAGTTAATTTAATAGTTTTTCAATGATTGTTTCTTTTTTTGAATTAATCTAATTGAATTAACAAACCACCGATCTTTTTCACTGCTGACCATGTTTGACCCATAGAACAATGTTAGAATATCAACTGACTTTCATGTCTAAGGAAGAAAATAACAGTCAAATTCAAGAAAAATAATTCATGTGGACTAGTTAAGCGTTCTCGGGTGAGCGTAGTATCGGTATGGGTGACCTACCGGGAAGTCCTCATTTGTGGACCACAATACTCTGTTGGTATTAGAAAATAAAGAGGAGAGCCTGTAAGCCAATGTTGCGCAGGTTCGAATTCGAGCCGGCCCTGGTTTTCATCCGACCGTTACTCCAGCGAGAAAACTCGTGTGGAGGCGGTACGGTTTCCGGGCGGACGCCGTTAAACAATCCCCACTACGCAAGCGTGGGCCCGGTTAAGATAACATAGTCTGAGTATGTGATGGATGAAAGCTTGCCGATGTGACGGGCGCGACTCCAATCAAAAAATAAAAGTCGCCGTTCAAAAAAAAAAAAGAAAAAAAAAGATGAGGCTAACGTGGAGGGTATATCGAGTTTATTTTCTTCTTGATAAATAGATATTTTGCCAAAGTAGCACGGCACTTTTCTCGTGTTGTGTGACTTGATTCGACAAACACGATTCTTTCAGATTCGGGTTAACCGCTATATAAATGTTACTAGCTAGCCCATCAATAAATGTTACTCCTTCCGTTCTAAAATAAGTGTCCAGTTTGACTTTTCAAAATCAAACTTGTTCAACTTTGACCTTAAATATTTCTTTTGTGTTATGTAGAAAGATAATTAAATACTCATCGCAATTGTGTAATTATTTTCGCTTAACGATTAACGATTAACGATTTAAGAGATATTTAAATTATTAAAAATATGTGAAATATTAAAATACTTTTAATCTCAACCATTGATTTCATTTTAAATGGATTGTATGAATGACTCTCTTTGTATGTAAGATAAGTTTGACATGTAAAATAACGCTCATTATAAAACATAAATATTATCTATTAATATTTTGGATTTAAACTAATTGATTGTTAAGTTGTTTGTTTGGTAGTTAAGGAGTTGCTAGTCATGCATTATAACTAAAGTATAAAAACCATATACTTTAGGGGACCATTTGGTTTAGGTAAGCCCACATTCGGATAAAATGATACCGATCCTGCCCGGATCTCTCATTTCCCTCTCTAATTCACGGTGCTCCAGCACCGAAAAAAAAGGTCCGTCCAACCTAACCCGGTCCGACTCCGAAAGATCTATGGTTATCTTTGTGAGTAAATCTACAGTACAACAATATTATAATTGGGGTACCTCCCTTCGAGAACCCTCTCCCATTTTCTTCATCCCACAAAAAACACACACAAATGTTATCCTAAATGAAAAGTTATGTTTTAATTAAATTATTTCAGATTTTTTTTTTTTTTTTTTTTTTTTTTTTTTTTTTTTTTTTTTAAATTAGGGTTGCGTTAATTTGAGGGTTTTGTTGATTTCTTTTGCAGGATGCTTTGGTGATGATGTTTGCAGCAAAGCCTTTTATGGTATTTGTTTTCAATTTTTTTTTTTTATAAATATTGGGTTTTTATACTTTGGATTTGAAAATCGACAGTGATTTTCTATAAAGATGAAAACTCAATTGAAAAAATCATGTGTGTTAACTGTTTTTTTATTTTATTTTTTTAGTAAACATTGGATTTTTATTTGTGTTCACAATTTTTTTTTTTTTTTTTTTTTTTTTTTTTTTTTTTTTTTTATCTCTAGAAAATCATTAGAAATAAATAGCAATCAGAAAAGGGGTGTAGTTTTTTTTTGTGTTTGTTAAAATTGTTTGTGCTAATTGTTAAACTTATATTGTGCAGGTTCTTTGAATGAGTCATGGTGATGAGGCTGTTAAGATGCCGAATGGGTTTAAATCTGTGGTGACAAGTGAGCAGGGTGCGGTTGCACCTCTGGAGTGTGTTGAGAGGTGGTTTTATGGGTTCCAATGTCATTCTTAGGTATAAGTTTTGCGGTTTTAGTTTTCGTTGCGCAATTCAGTAGTTTGCGCGAAAATGTTAGTTTGCGTGAATGAGTGGTTTAAGACTAAGGTTGTTAAGATAGTAATGTAATAATGTTATTGGTCTCGAACTTCTGCATTTTAGTTGACATAAGTTCATGAACAGGTAAAATTATTCGCTTGCTCATTTTGTATAATTATATAATAAGTATAAAGTGTTTCGAGTGACCTGCACGTGATTGGTACATCTTTGCATGAGTCACGAAGAATCGATAACCAGGTAAAATTGTTACTTATTAAAATTGGTTATCGTCTTCTAAAATAAGGTGTTTCGAGTCTCGAGTTCTGTAATTATGTAAACTACTCTCAAAAGACAGTGTGAAAGATCTGTATTAAGTTGTCGGTGACAGCAGTAGGCACTATTTCCTTATTTCCGATGTTTGGAGTTACGTATTAGCATATATTCTTTCAGGGGCTGGTTTTTAATGCTTATTGAGACTGCTTATTTCCGGTGTTTGGGATTACGTATTTGCATAACTTCTTTTAGGGCCTATGTGAATACATTTTAGCTCAAGATCCTATTGTGCATTATCGGGGAATGTATGTGTTCGCGTTGGTATATGCTGGAACAGCAAATAGCAATACAATCTGCCATGTACTTCGCTTTGTTGTGTTAGATGTGAGTTTTGATATTAGCCGTTAGATTCGTCCTGTACTCTGAACCAGAACAGGTTCATGGTACTTCAGATTTTACCTTTTTTAACAATTAGTGTGTACTGGTAGCTAATGCTCTTCATAGCATGTCAATGAAATGATCGTCGGTTTAGTTTTGCTCATATTTTTTGGGAGTGAGTTTTTTGAGTCTGTGTGCCCTTTAGTTACTTATGATATTAATGGATTTTAGGTCAAATATACTTTGTGTTTGAGTTGCTCATCTTCGAGTATCAAAATAAGGCCTTTGGTTAATAGTGTTTGGATTTTCTTATTTCCAGTTAAAGGGTTTAGGATTGCCTATATAAGTGCTTACCTTGATTAGCATATTCAAGTTGGTTGTTGTTTAATTTTGGTTAAATATTATCCTACTCTTCCAAAGTTAAACTATCTTGCTATCATTTCAATCTCTTTATTTTGCTAAATGTGGAAATCACACGTTCTTTTTCGCAGTTCTAAACTTATGGCCTACACAAGTCAACAAGAATATTTGGGCTGTTTAAATTTAGGCCGAATGTGGGAAAACCAAAATTTAGGCCCAATGTGGGAAACCCAATAACACAACTATCTCCCACCTTTACTCTATCAGCTTCTTTTATCTCCAAACACAGTGTTTTGGAAAATTAAATTTAAAGAATTGCATCTTCAACCTTTACTCCATAGATGGAAAAACTTTTGGAGGAGATGAAATTTACTCAAAATATGAATCTAGACTATTCACTGTTCAAAAATTCAATTTATCATTTTAACATTTTTCTCTTCATAATATTAACCTATTAGTTTTGTATAGTGATGTCTTAAGTTATTACATAAGTTTTTATTAGGAAAGTAATGTATGTTACTTGAATTAGTGTATAAACATGAATGAAGTTAGTGTTAAGAACTTTGGAGATTGAGTTTTTGGAGTAAATGGTTGGAGATTAAATTTTAGAAGGAAGAATATGCTTGAAAGATATTAATTTTTTCTACATATCTGAAGATGGAGAAATGAAGATTGTTCGAGAAGGTCTAACTAGTTGGAGTTTAATTTCTTAAATAGCTTCAGGCCTCCAAAGAAACCATCTCTCAAGTCACTGAAACCCAAGATCCACCTCAGGCTCCAACTGAGTGGGAGCAATAAAAAACTATTAACAAAGGCAAGAAGCAAATGTCTGAAGCTGAGCTGAAACATCTAAAAGATGAAGAGGGAACTGAAACGGACTCTAATAAAGACACAACAAACCCAGCCGTGGGAAGAACTCCTCTTGTTAAATCCTCTACCACAAAACCTATCATAAAACTCTCGTTTACTACTGAAAAAGGTGAGAAATCCACATTGTTCGAGAGGAGTTGAAACAACAGCAACTGGAACAGAAAAGGTTAAAAGCTGAAGCCATCAAAGCTGAAAAGCTTAAGGAGAAAGTTGAGCTGCTGCAAAGCCTTGATCCCAACCTCATTCTTTTCTACAAATAGAAGAAGTTAGCTTATGATAAGTACTGCTACATGATGCTTACCATAAGAGCTCCTGGTAAGATCACTAATGTAAGTATCATTACATCTGTTAGGAATATAAATATTCATGTGAAGACTCGGTCACCCCGAGTATCTATTTAGCATCTATGTAGCTCGAAGGCTTATTAGTATTAGTTTAGTTAATGTAATATTAGTTTAGTTATATTGGTATTTGTGGAGTGGGTCGGGTCTTTACCCACTGTCAGCTCACTCCACAGCCCACTCGGGGCACTTAAGTATGTAACTATATATTCCCCTTCCCACACATGGGAAGGGTTGGAGATTCTTAATCATTCAACTAGTTTTTATTTCACTCTCTCTATCTAGATCTCCCAACTCTCTCATCTCACTATCTCTCTAGAATTCTTCTATCAATCAAATCCAAGTATGCAAACATTACAATTGGTATCAGAGCCAGGTTAGGTTCAATTGATTGTGTGTGCTTGGATTTGTGGTATCTATTCTTATCATTTTTTTTGTTTTTCTTTTTCTGTTTTTGGTTCGAAACCAATTCTCAAATCTGTGTTGCTGCTTACTTAAGTCTTGGGCTTTAATGGATTAAGAACTTGGGCTTGCTTGCTTACTCAAATCTATTCTGTTTACTTAAATCTTGTAGCTTATTCAAAAGTTTTTGGATGGTTCAAACATTATTATCATTTTGGTGCACTGTTTAAAGTACAAGCCCATCTCTTGTTGCCAACTTATTTGTTATAGATTTAGTCTGCTTGTTTACAAGTCCAACTCTATTTTTCTTGGTAGTGTTTTGTCAAAAGGAAACCATATTAGTTTGTGGTTTTACTTCTTGTCCGAAATATTTTATTTGTTATTTCTGGTTTTCTGTTTGGATGAACTGCTTCTAGGTGAAGCTTCTTGTCAGCGGTTTGAGCTCATTCTTGGTAGAGGTTTGCCTAGTTCTTGGTAGCGGTTTGGACTTGTTAAGAAAAAGTTGTTGCTTTTTGTAGCGGTTTGAAACCTGCTGCTTGGTCTTTAACTAAAATTGGGAAAGCAGACAAAACTGGCTGATAGTGACTGTTTTGTTGGGTACCATAGCGGTTTGACCAACAGCTCCAGCGGTTTGACCAACAGCTCCAGCGGTTTGACTCGTGAATCTAGCGGTGGAAACTGTTACTGTTTGAAGTGTAGCGGTTTTGTGATCTAGCGGTTTGGTTTTGTGATCTAGCGGTTTCGGTTTACCTGGTCTGATTCATGGCAGCGGTTTGAATATATTCTTGGTAGCGGGTTGAATATATTTCATGGTAGCAGTCTGATTCATGGTAGCGGTTTGATTCATGGTAGTGGTTTAGCATACAATTAGCATCAAACTTAATACCATCAAACTTCTATCAACATCATTAGTCATACAAAAGGATTAACAGAACCATAACAGATATACAAACATGGCTGTTTTAACCAAACAACAAGAAATCTAATTGACCACAACCAATCCCAACGTCAAAACCAAATCCAATCCGAAAACAAATTCAACATAAAAGAAAAGAAAAGTCATACAAACACTGATTCGCAGTTTTTATTATTCAACAAACCAACATCAACAACAAATTTAATTTCTATTCTAATCACAACAAATTTCCTTGAACAAAAACGTGTCTCATAATCATCTAACCTACATCATCTTCAATCAATCGACCTTCTTTCTTCCTTTCGGTTTGTGATAAACTGAAAACAACAAGAAAACGATTCATAACATACGACCTACCCGAGACCTTATCAAACGATCTTGAAGTCATAAACATCACTCTTGTGCTCTTCGAAACTGGTACAATAAATTTGGGGCTCATATTACTCGATCGTGGTAGTGTGTTCATGGTTGTGCTTATGTTGACAAAGAAAGATTAAAGTGTGATTAGGGTTTGATCTTTAGATTGCTGCGACAGATAAAAGAAGAGGCGTTTTTTTATTGGTGTGAATTAGGGTTAGATTATGTGAGGATTTGTGGTGTTTTAAACCGAAAATTAGGGATACCCTAATTAAACAGATTATTTGAGTTTGGAGTTGGACTGGTGGGCTCGTGGTGATTAATTACTTGGGTTGATACTTCACATATTCCATAGGGCCAAAATCAGTTAAGTGTGAACAACCCAGTTAAGTGTGAGTTTTGTTAAGGAATGGGCTGTTATCATTAAAGGAGTACACGGAACGAATTTTTGTGTTAAGTGTGGATTTTTGTTTGGTTGAAGGAACTTGTTTTGTGATATAATTTTGGTCAACGATTTTGATTGTGCTTCAATTAACTCGAGATTGTGAATTAATTTTGGGTGAAATTTTCCGGGTTCATTGGATATAACTACCGTGCTAGTTATTAGATATTTTCAAGTGTATTGGATAAAACTACGGTGGTTATTTGAATTCACTCAAACCATTTCAACCAAAATCAAACAAACAGTTCACATTATCATTATCATTTCACGGTCTATTCTTGATTTTTGTAAAATCCCGCGAAAGAATTTATTTATTGGTTTAAATCATAGAATTGTAAAATCCCGTGCACGTTTACATCATGTCTACTACTTCAGATTCGTTCATAACTGAGGTACTCAAGTTTTACAACACGTACGATAAACAAATAAACGTGTTTAATTCTGAAAATACTAACATGGAATCGTCGTGCTCGAATTTGCAAGAGAGAGAGTTGATTCAGTCACTAATGGCGCCTAATGCAAAGGAAAGTTGCATTGAATGTTTTCGATTACTTCATTCACATATCAAGGTTCTCTTCGAACAGCCCAGATACTTGGGAGGATACAGGCGTGCATTCGCATCGCTCTTTGGTCAAGATGTTCAGACTTTCACAGTCAAGATGATTCTGTATTTGGATCAACTTGAACAACAACTTGATAAAGGAGATTTTTATGAAGATAGATCCATGGCTGCTTTGGGTGTGATTAACAACCAATTTCAAGTGTTCATTGATTCGCAATACACTAAAGATTATGATGATGATAGTCAAATGGCGAAAAAGTGTTTTGCTAATTACACTGGAACTGAGGTTGACATGTTCAGAAGGACATTACTTCAACTTATGAGTAATGTTACGGGGTTCATTAATGAAAGGGCTCAACATGTGGGAAATGGAACAGAATCAGACAAGCATGATGCAAGCAGCAGTTATGTAAATCATATCACACATGTTGTGGATACTGATATCAGACCAGTAAATGACCAAGAGCCATTTGCTGAGGTACATGTAACTGTTCAACATAGTGTCCTTGCTAATTAACATCAACACACTGATCAAATTTAACCTACTTATGACACAAATCTGTTGGAAAAGACTGATAGCAATATCACCTCTGATTCAACAAATATGAGTCATAAGGGGGGAGAAATTGATCAGGATGCTGAACATGATGATTCGTCAAGTTCTTTGCTTACTGCTGAGGTTTTCAAATCAAACGATATGGTTAAAAAGGAAGTTTATGATGAAATTTCAAACAGATTTTTACAACTCGAAAAACATTGTATTTCTCTTGAAATCTCAATGCAATAAAAGGAAGAAAGTCTTCAAACTAACCAACCATGTAGGAATCCGGAATTTCCTGAATTCCGTGAATTTTTTATAATAAACGATTTGAAAGCTCAGCTAGAAGCCAAAAACTTAACGATCAACAACCTGAAAAAATGTATTGCTGAGATGCGTGATATGTGTAATGAAGTTAAGGCTAAACATGATAATGATGTTAATGCAACAAAAAATGTTGAACTAGAACATAAAGTGGCTGAATTACTGTATGAAAATGAGACTTTGAAAATTCATTGCAATGAACTGTGTAACTCAATCAAAGAAGCGAAAACTAAGACTGTAGAGCAAACAACCTCTTTGATTGTCAAAAACGATGAATTCAAAGCTCAACTTCAGGAAAAGGGTTTTGCAATTGCAGCATTGAAAAACGAGTTGAGAATATTGAATGAAAAAGGTGTGAACACTAAGTTTGCAAAACCATAAATCTTGGGGAAACCACCACTTAGAAACCAATCAGTTGTTAGACAACCGACTGCGTTTAGATCTGAGTGACCAAAATCCTCAAAACCACGGTTTGCCTCCCAAGTTGATTCGAAACAAGTTTTGTCAAAACCAGTCACTTCACAGTCTAGACCTAAGGAAAAGGAATGTACGTTTGCAAAACCTCATCACATGAGTGCCTCTAGCTCTTCTAGGATTAGTTCAAAGCGTGTGTCATTAGTGACACCAAAGGAACATGTTAGACATAAAAACAGTGTTCAAAATCACAACCTAGAGGATGCTAAGAAAAACACACTTGAAAAGACTAGGAATGTGCCTGTTTCTAAGAGTAGTTGTATGCCAATTAAGGCAATTCCTGTAGCAGATCACTCTACGAATACTAGATCTTTTTCTGATTCCAAACACTTTGTTTGCTCGACTTGTCAGAAATGTGTTTTTAATGCAACCCATGATGATTGTATAACAAAATTCCTGAAGGAAGTGAATGCTCGTGCTAAGGTTCCATCCTCTAAGACTAGAAACAACAACAAGCCCGTAGAACCAAAGAAGTATATTCAGAAACCTGGTAGGCAGATTGCTATAGGACAAAGGTTTTCTCCCAACAAGTCTTTCACTGTGCATGAGAAACCAAACACTCCTAAATCGTGTCTTAGGTGGATACCGACGGGTAGAAATTTTAAGATTGTGGGTCTTAGATGGATACCTAGTAGAAAGATGTTCACTGAGTGCAGATCCAAGGTTGACACTGAAACCCCAAATGGTTTAAATGCTGATATCACTAACCCATATAAATGCAGACAAACTCTTAATGTCAATGCCGGAAGTCTTTACTTAAGTGCAGGTACATCGTTCCCTCCTACTAAGGAAAGACTCAGGGTTTGGGTGCCAAAAAGATTGATATCTCATGAAGTAGGGGTTCAAGCAATTCAAGCTTGATGAACATCATCACTATGACGTCTGTTCACATCAGTTCAGGCCTCGTTCTTCATCGACAATTACGTCTGTTCACATCAGTTCAGGCCTCGTTCTTCATCGACAATGATGTTTGAATGCTGCAGTTCAAGCCTCGGGCCTCATTGTCAACATAATGGCGTCTGCTAACATCTCTTCAGGCCCCGTTCATCAATGAAAAGAAAGGCGTACGCTTGAGTGCGCTTTATCTTCGGAAGAAGAGAAATCTTCTTATTTATGACCATTCTCATCAAGCTTCATGTTCTTCTCATGCTTACTCAGTCATCAAGGGGATAAACGTACATTGGAGTATATTCTTATTCACCTGGTCTATTAAAAATGGCAGTTGGCCGTCACATGCAATTTTTGAGGGGGAGAAGGGTGAATAAACTACATGGTGATTGAGATTTGAGAAATGGTCATACGACTCTCCTTGTTTCTGACTATTATCATCAAAAAGCTTCATACTTGCTCCATGCTCGTTCAGACATCAAGTGGATCTACTTACATTTGACTGGAGGTTTATTCACTCAATCTAAAATGGCAACTTCAATTTTGTTCAAATGCAATTTTTGAGGGGGAGAAGTGTGAACAGTGGATCAACCTTATATGCACTTGTTTAATCAAAAATGGCATTCTCATACGCAATTTTTGAGGGGGAGAAGTGTGAACAAGTGGATCGACGTACACTTGATTGGTTGTTCACTAACTTGTTGGGCATCTAATGGTGACTACGGAGTTGATTAGGTATCACTTATTTGAGGTTGAGGTTGACTTTCCCAAAGGCGTGATCTTACTCTATCTTGAAGTCAGGGTTGGTTGGATGCATGACTTTCAATGATAACTTGCTCGTGCTTAAGATTTAAGTTGAAGACTTAGTTTATCTAGTTACCAGTAGTCGGGGTAAATGTTTAACGACCTGGTTAACTATCACTTAAAGGAGTTACGTTGTAGTACTCAGTGTCACACGCCGATGACGTTGTGGATAATCGCAAGAGGTGTTAATGTCTCATACTTTGGTTGGGTATTGAGTACTTAGATATTTGCTTGGAGCATTAATTCTCTACACCGTTCTTCCAACATTAGTGCAAGATTAAGTCACGAGAACGGGGAATTCTACTTCAGTGTCAAGTTTGGTATATCGGGCTTGTTCCATCAATCATCTCGTTAAATAGCCTACTTAAGGGTTGGTAAAGATATTCAGAGATAGTTTCGGTAGCGGTTGATTCTCACTTGATCCACTTGAGCCAATTTTGTTCTTCTCACAAGATCTCAAGAATTTGTGCGTAAAATATGTTACTGATTCTGAGGTATCAAAACCAGCAAGGGGGAAGGAGACATACATCTGAATGCACAACGAGTACACGTGATGAACTTTATACCTCTTCCGAGTTGACAAATGTCATAACCGCAGAGAAAATCAGTGTTTTAACTCGTTCCTTATGGTGTATCATTCCAACTACGTGGGGGAAGTTGTCTCTGGATACTTTCGGTATGCATTATTTCAGACTTCAGCAGGAAGAAATGTGAGAAGAATCATTCAAGCGTGAGATGATGCATTGCTGATCGATTTGATGATCCCCCAAACGGAGAATCACGATGATTATTCTTAAAAGGAGCAGCAATATTTGATGTGGTTTGCTACGGATTCCTCTGTACACTTACCTTATGTAAGCTTGAAATAGAGCTTTGAAACTGCTTAAAAGAAGATTGTCGGTTTAGGGGGAAGCTGTCAAAGCTTCACATTGAGAAGGCTCAAGTTCAGGCGATTATTCAGGAGCCTTGAAAGCTTTGGTGGTGAAAAGTTAAGAAATGTTGACTACTGACTTCTACAACGTACAGATCGATTTCCTTTTTCGGTATTTATGTGAACATCTTCATAATCTGAATAATATAGTTTGTAAATATCTTATACCAATTTGCAAATAGAAAATTATAAAACCAGCAAATTGTAAATAGTAAATCTTAAACCCAGAAAAACCATAAAAATCAAAAAATTAGAAAATACCAAAAATAGTTTCACTAGGCATGTCTTCTGTTTATCGATAACATTTACGGTCTTAGAAATGTCATTCAATAATGACACGGGACTTTAAATGAAGCTCGAGCAGAAGTTAAAATGAATTGTTAAAACATGTCATGATGGCTTGCTATTACTTCAGATAGCAACCCGCGTTTCAAAATGTGGAAAACACGTCGCCAAAAAGACGGCTGTTCCTCCCTCTGGGTGATGTTCACCCGGGCATGGATTACTTCATATCCGTGCATCCCCAATTTGATGTACATTTCAGTGCATCATTTCTTGTAAAGGAAGAGAAATTTTCTTTGTATACAAATAGTTTTCCTTCTATGATTCTTCTGAAAATTATTTGTGAGACACTTGGTTATTACGTGTTGTTTGAAACTCTTTTAGACTTGGATTGTTCATAAAATTTGTCACTCAATCAATGAATACAGCTCTTTAACTAGAATACGGGTCACTGATTGAGGGGGAGAGTGATTTCAAATTTTATATCATCAAACGGTTTTCTTGGTTATCTCATAATTGTTAGAAAAGGTTTTGTAGTTAATAAGGTATTAGTTGAAGAGGATCTTACTAAACTTTATCTCAAATGGGCAAATGTGTTATTTGTTAGAAAGATTAGGACATTATGTGCAATTTGCTTATAGTTTCCTAGCTTTATGTAACTATATGGTCCATTTGTGTCACTTTGAAATCCTCGTTCAATCCCCTAAATACTTTATAACTCAAAATCTAAAAGAAGTTAGAAAACCCATTGTGTTTGATGTTCTTGAATACTCCAAAGGCATTTGTATGATCTAATTGAATGAGTTTCGGATGTTGATTGACTTTTGTTAGTCGATTGCTGTGTAATTGTTGTTGACATATTGCTTGTGCTCTCAGATTATCCTTAGACATGTAGCTATCGTGTTAGAATCATATCCCTAAGATCCTGAGTTGAATGTTGAAATATGAGTGAATTGCCAGGTTCATGATTGCTGATTGCTCTTCATGCTAGATAGCGGTTTTATGTATTTCCTGACTATGGTTTGATTATGAGATGAATTTGGTATTATGAGTTGGCAAGCTGCTATGTGGTAGCTATTAATGAAAAGTGAATTTGTATGTATGTATATCTGTGTTTATATTCTTATGCAGATTCCATGGCCTATATGAATGTGCCAGTTCCCACTCTAACCATCTGATCAGATGTTCAAACTCTATTAACTGGCTCTGAATTCATCACAACAACAACATCAGCAACAACAACAACAACACTGTCATCACCACCACCACCTTCATTTCAACAAAGCAATACTTATTATGGTCTCGCCAAGTGGAGATCTACAATACTTGGGAAGATTTGTTGGTGGATGGATAATTGATGCTGACTACTGACTCCCTTAGGGAAGCGAAAAGGTCAACATCATTTGTGTCATAACGAGTAACTTTGTGCATAATAAGCAGTGAATAAATGTGGTTGTTATGTGTCAGTGTATGATTGTTTTAATCCAAAATCTTTCAAACCTATCATACCTGACACTAACATTCTCCCTCATAGATTGAGGGGGAGCATCGTAATGTCTCATTATCAGAATATATTAAATCTGACCACATTTTCTCCCATAATTTTCTAACTTATTTAAATCAATTGGGATCACAAATCTCAAAGGGTTTGAAATTTTTGATCGGGGGAGAGAATGTGATTTAAATATGAAATCTGATAAAATGTGATGTTTTGGACGTAAATGTAAGCTCTCCCATATGTGCTAAACTCTTTTGTATATCAATGCACATATTGAGGGGGAGCAAATGGTTTATAGAAACAAAAAGGAGATGACATCTCATGTGAGCGTGACTCAGACTTCACCAATGAATTGATGAAACATAAACTGTCATTAATCGAAAGGATGCGTCTTGGCCGGGTAATAATTTCAAGCTGGTTAAACCAGTGATGTAAGCGTGTCTCGAAGAGGACGTATCTGAGTAGAGTGTACCGTTTCGAGAAACTTTCTGTGGATGTGACCAGGCCGGGTAATAATTTCAAGCTAGTCTAACTAGTGATGTAAGCGTGTCTCGAATCGGTCATGTTCACTGAAAGTGGATCAATTCAAAAAGTGCAATCTCTACCCAACATGTGCAAATTTTAATTTAAAACATATGTGCACATATTAAGGGGGAGAATTTGAAAAATGTAAAACTCTCAAAGTGTTAGCAAAATGTGTTTCATAATCATGAACACTTTGAGAGATTTTTCAAGAATTTTGGTTTATGGCAACATAGGATAGTCATGGTGTTATAAGGTGGCTAAGGTTAGGAAAATCGTCCTATGATCCGTAAGAGCCGGAGGGATCTACCCAAGGACAATACCAAATAGTTAGTATTAGAAAGTCCTTAGGTATGATTATGAAAAAAAGGAGTAATGTGAGAAAGGAGAAAGACGGGGTTGAAGAATTAAAAAAATGAAATGAGAAAGGGTGAAAAGAAATAGCCCTCCAATTATTCAACCTTAGGGCAAAAACTGGGTTCAATTCATATGCTACTGGTGGTTACTAAGGTAACACCGGTATTGAAGACAAGACGTCATGAACCCAGTGACGCACTGCACTAAACCTTCTAAACCATTCAAGTTCTCTTAAAATGACTTGTTTCATTCTCACGGGGAACCCTGCATAATCTATCGACCGCTCATTACGATTCATGTTGATATTGAAACAGGAGACACCGCTCCAGTCTCCAACTACCAAAAATGCACTTATCGAGTTTAGAGCCACGAGATGCATCATAAGATCTGAAACAATTGGTATTCTGTACATTCAATTGATAAATTAGAGTACATATTTATAGACTAACAAGATACACTTTGACACCTTGGATACAAACTAAATTACAAAATACACACACAAGTTTTATTATCTAACATCCCCCCTAAAGCTGAACGGTGGAGGACCAATATTGAGCATTTTACGAAACTCTGAAAATTGAGGACCTGGAAGACTTTTAGTAAAGATGTCGGCCACCTGAAGCTTGGTTGGAACAAATTTCGTGATAAGTTTTCCTGATGTCACAAGTTCCCGCAAGAAATGATAGTCTAAATCAATATGCTTGGCACGCTTATGAGAGACAGGATTCTGTGTGAGAAAGATGGCACTTTGATTGTCACAGAGAATAGTAGGTCGATCTGGTGGTAACGCATGAAGTTCCTGTAGAAGATGTGTTATCCATATGATTTCAGCTGCAGTGTTCGCCATTGCACGATATTCAGATTCACAACTTGAACGAGCAACGGTAGGTTGTTTCTTCGCACTCCAGGAAATGAGATTCCCACCCAAGAATATAGAGTAACCATAAGTCGAGCGACGTGTTTCCAAACAACGAGCCCAATCAGCATCAGAATAACCAAACAAAGTAACATGATCCCTTCGATTATAATGAAGACCGTAAGCAATAGTTCCCTTAAGATACCGCAAAATACGCTTAACCTCTTGATAGTGATCCACAGTCGGAGAGTGCAAAAATTGACTGACTTGATTGACAGCATAAGAAATGTCCGGCCTAGTAATCGTCAAATACTGAAGAGCCCCAACAATAGACCGATAATGAGTAGCATCCTGAAATGAATCACCTGTAGAAACAAAAGAAACATTCGTGCTTAAGGGTGTTGGAGCAGGTTTAGCATCCAACATCTTAGCACGAGCAAGAATATCCAAAGTATATTTGGATTGATTTAAAAATAAACCATTGTGAGTGTAGGTAACCTTCAATCCTAGGAAATAATTAAGTTTCCCCAGATCTTTAATGGCAAATTCTTTGTTTAGGGAGAGGATAAAGGACCGAAGAGTGTCAGGTTTATTGCCAGTGAGAATGAGATCATCAACATAAACCAAAAGATACATGATGCAGGAGTCACGTTTAAAAATAAAAAGAGACGGATCAGCACGACTGCACATGAAACCCTTTTGAGTGAGAAACACACTTAACCGATGAAACCAAGCCCGAGGAGCCTGCTTAAGACCATAAATAGCTTTGTTTAACTTGCAAACATAAGATGGAAAGCGTGGGTCAATGAACCCCTTTGGTTGTTCCATAAAAACAGTTTCATTTAGTCTACCATGCAAAAAGGCATTATTAACGTCCAGTTGATGAAGAGGCCAGTTATTGATAACAGCAATGGTAAGAACAGTGCGGACCGTTGTCGCCTTAACTACAAGACTAAAGGTATGAAAGTAATCAAGACCCGGAACCTGTGTACATCCTTGCGCCACCAACCTTGCTTTGTGTTTATCAATAGATCCATCCGAATGAAACTTGGTGCGAAATAACCATTTTGAACCCACAACATTGGCATTGTTTGGTCTAGGAACAAGAGTCCATGTGTTATTTCGAAGAAGTGCATCATACTCACATTGCATCGCATGAAGCCATTTTTCATCTTTGCAAGCGGAAGTAAAGGTCTTAGGATCAGAGGAGGCAAAAAGAGCACGATGAAGAGGAATTTGTTTTGTGTGAACCAAGTCTAATTGATGTCGAGGCTTAAAGATCCCAGCTTTGGCACGAGTGACCATCGGATGGGATGGTAAATGCGGAGGAGGTGGAACGGCCACTGGCGAAGCAGGACCACTTGAGGAGGAGCCTGGATGAGAAGGTGAGTTTGGTGGGCTGTTTGAGGGAGTAGAGTGGGGAGTATTAGGAGGAGTTGCAATAGGAGTGTGAGGAGCAGTGGGTGGAGGTGAGGATTGGTTTGTGAAAGGTGTAGGTGTAGGAAAATAGGGAACGGTTATAATGTTTGGTTTAGAGAGGGTAGTGGAGGGTTGATTTGGTGGAATAGAAGGACTGATATTTATATCATTTGTGGGGTCCAAAAAAGCCATGATGTCAAGGTTTTCAATGGGTGTAGATTTGGTGAGAGGATCAAACGGGAAAAAAGTTTCATCAAAGCGGGCATGTCTTGAGACATATACACGCCTAGTGGATGGATCAAGACACTTGAAGCCTTTATACTTGAAGCAAGGGCCAAGGAAAATGCAAGGAATACTCCGTGGGGCAAGCTTGTTATCGGCATAATCCCGTAAGAAAGGAAAAATCCGACAACCAAAAGATCGAAACATGGAGTAATCCGGAGGGCGATTGTATAATAGTTCAAATGGAGTTTTACCCTCAAGCAACAACGTTGGTAGGCGGTTAATTATGAAAACTGCCGTAGAAAATGCATCTACCCAATAACCAAGAGAGAGCTTGGCATGAAATAACATAGCCAAGCCAGTTTCAACGATGTGTCTATGTTTGCGTTCAACCCTCCCATTTTGTTGAGGGGTGTGAGGGCATGACATGCGATGAAACGTACCATTCTGTTCAAATATGCGACGAAACTTTTGATTAGTAAATTCACTACCTCCATCACTTTGAAAAGTTTTAATTTTAGTGGAAAATTGAGTTTGAACCAGAGGTATAAAAATGGATAGCACATCAACAAATTCAGATTTTGACTTCAATGGAAACATCCATGTAAAACGAGAGAAGTCATCAACAAAGGCCGCATAGTATAAGTAATTTCCAATAGATTTAATTGGAGATGGACCCCATAAATCACAATGAACCAACTCAAGAGGTGATGTTGCACGTTTATTATTAATATCAAAAGGAAGTCGTTTAGACTTGGCAAGTTCACATGGGGTACAGACACCCGCTTTAGGCAAAACAGAAGTAAAAGAAATAAGCCCATTATTCTTCAATAAAGACAGAATCTCAAAATTGACATGTCCCAAACGGGAGTGCCACAATTCAAAGGAAGCTTTAGGACATTTGGTAGAAGACAACAAGGCTTGATGAGTGTCATGGAGAACATAGAGACCATCTTCACGGCTCCCGCGGGCTAGGATTTTCTTGTTGTGACGATCCTGAATGAGGAAATGAGGATAAGAAAAAATAACATCAACAGGATTATCTTCAGTTAATTTACTTATGGATAAAAGATTTTTTGTGAGACCAGGAACCACCAAAACATTTTTAAGATCAAGGGAACCAAAGATTTTAGTATCACCAACATGAGTAATGGGTAAGGATTGCCCATTTCCGAAGAAAACACGAGGGTTACCTTGAGTGGGGGTGGCCAATGGAAGAGAATTATTATTAGGAACCATATGATCCGACGCACCTGTATCACCCGTCCAATCAGGAACAGACGGGTTCATGGCACATTGCGCATGGAAAGCTTGCGCAAGTTGGGCTTCAGAGGAACCGGCAGACGAAGCAAATTGGGCCAGCTGAGAACATTGGGTTGCAAAGTGACCCGTTTTCCTGCAAAGTTGACATGTAGGGGGTCGCTTGTTGGGCCGATAATTAGAAGAATTTGTAGGACCAATTTGTTGATAATTTGGCCGATAAGAACCTTTGTTGTTGGGCCGATAATTGTTGCAATGTTGCTGTTGACCAGCAGACCCACGAATTGAAGGCCGATTGTTGGATCTAACCTGCTGCGCCGAGAATGCAACAGGAGCAGGGTTATTGTTGTGAAGAGCTTTCACAAATAACTCATGACTTTCGGCCCTAGCCAACAAGTCTGCAAGGTTCGGGATAGGGCGAACGGACCGAATATGTGTGGAAAAGCCTTCAAATGCTGTTCCTAGACCACACAAAAACCAGTGCAACTGATCCATTGGATCCACCGGATGACCGATGGCATGAAGTTGGTCGCAAATACCTTTGAAAGTACGACCATAATCCGCAACCGATTTGTCCCCTTTCTGAAGAATACGAAGATTATCCCGAAGATTTTGCACACGTTCAATAGAGGTGTTACAGAAAGCATTCTCAAGTGCTACCCATATTTCACGAGCACTCGACAATCCAACAGTGACCGCTAATGCTTCTTCAGTGAGAGAAGCGTTTAGCAAAATAATAGCCTGTTGTTCTTCAGTTAACCACTTTAAATAATCTGGATTCACGGCTTCTTTGGCATCAATAGTGATCGTAGGAGAAGGGGCAGTCATTGTGCCATCAACATGATGAGCAACCTTTTGATATGCTAGCAAGGGAAGCATCTGCATTCGCCAATAGATGAAGTTAGTAGAATTGAGCTTTATGGCGATCATTGGTGCGAGACCATTCATGGGGGTAAGAGAGGATGAAGCAGCCATAACAAACGACTGAGATGGAACCTGAGATGATGAAGAAGAAGCAAGAGGGCAGGGAAAAGGAACGGGTGGGAGAAGAGAAGTGGAAGGGAGAAGGATGGGGAAAACTTAAATTTCCTAATAATGGCTTTGATACCATGAAACAATTGGTATTCTATATATTGAATTGATAAATTAGAGTACATATTTATAGACTAACAAGATACACTTTGACACCTTGGATACAAACTAAATTACAAAATACACACACAAGTTTTATTATCTAACAAGATCTCATAGGAACACGTGTTACTTCTACACTGGTTGTTCAACATTAAGGACACCAGTTGTAAACTTATGAGTCCTACGCAGATCTTAGCAATCTGCCAGAACATTTATGAGGGAATTTACAAATGTAATTCTCAGTGATTGAATGGAAATTCCTGCCAGGGTCAACATCAAGCAGCCCTGAAAGCAGGTTACTTCGGTAATTCCTTGTGGATTACGCTTAGTGGTCGCGACGGTTTCAAATGGTCTACAGTCGTGGAGTGAATTCCAGCGACTCACCTAATCGTTGATTTACTACGGTAGATCTTGTAAGCCCTCTGTGGGTTTTCGATTTAGGAACGGCCTTGGTAAGGATTAGAGAGAGTTTTCACACTATGCTGTTAACAATCTCGAAGTCCGAACCTATAAGTACCAGACGTTTTATTGCTAACTGTCGTATGCAGGAACACCTGGCGGTTGTAGCTGATTGCTGATGCAGCTGATTGCGGTTGTACCTGATTGCCAAACAAGATGCCAATCCATCACCACAAGCTCACACTTAACCATCATCGTGTTCAAAGAAGTCATGATAAACTAAAAGACCTTCAACATTGCTTCCGCAAACTCTGATGCTGAAAATCATGACCCAGAACAGTGTGAGCATGTCGGTTCAAAGTGTACCACATCACATGGAGACATACTACTGAAAGATGACTTGGAGACATAATCTAAACTTCGCTGCTGAATGTACAAAGACCAATGAACTTGAAGAATCAAAGACTACGAGCTAGGAAGTCAAAATCATGTAATAGATGCTAGAATTCAAAATATTATTTTCGGGGTATTGATCCTAGATGAGCTTAACGATCTTGTTAATTACTTTAGATATGAACCTAAAGCAATAGGTATAGAAACTGTTCTTGAATGATCTATTAATTACTATGCGGAAACTAGTAATTAATCTTAAGAAGAATTAATAATCAAACACAAAAGAATTCTCAAACAACACTTCAATATATTTAATACGGCTGCTCAAAAGCAACAGGGTTACAAGATAACCTTGAAGTGATCGAATTACAAAAGATACATATGCTAAATAATCGTTTCCTAACCCTAACCTTAGATCCTCCTTTTATACTCTAAGGAGTCCTAGTCGGTTACAAAACTTTCTATACAAGAACAATATCTATTCGTATCTTTACTATAATTATCTTAACAAAACTATACATATCTAATAAGCAGCAGAATCATAACTCTAGCAGCAGAATCATCTTAAGGCTTGCAGCAGTTTGATACTTAGCTTATTTCACTACTCGTCAGATATCATCAGCAGCAGAATAAATATACTAGCAGTAGAATGATTATGCCTAGCAGCAGAATCATACTTAGTATATTTCTATTAACACCATGAGCAGCAGGATAAAATACTTAGTAGCAGCAACTTCTTTTAAACCCAACAATCCTCCCCTAAACTTGATATTTTCTCCCAAAATATACAAGTTTCTTCTAAGCACAGACATACACAAAGAGGATGCTTCCAAACACTTACTGCTTTGAAGTCTTTGATTTCAGAATCTTTCTATACTTTTCTACTAACTCATAAGCTTGATGATCTGACAGAAATGCTCTCTGTAACCTCAACTTACCATGTTGTAACATCTGAGTAAGAATAGCAGTATTTCTGGTAAATGGGTAGTCTTTTTCAACCAGCATGTATACACCTACACCTCTACCAATCAACTCATGTACTCCACATGACTGATATAGATACCATTTATGAACCTTGGTTGAGCTTAACAAATCTATCCATTCAATATCTCTCTCATCTGGCTCAAACATATTCCTCAAGTAGTAATAGTGTAGCCTTTCATAAATCACATCTGGTCTTCTATCACCATAATTTTCCTTATATAACCTCCAGAGTTCCACTATATCATCTCTATCCATGTAATGTAGCATCTGTGAAAATCTAATAATGTAAAACCCTAAAATCTGAAACATGTAAAAAGACCAAAATGCCCTTATAATCTTAAAAATTTATTTATAAGCATATAAAGTACCGAATTAACCCCAAACTTTCGGGAATGATCAGTACATAAAGCCAAATAATTTTGGTAATTACATGTTAATATTTTGAAAGTATAAAAGAATTAAAATTACACAAATTATACATATGGGCCAAAATTTCATTAATTATAATTATAATCAAATAACTTACAAATCATTTAGGAATAAAATTCAAAATTAAGTATCTTGTTTTGGTCTCACCTTTGGCCGAAATTTCTGCCATGAATTCCACAATTGTCGGCCCTATTATGCTTTCACAACCGACCCATTTAATACAATTAATATCACATTATTAACTTACCATAATTAAGACACGCTCCTTCTATTCTTTTCTTCATATAGCACAAAATTTCTTCCTTAGTTCTCCCAGTCATGCGAACCAACAAACCATTCAAACATCCATTCGAAGCTGCTATATTTTCTCTCTCTATCAAATCCATATATTCGAGGACCTTGTTGCAGTATTCGTAAAGGTGTTGCTGTGGTGGTCCTAACCGTGGGTGCTAAGATTGTTGCTATTAGGGTTATAGTCGTGGGTTAGGGTTCTTGGTTGTTGCGGTTTAATTCGTTACTCTTCCTGTTCGTTCTTATTCAGATCCGATCACAAGGTACCTACTAATCCGTTTTGATTATATGATCGCTTAGCCTCTTTTCGCTTAATAAAGGGTACACAAATATAAATATATGAATGACATGTTAAGAAACTCCATGAAATCATAAAAGTGTGAGATATGTTGTCGATTTCTGTTTTGATTTTCTTTTCGAAGATGCTGGTTATATAACTTCTGGACATGGTTCTATAAAACATAACATGAGCTCTTGTATTCGACCTTTAGAATCTGGATAAACTAAGGAATAAAAGAAGGATCGATACTTGTTAAATACGTTTATAAAGAGGCTGGATTATGTGTGATTAGTAATAAGGTTTGGCTCGTTATTGCATGTGATTATGTATCGTGTGTGAGTGTTTTGGTAGGACTGTTTTAGTGTCGTTATGTGTGGTTGTGTCTCGTTACTAGGGTTGTTGAGTATGTGCAGAATGTGAGTGTGGTATCGTATGGGTCGACAAACGCGTGGGTGAATGGGTGTGATCTGGTCATACGAACATGAAAGGTGTGATGTTGTGTTGATTAAAAAGGGTGCGTAATATGGTTGTGTGTGGTCGAGTGGTATGCATGTGGTTGTGATCTTTAGCTCGTTAAAACTGTGGTCGTGGTGTGTCATATAAAGCTCGTTCAGGAACGTTAAAATATGAATATGCATGGCGTGGTGTGTGTGATATACCTCCATATTAATCTGTGTTTCACAACAAAGAAAAAGAATGCAATTCGGTCTGTACGAGAAAGTAAATTAGTTAAGAGTAATGCTTTGGTTAGTAGTTATATGTGGGGCTGTTTAGAAATGCATGGACACTTAGATATATGATATATATACACGTTCGAATAAGATTATTGATTATATGCATCACAGATTATCTCGTTTAATTTAATAAGAACATATATTTACATGAACTTAAAATCGTATGAACCATGCCCTTGATAAAATGTTTCACCGACATAATTTTCATGTGACAAATATTTAGTCGGTGATTAAAAAGATTGATATTGTTTCACAGTTTACGTGTAAAATCGATTTAAGTGAAATGAGTTTCTTTTATGATCAAAATGAGCCTACTAAATTAAGAATTTTGAGGACCTACCAACTGATATATTATGGACGGGTGTCCTTTGTATAATGACACAACTTTTGGTATTATAAAGACCTAAACTCTGAAAAATGGTCATATTAAACCTCAAACTACTATATTGATCACATTAAACCTTTAAGTTTATTAGTTGTCATTGTGAACCTAATTTATGAAAAGTTACAAAAACTGGAAAGCCGACTAAAATAAGTAATCTGAATTAAATAAGTTTTTAATAAAGCCAGTCATGAATTCGTGTAGATTCGCCGGAGATGGAGTTTGCTTCCGATCTTGGTATTTCTGTTGTGTTTTCGTTTGCGGTATAAGGTACAGATATTCTGACCTTTCTTTTAAGGTTTCTCATGATCTCTCTCGTATTCTGAATCCATTAGTTTCTGATTCGATTGCCATGATTTCCCTTTGCTTGAACCTCCCCGGTGGAGTTCCATTGGATATGATTTCTGATCTGAAGCTATGCTATGAAAACCTTTTCTAATTATATCTTGAAAATGTTTTGAGAAAAACTATTTTAAAAAGATGTTTTATAAATGAGGCAAAACCATTTTTATATAAATGTTACTAACTTTTATGAAAGCTATTTTGGAAGACTAATTTTTATGAAAAACCGTTTTGAAAGAATATTTTCATGAGAATTACTTTAAAGGATGGTTTTATGAAAATCACGAATAAATGATTGTTTAAAATGGACTTTTGATGGAAGTTTTAAAATGAACTTTTGAGATGAACCTTGATTATGATTATGAGTTATGAATCTGTTAAGATTTCCTTATACCATTGCTATGTTCCCTTCATTCATGAACTCTGACCTTTTGAACCATCATGATATTGAACCTTTTATGATTATGAACCTTTCATTCATGAACCTTTAATTATGAACCCTTGACCATGAACCTTTGTTTATGAACCTTTGCTTATGAACCTTTGCTTATGAACCTTTGATTATGAACCATGATTATGAACCTATGATTATGAACTTATGAAACAAGACATTGACCTATGCAAGTAAAGTAAATACATGATTCACGATACTTGACCTTGACCCTCAGTTTGATACTACGAGCCACTCACTAGGCATGAGGGTTTCATGTCCATGTCAGTCGATGCACCGATGGCATGACTCTAGGGCAGGAGAGTGATGACCTGTCCCGTCCCTGCACGTTTATGTTTATGATTCATGTTTATGTAGAGGCAGATTATGGCCACCGGGGGCGTATGGATGCATCCTAGATTTGTTCATGTTCATGTTATGTTATGTTATTCATGGTGACTGATGGTGTGTGCGATACACGTCTTTCACACTCCGGGAGCTAGCTACTCCAACCCATGTTTGAGGACACCCCTCATATTTACAGGATACCCATGATTGAGGACACCCCTCATATTTCACAGGATACTAAGAGGTCTCCCCTCTGCATGTTTACGATTATGATTATGATTATGATTCATGTTATGTTATGGGCTCGTAGTGGATTTCTGACTTCCTTTACCTTGTACCCTTTTACCTTTCCTTATGATACCATGTACTCTTACCTTTCATCTTGATACCATGTATTCATGCTTCCATTCCCTTTTACTCATATTATGATTCATGATGCTATTTCTTGTTACGTTATATCTGTTCACTGGGCTTTTTAAGCTCAGCCGCACGTTTTCTTTTCGTGTGCGGCAGGTTTTAGTAGGAAGCTGGGTAAGAGTGAAGAGACTTTGGACCTAGAAGACTTTGAGTAGAAGCCATTAGAAGAGATGTACTTATGGATTTGATAGGCAGCTTTTATTTTCCTTTGTACCCCTTTGTATTGCAAGATTTCATTTGTAACCTTTGAGAACCATTGTATTGCTATAGATGTATGCTTTGTTTGAGCTGATACGAAACCATCATTGTGATATCTTTACCCTTGTCGGGTTGGGGTGTTACAAATAAACTTCTGACATAATCCATTTGATCTCTTGATTTCCCACCATGCTTCACTTCCATCTTGAACATCATGTGTATAAGAAATGATTGGGTACTTTGATTCCAAGGGAACTGCATTAGCTACTTCAGGTTCTTCTTGTGGTTTATGAACTGTAACATTCATAATCCTCTTCATGTCATCTGCAGTTACCTCTTCAGTTCCATACAAATTAGCATTTGATACCTTCTCACCTTTAGAATTACTTTCTGAATAACTCTTACAACAGATTTAGCTCTTTTCTTTTTCCTTCCAATAGACTTTAACCTTCTTTTTCCTATTCTTTTGACTTCAGTAAGTGATTCAGGTTTTGTCTCTTCAACATTCTGCCCCTCAACAACTTCTTTTTCCTTCTCAGCTTCAGCTACAACCTCTTTCTCTTTCACTATCTTTTCTTGCACAACTTCAGTTACTTCTTTAGGCTTTGTAACTTGAGGTTCAGGATTAAGATAAGCCTTTGGATCCACTCTTCTTGTAAGTTTCTTAATCTCAGCATCTGTTATAGGTTCAATTGGTCTGTTGAGTCTTGCATGAGTCTCATAGTAAGCCTTTGCAATAGCAGCTCTACTCATTCCTCTGAATGCACTTGGTTTCCAATAAGCCTGGTTTCTCAGATACATCTTCATATAGTTGTACTCATCAGTTTTTGAAGGTTTCTTCTTCTTGTACTCTCCCTTTTTCTGATTTTGCTTCTTTCTAAATGCTCCAAGCATATCAGATATAGCATCTTGTTGTTCCTCAGGAGTGTACTTCTCTCTTTCCTCCTTCTGAGTTTTCATTGCCACTTCCCAATCCTGCTGTAATTGCCTTTGTCTTTCCATTTCGACATCTGCATTCCATTGTGCTTCCATTTCTCTTACGACATCAGCATCAGACTTACTTTGTTGTTCCTTTGCAACAACATCCATAAATTTGAATTTCTTCTGAGGTTCTTCCACTAGGATACCTTTGCCTTTTTCAGTTGATGAAATGGTTAGTTGGACAGGTTTGGATGATTGTGCAGGTTCTCTTATTATAACTCCTTTGACTTTTGGTTTTGTAGGTGTTGGTTGTTTCATTGTAGCAGCAGGTTTAGGTTTTTGTGGTGATTGTTGTTGTTGTTTTAAGGTTCAGCATGACTTGGGCTATAGGAATGGTATCATCATCTGATTCAGCAGCAAAACCTTTTTTTGAACCAGCAGCAGTATTCTTCAGTCCAGCAGCAGAATGTCCTTCACCAGCAGCAGAATCATCCTGTGTCTTCTTCTCACCAACAAAGTTATCCTTACCAGAACCAACATCCATATCTGCATGACCTTCATTCTCAGCAATACCACCAACATTTTCATCTTTTTCCATGTGAACCTCCCCTTGACCCTTGTTTTCCTCCTCTTCATTCCTCCCCTGTTTGGGAGCATCCACTCCCAAACTTGGTTTGGATTTCTGTGAAGTTTTTGATCTTTTCATCCCCTTAAGTTTGTGAACCCTTTGCCTCAAACTACTGATCTGAGCACCTTGAGAAGATTTCACCATGTGTAGTTTCCTTCTGAGACCAAGAACTTGTTTTGACAATTTTGTACAAGTGACCGTCAATTCATTTAAAAGTTTAAGAATGTTGATGCGTGGTTTTGCGACCTTACAACAGGTTTTACCTCTCAAGGGATCTTGAGAAGTTTGCAATCCCCACCAGGCAGTGTACCTGACCGATGTAGTATAGTGAAGTGGCAAGTACCGGGGGATTGATCGTTCAACTCAAAGAATAGTGTTCGTTAGGATTGAAATTTATCTAGTAGGTCTAGAGGTGAGGGATGATTCTTTTTGTATTTTTATATTTTATGAAAAGCAAGTAAAATCTCTGGTTTGAAGGAGTGGGCGGAATTAGTTGCTAATCAACTAACCCAAAAGCTACTAATTAAACTAATGTGCAGGAAAATAAACTAGGGTTCTACAAGGGAAGTGAAGCATGTCTACCTATGATATGTTACTCCTTGCTAGCTATCCAATTCTACCTATTGAATTGTCACACCTTGTTTTAATTGACGGGTTGTATTCCTTAATACCAATCGTGGGGGTGTGTACGATCTTCCCCAACTCTATAAGCTCCTACTTCACTCCTATGTCGAGCCGGCTAAGAAGCTCCTAACATAGGATCACTAGAATTCGCTTATGCATTAAATACAACCAATTAACCTTAGTACACCTTGGTTCATGTTTCTTAAGACGTTCAAGCAAGTTACCGTATAGGAGGTTAGCCAGTTTTCTTAAGCCTAACATCGATATCATCCAACCATACAAGAGACAATAGGAAACAAGAATTATAAGCTAAACCAATTAGATCTATTGAAGTTGTCATGCCCTAATTGATGGAGATGGACACACACATCAACAAGAAATCAATAAGATCTAATTAGTTATACACAAGTTTCACACAATCATAGGTAAACACTAGGTGATTTAGTAAAACATAATCAATGAAGAACAGGCAACAATAATAATGGAAGACATAATTAAGATAGAATCAACACACCATTACAAGATGTTTATGGAGTGATTAAGACCTTCTAAGTTGCTGGAAAAACACCTACCTAAACCCTAGAATCGGACTTAGGGTTTAGGGCTTGCAAATAATGAAGTTGTAAGGTTATATTTATAGGTAACTTTCTGTCTGCCCGATCTGACGGCGTCAGCCCATACACTTGACGGCGTCAGATCCCCTTTTTCACCAAATTGTAGATTTCTTCGTCCCGAATCCGTGGCCTTTTGAAACACCTAAATCCGAGTTCGTATGAGGATTTTATGGCCAAAACAGTAACAGCTACTCCGCGCGCGAGTTGTGATTGTCTTGATTAACTTGTGGCGGTTTCACTAAGGTTCCTTCTCGTGTAAGAATACTTTGACGCCGTCACTCTATATCATCTGACGTCGTCAGGTCTATGATCCTGACGCCGTCACCTTCAAAAATCCTCTGGCCCGTCTCTCTTTAACTTAACACTTGACGGCCTACATCCATTAACACGTGACGCCGTCACCCTTTAATTCCACAAAACCTTCTGGCGCGTCACGTGTTAATTCATATTCATCCTTTTGCCAGTACGTGACACCGTCACCTACAAAGTGTGATGTCGTCACCTACAAAGCGTGACGCCGTCAAGCTCTGTTTCCAGCTTGATTTTGGAGACTTTGCCGTTTTCTTCACTTTTCGCTCAAAAACGTCCAAAATGCTTCCTTTTCCAGATTTCTTCTCCAAAGTACCTAAAATGACAAAAGGAACGATTTAGGGAAATATTTGATCAAATAATCACGAATTAGGGCTTAAATGACCCCCTAAAAGTGGTACACTTTTCGTCTCATCAAATATCCCTACACTTGGGATTTGCTTGTCCTCAAGCAAATGAGCTTTTCCACCAATCAAAATACAAGTTAGGGGTCGTTTAACGCTAATAAAAAAGTAATTACAACAAATAGTCGTTCCACTTTAATCATAATAAGCACGGAGATTACAAACTAGCACCTCACAAGTAGTGTTTAGATACTCACATCTCTCAGGTGTCATAAAAGTATATCTCATAAATGAAAATGGATAATATCTCTCACTACCTGTCATAGCAAATAGATTACCATAGGCTTGGGAAATGAACAAAAACCTCCTCCACTAGGCGTAAGCACCTAAGATAAACTATCAAAGAGGGCTTTTAAACGGGTTATAACGTTAGGTGTAGGGATATGATAAACACGGTTTTGTTGGATAAAGGATATTTTACTGGTGGCGAGTTAAAGATCTTGATTAATTACATGTACAATATGGCGTTGCTAAGCCAAGACTAGACTCGACTTAAGCTAATGAAAGAAATAACAAAAGGATAAAATAAACATAAAATGAAACGGGATGGTAGTCCGTATGTTTTTTTTCTACTTTTTTTTTTTTTTTTTTTTTTATTTTTTTTTTATTTTTTTATTGACATACACTCTTGCCCTACCATCCAAAATAATACATCGCAGGGGGGTTGTATCCCCCTTACACTTGAACTTTTACATAACTTTACAATTAACTATTCTAATGACTCGAATTAAGATAATCGAAACACTTGGAGTACTTTTTAAAATATTTAGCACATATGGGGGTAATAGTGTTGTTCTTCCCCATTACTCCATCATACTAGTACTTTACCCATGAGTCCCAATCGTCCCAAAACAATATGTACAAGGATATGACTCGACTTAGCAACCATGTAATCAATTAGATAATTAACTTGGGGTTTAAACAAATGTTGTCACAATAATGCACTAAAGATGAGTGCACACAAGGTAGGCTAAGGCGATTTGGGTGTACATTTAAGTGGGGTGTAAACAAATTCTTACTTTAAGTAAAATGCTTAAAGTTAGAAACGAAAAGATAGGCTCTGAGGGGTGTACTAGGGGTATCGTGTACTAAAAATGAGTACAACGCAAAGGGTGTGGGAGAATTACTTGACCAATGTAGCCAATGTAATTATAACAAAACACAGGTGTAAAACAATAGGTTAATCCTAATGCCTCTTATCATGTAGTAAATCTAACTACATGAATGTAGTCTCACTTGTGGCCTCGGAATGGTCCTAACGCAAGTTCTAGAATCTAAGTGCTACCGGTACACACATCATAGCATAAATGCTTTTCCTACCAATTCTAGGGGCGAACCTCACATATTTGGGGGTGGAAAATTTTTTAGTGGTACGGTTTTGTGCTAGTCATATAACTCCTATCCGTGAGACGCTCATTAAGACCAAAGTTTCACTCCTAAATGTTGTAAAAAAATTTAAATTTGGCACTAAAATTGCCCTAACAAGTATTTATCTCAGTTTTATTACACATCTACCATTAAACAAACGAAAAATCAAGCGTAATAACATTCTCTAAGGTATCGTACTTTACCCCCCCCCCCTTACACTTAAGATGAACATTGTCCCCAATGTTCAAATAACAAGATGTAAAAGTAAATAAGGTAAAAGAATGAAATCAAATACTCCCCTGATTCGCTCGGTGGATAAAGGGGTAACATGGTTAGATCTTCTTCCAAGGTAATGTTGAAGCTTCAAGATTAAAGTAGCGCCAAAAGCTTGATTCCACATACATCTCCTTGTCCAAAATAACCTGTTAAACCTGAGAAAACAAACACGAAAACCTGCATAACATCGGCGGGATAAATCTGTATAAGGATATAATGCTTGTGGAATGATTATTTTGCAGATTCCTGGAGTTTATAAGTTAGAGATTTAATAAAAACTTTTTATGATTCCGGAAGAAAAACAAAACTTTCAAAAATTTCAGAAAATTAAAACCTGACGCCGTCAGGTTGTAAAAACCTATACCTTACTTCCTGGAAATCCTGCAAAATATCATTATGACTCGATACAAGCATTTGACTCAAACAATTACTAATATGTATGTTAATTTAATATTGTTATGATTCATGTTCATTTGTTCTAATAAACCGATTTGAGTTTTCCCTTACACTTATCTTTTGCAAAATACCTTTATATGTAGTTAAGACGAAGTTAAAAACAAAATAAAGCATTTTCACAATTTATTTTGAATCATGATCCACAAACAATAAAAATAAAACATGCATACGGAAACAAATAAAATCAAACAAACAAACAAACAAACAAATAAATAAAGCTTGGGTTGCCTACCAATAAGCGCTTGTTTTTGTTCGAGTCACGAGCCTGACTCTACCCTTATTTAACGGAAATAGGGGAGGTTTTCCCTACACTTAGGATTAAGTGCGGGTGAAAGTAGCGATACACACCCTTAGGGTGGAAATATGCCACGTGAGGTGAAGGGGGTGAGTGAATGGCTTCCTTCATCCTAAAACTACCCGGATAATATTGGTTGATGGGTGGGTCGGTTCCTCTTTTGTCTCCTAGAAATATATCTAAGGATGGAAAGGTGTGTAAAGATTGAGGTTCCGGCTCATCAACACTAGAAAATTCCCTAGAACTAAGGGTAAGGTTATCATTACAAGTATTCAAACCTATATCCTCTAGTGGTGCTTGTTCCAAGGGTTCTACCTCCATCGGAATTCCTAAAGTTTCTTCTACATCTTCCGGGTAAGTCACGGGCGGTGTGTGTGCCTCAAATGATGGTTGAGTATTTTGTGGGCTTATGTTATTGACCTCATCATTCCACGTGTCAAGATCACCTATATCCTCATCATGTGTTTTGGTAGAATCTATCCTAAGCATTCTCCTAAGTATCTCACGTGCTTCTCTAGGCATCTCAACTTCAATGTCCGAATCATAAGGATCTTCCTCAATAATCTTATGTTCAATTTGCCTAAAGGATTCATCATGTGTTCCTTGAGATTCAAAGTCATTGGTCATAAAACCTAGGTCTTTTTGATCAATGTGATCATGCTCGGCTAAATCCTCCTCAATTGTTTTCTTAGGTAGTGATAATAACAAACCTAGCGCTTCATCCAACTTATGGTTTATTGCTTCGGCTCTATCCACAATTCCTTGGCAAACTAGGTCGCCTTTCCTATTGGCCTCACTAAGATGAGATCCTAAACATGGAGGTTGTTCATAAGAATCTATCCTAGGTGAAGGCTCATATGATTCATAGGTGTCTCTAAATGAGGTATTTTGAACTCCTTGGTGTTCTAGCCACTCAACCATATCTTGCAATCTTAGAAGTCTAAGTGAAAAGTCCATTTGAAGCAAATTACAAAGAAAATCACAAAGAAAAGATAGACTACGAGAAAGCTACAAAATAAAAAGAAAAAATCTCACTTGATAGGAATCTTGTGAGTAGACCTAATAAAAATAAAATTTCAACCTAAGCAATAACTACTCCCCGGCAGCGGCGCCAAAAACTTGATGCGTGGTTTTGCGACCTTACAACAGGTTTTACCTCTCAAGGGATCTTGAGAAGTTTGCAATCCCCACCAGGCAGTGTACCTGACCGATGTAGTATAGTGAAGTGGCAAGTACCGGAGGATTGATCGTTCAACTCAAAGAATAGTGTTCGTTAGGATTGAAATTTATCTAGTAGGTCTAGAGGTGAGGGATGATTCTTTTTGTATTTTTATATTTTATGAAAAGCAAGTAAAATCTCTGGTTTGAAGGAGTGGGCAGAATTAGTTGTTAATCAACTAACCCAAAAGCTACTAATTAAACTAATGTGCAGGAAAATAAACTAGGGTTCTACAAGGGAAGTGAAGCATGTCTACCTATGATATGTTACTCCTTGCTAGCTATCCAATTCTACCTATTGAATTGTCACACCTTGTTTTAATTGATGGGTTGTATTCCTTAATACCAATCGTGGGGGTGTGTACGATCTTCCCCAACTCTATAAGCTCCTACTTCACTCCTATGTCGAGCCGGCTAAGAAGCTCCTAACATGGGATCACTAGAATTCGCTTATGCATTAAATACAGCCAATTAACCTTAGTACACCTTGGTTCATGTTTCTTAAGACGTTCAAGCAAGTTACCGTATAGGAGGTTAGCCAGTTTTCTTAAGCCTAACATCGATATCATCCAACCATACAAGAAACAATAGGAAAAAAGAATTATAAGCTAAACCAATTAGATCTATTGAAGTTGTCATGCCCTAATTGATGGAGATGGACACACACATCAACAAGAAATCAATAAGATCTAATTAGTTATACACAAGTTTCACACAATCATAGGTAAACACTAGGTGATTTAGTAAAACATAATCAATGAAGAACAGGCAACAATAATAATGGAAGACATAATTAAGATAGAATCAACACACCATTACAAGATGTTTATGGAGTGATTAAGACCTTCTAAGTTGCTGGAAAAACACCTACCTAAACCCTAGAATCGGACTTAGGGTTTAGGGCTTGCAAATAATGAAGTTGTAAGGTTATATTTATAGGTAACTTTCTGTCGGCCCGATCTGACGGCGTCAGCCCATACACTTGACGGCGTCAGATCCCCTTTTTCACCAAATTGTAGATTTCTACGTCCTGAATCCGTGGCCTTTTGAATCACCTAAATCCGAGTTCGTATGAGGATTTTATGGCCAAAACAGTAACAGCTACTCCGCGCGCGAGTTGTGATTGTCTTGATTAACTTGTGGCGGTTTCACTAAGGTTCCTTCTCGTGTAAGAATACTTTGACGCCGTCACTTTATATCATCTGACGTCGTCAGGTCTATGATCCTGACGCCGTCACCTTCAAAAATCCTCTGGCCCGTCTCTCTTTAACTTAACACTTGACGGCCTACATCCATTAACACGTGACGCCGTCACCCTTTAATTCCACAAAACCTTCTGGCGCGTCACGTGTTAATTCATATGCATCCTTTTGCCAGTACGTGACGCCGTCACCTACAAAGCGTGACGCCGTCAAGCTCTGTTTCCAGCTTGATTTTGGAGACTTTGCCGTTTTCTTCACTTTTCGCTCCAAAAACGTCCAAAATGCTTCCTTTTCCAGATTTCTTCTCTAAAGTACCTAAAATGACAAAAGGAATGATTTAGGAAAATATTTGATCAAATAATCACGAATTAGGGCTTAAATGACCCCCTAAAAGCGGTACACTTTTCGTCTCATCAAATGTCTTCACCACTTCGGTCTGTGTTACCTGACCCGAGAGGTGGATCACCAGACTTGACATTTTGTACATTTTCCATCAAATTCTTAGGTTCAGTTTCAAGTCTTGCCTCAACACTTCGACCTGTGTTACCTGGTCCGAGAGGTGTATCATATGCAATGTCATGTTGTACAAATTGATCCATCAATTCCTCATTAGTTTCATGTCTGTCCTCATCACTTCGGGATGTGTTAACTTCCCAGAGAGGTGAATCTTTGGACTGAAACTCAGTCTCAATCCTAGATTGAGCAGCTGAGCCCCCCTTTTTAGCCAGTTGGCTGGGGTTACCATCTTGTGCTTCAGGTTCATGAGAACCCTTAGCAATAGATGTTGCCATGGTTGGGGTCTTACCTATGTTGACACTGTCCTGTTCAACTTCTAAGTTGGAAACAGTAGTGTCAGCCCCTTCCATCATCCCACCTACCACACCTGTGGGAGCCTCATCTGCTTCCATACTAGCACTAGTCTGAGGTAACTTAGTGCTCTTTTCTTGTGAATGCCTAGGTGTGTGGGTCTTTTTGGTTTCATTTTGTGATGATTCACTTGAACTTTCAGGAGTGGGTGTGTGATGGGAAGCTGTGGGGTTTTCAGCTTCTTCACCCTGAGCAACAGCAGCAGCAATGTTTAAAATATGTTGGGACAAAGGTTTGATAGTTCCAGAAAATCCAGTCCCATTCTTTCTCATGTGTTTAAACATTTTGGTTACAAGCACAGAACTTTTATAAGGCTTTTCATGTTCAAAAGGTTCTTGTAATTGACTATCAATGATTAATTGCAAAAACCTTGGATAAATATAAAAATTTCCTGAAATATTCTTTTTCAACCCTTCAAAAATCATAGCCGAAAAGTTAAATGGTTGTGCTGTAGCCAGACAAATCAAGGCTGATGCTTGAGTTGTACTGAACTCATTCCACCCAGTTGTTTTAGGGCTAAGACAATGTAGAATGGTATGAATAAGAAATTTCCATTGTGGGCAGAGGAGACGTTTGAAAATTTTTAATTTAGTGTTTGGTCTCTCATACCCAATTTTGTCAAGTTCCTCAAAAATAGTAGAAGTAGGAAGGCAAGTTGTTGCTTCATCATCTACATGATGAAGAATTCGTCTACAGATGTTTCAGTAACAACTATTCTTTCTTCATCTACTGTGGCAATTAACATTTGTTCCCCATTTTGAGTTTCAGCCGTAGCAGTCGACCAAAACTGTCTCATGTGGGATCTATATATAGTTGGATTAACTGTTAATGCATACCTAATTGAAGTAGCATTAAGAAAGTCAATGACTTCAGTAAATCCATCTGCCTCCGGGACCTTCTGAAGAAAAGCTATTTGATTGTGATCGGCGGAGTAAGTGCGTCTTGACATTGTGAATTAGTGTTTTGATTTTGGGGGTTTTTGATCGAAGGATGAAAAGAAGTGTTAGGGTTTGAATTAGGTTTAAATTTTGGGCGCACAAAGTTATTAGTGAGATCGAATTGGGTTTTTATGCCGTTTAGATCCACTTAGGGCTTTATTCGCGCCAATTTGCAAAATAGTCCCTTCACTTTCAAACCAAGCAGCAGAATCCAATAGTTACAACTTTGAGCAGCATAACCTTCAGCAGCAGAATGGATTCTTTCAAACACTTTTTGGTCAACTCCACAAAAATTACCATAATTAAATTTATTCCAGCAAGGAATTAATTCCTAAAACCAACCCAATGAATTAATTCCTAATACCAACCCTGCATTTAATAACTTTCATGCTCCATTGGTTCTATAAAAGACCTCGAATCTTCAACACAAATCCATCACATATCATAAAACAATTTTCCAACACAATGAATCCTTCCCCATCAAACGTTGTGAAGATTTCATCCGATTCGTCTTCAGACTCAGTTTCCGGAGGATGGAAAGGTTATTTTCCACCAGACTACACCTCAAGCTGAAGGAACAAAACGTCAAAGAAAAAGGTTGAAAAAACCTCCTCTGATGAAATTTCAACAGATGAACTACCAACTCCCCCATCCTATGTGAATGATTCATCCTCCTCTTCTGACTCATCTGATAATGATGATCTCCAAGTGCTATCAGTCTTACTAACAAGTGAGATTGAAAAGGCTGCATCATCAATGAGTATGATCCCTGTGCCTGTGAATAAGCAAAATCCAAAGCCAAGAACACATGTGCTAGGACTCCCTTGCCTGAAGGTGTCTGATTCCATTGGTGGCAGAGGAGTCCACAGAACCATGCCTGATGTCCAAGGGAAAGGAAAGAGAAAGCTAGTGTAGTGGTTGTGTGTTTGGTTTGGTTAGATTTGTTTAGGTTTGAATGTTGATAGTAAGCTTGATCGTTGGTTATGTTGGTTTTGAGTCCAGGATGATGATGAAACCTCTGCTTATGTAATGAATGCACCACTTAATGAATAAACTTTTATGATCTTTGTGTTGATAAACATTCACTCTTATCACTGATTCTGAATTGATATCCTCCCCTGAATTTCATAATCATCTTTTTCTCATCAATCAACCATTCTCTTGTGACTTATCCTGCAAAAGATTAGTCCAAAAACCACAAAAACACAAACAAGAGTATCTCACAATAATCACAAGACAATCAACAGAATAACCAACTTAGCAGTAGACAACATACAGACATAGCAAAGACTAGAAACAACTTATTTGATTAATAACAGCACAAATCCTCAAAAACTTTTTACAAATCATACAGAGATAAAATGATGTCTAATAAAATGATGTCTTTTAACCACTTGTCAGTATGTATTTTAACCACTTGAATTAACTTTTTCTCATAACAATCTCTAATAAAATGATGTCTTATCTCTATATGCTTTGTTTTAGAGTGAAAAACAGGATTCTTTATTATACACATTGTGCTGTTATTATCAATATAAATTTTGGTGTTCATGAAATTGTACCCATAATCCAAGAGTTGATTCTGAATCCAGAGTACTTGTCCACAGCAACTAGAAGCAGCCACATACTCTGCCTTAGTTGTTGAGTTTGCCACCACAGTCTGTTTCTTGCATTGCCATGAGATTAACCTATTTCCAAGGTATTGACATCCTCCAGTGGTTGATTTTCTATCCATACTTGCTCCAGCATAGTCACTATCTGAGTATGCTACCAAATCAAAGGGTGAACTATTAGGATACCAAAGGCCCAATTTTGGTTGACCCTTTAGATACCTAAAAATTCTTTTGACAGCATTCAAGTGTGAGACTTTTGGGGACACTTGAAATCTGGCACAAGCACACACAGAAAACATGATGTCTGGCCTTGAAGCAGTCAGATACATCAATGAGCCAATCATTGATCTATAAAGATGTACATCAACCTCTTCCCCATCTTCATCCTTGAGCAAAGGTTTGTTGTTGTCCATTGGTGTCTTAGCTGCCTTTACATCATTAAAACCAAATTTCTTTAACATATCAGCCACATACTTGTCTTGACTGATGAAGATCCCATCTGCTGTCTGCTTAACCTGAAACCCCAGAAAGAATGTGAGTTCTCCCATAGAACTCATTTGAAATCTGTTATGCATGAGCTTCTCAAATTCTTCACAGAACACCTTGTTTGTAGACCCAAAAATGATATCATCTACATAAACCTGAACTAGTAGGATATCCTTTTTGTCTTTCTTGATGAACAAAGTTTTATCAATGGTTCCCCTTGTGAACCCATTAGATAACAAAAATTTGGACAAGGTGTCATACCAAGCTCTAGGAGCTTGATGTAAACCATACAGTGCTTTCTCTACTTTATATACTCTATCTGGAAAGTCATGATCTTCAAAACCAGGAGTTTGCATCACATAAACCTCTTCATCAATCTTTCCATACAAGAAAGCACTTTTCACATCCATTTGGTACACAGGAAAGTTCTTGAACGTGGCATAAGCCAAGAACAGTCTAATAGCCTCTATCCTTGCTACAGGAGCAAAGACCTCATCATAATCTATTCCTTCTTCCTGAGTGTACCCTTGAGCCACTAGTCTTGCTTTGTTTCTCACCACAATTCCTCTTTCATCTCTTTTGCACCTGAACACCCATTTTGTACCAATTCCCCTCTTCCCATTAGGCAAATCAACTAGTGTCCAGACTTCTTGAAGCTTGAACTGCAACAGCTCCTCTTGCATGGCTTCAACCCAACTTGAATCTTACATAGCTTTGTGAATATTTTTGGGTTCCTCTTGTGATAAGAAACAGGCAAACTTGCAATTTTGTAGGTCCTTATGGCTATTTCTCTGATGCAATGATTGAGCAAATAAACCTTGATGGAGTAGATCACCCAACCCTTTTGTTTTACTTCTGGTTTGTACAGTAGATTGTACATCACCAATTATCTGCTCCTTGGGATGATTCTTATGTATCCTTGTAGTTGGAGTAGGACTGACTTGAATAACAGACTCCATATTTGTCAAATCAGCTTCTGCTCCAAAAACATCCACAACATCATCATCTGTGTCATCATAGATTTCCTCCAATTCAGGCATATGAGGAAAGTGAACATCATCATTAACACTTTCATTAAAGTCAGCAACAGAATCCTTGGGCACCGCAGCAGAACTACTAGGCTTAGCAGTAGAATGGGAATTACTATTGCTAGGCGTAGCAACAGAATGATTTGGCTTAGCAGCAGAATGGGAGATACTGCTGCTAGCTTTATTTCTTGTACTTCCATGCTTTGCTGACTTTTCAACATTCTTGCCATCATTAGAAGGTTTATCACCGCCTTCTGCATCATCCTTTGGTACTTCCTTATGAACAGCATCATCTTGTGAACTCTTTCCCTCTTTATCTGTTGGTGTGAAGAACTGATTAAACTTCCACTTCTCAATCAAAACAAACTCCTCTGCAGATTCATCCTTCTTTGCTTGTGTACCTGCATTGGGGTTAGTTTATGTTCCTGCAGACATGTTAGAAGAACCTGCCAACATTGGCTCATAATTCATGGTCTTAGTCAAAGAATCAATGTCAAAGAGCCACTTAGGTTCTGTTACAGCAACATTTGGGGTATTTTCACTGAATCTAACATGCAGATTTTCTTCCACATGTCTAGTTCTGCTATTAAAAACCCTAAATGCCTTGCTATTTGTGGAATATCCTACAAAGAAACCTTTGTCTGCTTTCTCATAAAACTTGCCTAGCTGGTCATTGGTATTTAAGATAGTGACAGGACACCCAAATGGTTTCAAGAAATCTATCATAGGTTTCCTACCATGAAGTAATTCATATGGGGTCTTGTTATGAGACTTAACTACCTTACTTCTATTTTGCACAAAACAAGCAGTGTTGACTGCTTCAGCCCAAAAAGTAGTGGGTAATTTTGACTCAGACAACATAGTCCTAGCAGCCTCAATTAATGTCTTATTCCTCCTTTCAGCAACACCATTTTGCTGAGGAGTTCTAGCCACACTGAACTGCCTTAAAATACCTTTTTCCTCACAGAACTGATTCATTACATGATTCTTAAATTCAGTTCCATTGTCACATCTGATTACTTTGACCTTATGATTTACTAGGTTTTCTACTCTAGTAATGAAAGCCTTAAGAATGCCAGCAGTCTCATCCTTAGTTGCTAAGAAGAATACCCAAGTAAACCTACTAAAATCATCAGTGACAACTAAGCAATACATCTTCTTATTCAAGCTCTTCACAAAAGTTGGTCCAAACAGATCCATATGCAACATATACAAGGGATCAGAAATAGAGTTCACCACTTTGGACTTACAAGAAGCTCTGTGTTGCTTTCCCATCTGTCAAGCAACACAGGTTTCAGAATTTTCAAAATTTTTTGAAGGTAAGCCTCTTACACGGTTGCCTTTAACCAATTTATTTATTGTTTTGAAATTTAAGTGACCTAATCTTCTATGCCAAAGCTTGGATTCATCAATGATGGCCTTTGCAAAAAGACAGGTTAAATCTCTTTTAGGAATGATGCTCTTAATGTCCACACTGTATATATTGTTTGTTCTAGGGAATTTAAGTAGTACTTCTGAATCATGAGGCAACTTAAAGTCAGGAGACAAAACAAGACAATCAGTGTCTGTAAAAAGAACAAAATTCTTTTTGTCACACATTTGTGAGACACTAAAAAGATTGAACTTAAGTCCCTCTACAAAATACACCTTTTCAAAATCCAATTTTCCTGTTCTAATAGTGCCTTTACCAACAATCTTGCCACCTGTTGGATCATTGCCAAAAGCAACATAACCACCATCAAAAGCCTTAAAATCTTCCAAGTTGCTTTTGTCTCCAGTCATATGTCCAGAGCATCCACTATCAAAAATGCATTTATCCTTTAGCTCCAATTGTAGATTGCCCTGCACAAAAAGTGAGAGAATTAGTTTCTCTTTGGGACCCAAGCCATTACTGACTTGGATCTGCCTTGTGCATCAAAGTAATCATATTTCTTGAAGTCCATTGATGCACTGCTGTGACTGGTTTTGGGTTTCCAGACCCAGCAAGCTGAGGCCTTAACAACATAGAAATGAGCGCCCACAACAGTATCAGTAACCACTTTTGGCTTAGCAGCAGAATGAGAAGTACTGCTGCTAGCTTTAGCAGTAGAAAACTTTATTTTCTTTAGAATGGGTCTTGGTGGTGCAACAGGAGAAATAGTCCTAGAAACACCATTTCTTAACAAAATCTCCCTAGGAACCATGTTTCTTTTGGGATGTGGGTGAGTCTTTCTAGCAAAGTTCCTATGGTTCACCCTAGTATAATGGTTCCATACAGGTTTTGGAGCACTATTTTTCTTAGGTATTGAATAATAATAATCTTCTTGCAAGTGCTTAAAACTACCACAACTGTGACATGCCTTCTTAACCAGTTCAAAGTCACTACCTAACTTGTGTGAGATCACCTGGTGCAAGTTTCTCTGGTTTCCTCTGGGCAAGTCACAAGTCTTCCTAGGATAATCTCTAGGTTTATCATCATACTCAGCCACTTTCCTAGAGATTCTACTTCCTAGCACAGGTTTAACAAACTCAGTATGTTTGACTTTAGGTTCAATTGGTTTAACATCCTCTAACCTTTTAGCCTTTGATGTTGTTTCTACCTGTTCATCATCACTATCTAATTCCCAATCTTCAATGATTGGTGCATCAGACAATTTTTCATCAATCTTAGGTGTACTAGTCTTATCAGATGTTTCATTGTTTACTTGACTTGTTTCACCTACAGATTTTGCAGCTAACTCAAATATAAAGGACAATTCTTTCCTAGTTGGTGCAAAAGCACTTTTAAGTGGGGGAGCCACTTTATTGTATCCTAGGCCACATCCTCTTTTAATCATATAAGATTCAACTGCTTTATTTGCTAGAATAGATGCATATTGTTGTTTATCTATCCTAACAACATGTTTTTCTTTTTCATTTAAAGCTGAGTCTCTAGCTAATTCAGCTTCTTCCACTCTTTTATTAAGCATGTTAATTTCACATTCTTTCTTAATTTGCTCAGTTTCAAGAGTATGAATTTTATCAGCATATTCTCCCTCAATTTGCTTAAGAAACTCAACCTTGTTTTCTAAAGATTTTAAACCATGTTGATATCCTAAATTATCAAGTTTGAGTTTATCAAATTCAACTCTTAAATCATCATATCTAGATTTCAGTTCGTCTATAGTATCTGAACAAGATTTAAATGAACATGAAGATTCATTTGATACCTCAGAGTCTGATCCAGAGGAGGAGTAACCCATAAGAGCAAAGTGTTGTTCTTTGGGTTCTTCATCAGCTACCAGTGCATAGTTGGGACCATCCTCAGCTTGGTCACTCCAGTCAAAATCTCTCAAGCCATCACATGAGACCATAGCAGTAGTAGGTTTAGCTTCTTCTATTGGAATCTGCCTTGGATTTTCCTTGATCTGCTTTGGTGCTCTGCACTCCCTTGCAAAGTGCCCCTTTCTGTGGCAGTTATAACATTCAAACTTTGATTTGTCAAACCCCACATTGTTCTGTCTTCTAAACTTGAGCTCTCTTCCAGTTCTCTTCAAGAATCTTCTTGCCCTCATAGTTAACATTGCAAACTGCCAATGCAAATCCATTTCTTCTAAATCATCAGGATCAACTTGATCTAGATCCTGACTCATTACTTGAGTACTTGTAGTTAGTTCAGCTAAGTAGGCACAAATAGCAGCATCACTAATGGTGTCACTATTTGTAGAACTAGCAGCAGAACCTTGTGAACTAGCAGCAGAACCAGTATGACCAACAGCAGAATGAGTTTCTTGAATATTCCCAGAAGCCTTGTTATTAGAAGACATAAAAGCAAGGTTGTTTGAACTTGAAGAACTGGTTGAACCCTTGACTTCAGTTTCATAGACCTTCAAGTTGTTGTACAATTCATCCAAATTCATGGTTTTAAAGTCAGACTTGTTCCTCCAGACAACTGTGTGAGTATTCCATTCTGGTGCAAGACTCCTTAGAAACTTCAGATTAATATCTTCCTGTGCAATATTGACACTCAGAAGCGCCAACTGACTCACTAACTTTTGCAGTCTTTCATAAGTACCATCAATACTTTCATTGCTTGAAGCAGTGAAAGTTTCAAATTCGTGCTTTAGCAAATTCTTTCTTGACTTTTTGGTGGCTTCATTCCCACCAAACCTGAGTTCAATTGCTGCCATCAACTCCTTGGCAGACTTGGTGTTGCTGAAGCTCAATTGGTACTCATTAGGTATCCCCATTAAGAGAATAGTGTGTGTTCTAATCTCCAGTTTCCTTTGAGCCTTTTCTTCATTGGTTTTGATGGGCAATACAGACCCATCAGCACCAGTCTTAGGCAGAGTATCTCCAGTTTGTATGATTTCCCACATTGTGTAGTCACACAACTTAATGTATTGCTCCATCCTCATCTTCCAGAGTTCACATTCTCCAACCTTGAGCATTGGAACCTTGGACGCAGTAACCATATGATGAGATTCAGACTCCATTGCTTTTGATGATGAACAGATCTGAGCTTTTCAAAATTATTCTCGGTATCAGTTTCTAGATCACAATTATTCAAGAACAGATCTAAGCTTGTGATCTAGAAACTGATACACATATTTGTGATCTAGACTCCATTGCTTTTGATGATGAACAGATCTGAGCTTTTAATGCTGGAGATTAGAACACACACATATTTGATTTTGTGATCGTTAAGCTCAGATCTGTTCTTGATTAAAAAGGCCATGAAAGAGAGAGCTACGTACTCAAATAATAAAGTTCACGAAATATTAAAGTTGGCACGTTGATATTAATGTTTGAAAATGCAGCTCGTGGTTAAGTAAAACAAACACACTTGGGCCTGATGCTTATGAAAACAAAAGAGAGAAGTCCATTGTACTGGACCTTGTTAGACGGCTAGAAGAAAAGAAAAACAAAAAGGCCCTTGGACTGTTTTGGCTTGGCGTGGAGACAAAGAAAGAAAATAGGGTTTTATACTCTTTTATATATATTGGGAAGAGGAGGTGGACCAATTCAATATAATTCAGCCGCTATTTTGTTTGTGAATTCATTCGATAAACAAAGACACAAAAAGTGGACCCCCTTTTATGAACTCATTCGAAGAAATAGAAGAAAGAAAAGGCAGCCAATTTATGTTTTATATATGAAGCTTCGAACAAATATGATGTCTACGATCGCGATGCGCGGCTAAACCTTTTTGTAATCTCTCCCGGTAAAAGATATATTTGGTTTGATTATGTGTATGGATTCTACATTGTTTGTCATACATTGATTCATAAGATTTTAATGCATATCTTTTATTTGATTTCAATGTTTTAATATAATTAGTTTATTGAATTATCGTAAGACAAGTTATTGCGAGGCAACGATTCGTGCCGAGTCCAACTAGTTAGGGATTAAGACGGTCGTGTGGTAAACATAACTTGTGCCCAAAATTGTTCTTTTCAATTAATACAAGGCAAACATTAGTCATAATCCATAACTTAGTTATATTAATATATCCGGAGCCGGGAGGGATTGCTTTTTATCCAACTGTTTACAAACCTTACTTTTATTTGCTTCTTTATTTTTATTGCTTATTTACTTTCTAGTTAATTAGTATTTTAATTATTAAGTTATTAAACCAAACAATCAATCAATTATTTATTTCGTTAAACTTAGCTATAACCACATACTCCTCGTGGATACGATACCCGCTTGCCCTATCTAGTATAAGGTAATTAGGTTTATTTTTGATCGGCACAACGACGTCGGTCAAATTTTGGCGCCGCTGCCGGGGAGTGTGTGCGCTTTTGGTTTAAGTTTTTGTTAATAATTTAAAAAAAAAAAAAAAAAAAAAATTAAAATAAAAAAAAATATATATATACAAAAAGATTTTCTTTTTCTTTTTCTCTTGTTTTGTTTGCTTGTTTGTTTTGTTGGTTATGAGTGTGCAGGTTAGTGTATGCGCACGCGTAGATCGAGCTTCTATGGATTCATGTTGGACTTGTGGGAATCCATTTCATTCTTATGAAAATTGTCAGGAGAAAAAAGCATGTAGGAGGGAGCGAGTACTTGAGACATATGACTATCAATCTCAAAATGATGATTATGAGCATAACACATATCATGCTAATTACAATATTGAGAGGGAAGATTACACGAGGTATCGAGGGGAATATGGTGGTCAATATTATCATCCTTCATATGAGAGCTCGGGTTTCTTCGATCAACCACAGAGACCGACTCAACAATATGATCATCAAGGACAAGGACAAGGTGATAACCATCTCTCGTATCTTGAACAAAAATTGGATAAGCTCATTTCAATGATAGAATCCAACATAGAGGAACATCAAAGATACGTTAGTATTGCAGCTTTTGAGACACATGTGGATCCATTGGCAGATCAATTTAATTGGCAAGAAACATATGAATCTCAAGGCGTCACCATATTTGATTTTGATGATGAAGATGAAGATGAAGAAGACGAATATAATACTAATGCTCATAACAATTCATTCGATGATCTCATTTTTCCGGTTAAAGATGATCGTGAAGAATTGGTTCGTCCTAAAGTTGGGGAGGGAGTTGTGGAGACTAATACCACACCTTATCTCCCAACTTTAAATGAAACAACACTTTCATCAGTTGAGGATACAAAATCAAATGAAGTTAAGGACTCTTTGGCTCTTTCACCATATGAAGATGAGTGTTCAGATTCATTGAAAGAACAACAATATCTCAATGAGGAAGAAGTCGAAGGCCCCCGTATCGACCCAAACCCACCACATGTGCTTCAAGTATTAATCAAGAATTTTGGTATGGGTGACTCAACTTATACCAAGGGGAAAGCACAAGCAAGGTTGTTACTAATAGAAAATCATTATGCTTTTGAGTGGTGTAACAAGAACTCTAGCAAGGCACTCCTTCATATTATTCTTGAACAAGTTCATAGGAAAGCACGAGTAGGAGTTCGTAAGTTGAGAGAACCCCTGCGCAAAGAAGAGAAGAACTTTCATGGAGTGCCAAATTGTGGTAAGTTGATCAAGGATGCAAGCAAGAAGGACCGTGTGAAACAGCTTCGTAGTGCATCCAGCCAAAGAAAAAGGAAAAGACGAGTATGGGTTTCAAAGCATAAACACTTCTTATGCATAAGGGAAACTAATATTCATAAAGTGTTTGAAAAGAGGGATATGGCATGGACCCGTAAAGTTTCATTGCATCTAGGTAACTCATTTGGTAAATGTTCCATCATACCACCATGAAACTAATACCAAGTGTTGTCGGGCTGACGACGGTAAACTTAGCGCTTCGCGGGAGGCAACCCGTGGGTTGTAGTGTGTGTTTATGTTCTTTCTAATTTATGTTTCTTTTTATTTTCTTATTTTTGTGTGTGTTAAAAACTTTGTGGGTGTGTTCACTACAAACCCTCACGAGACTACACTCGTCCACTCGGGCTACCGAGTGGTTTAAAAGGCTTGTTGCATACGCTAAATGCAACCGTGATTCCTACGAAAGTGAGTTAGGTTTTTGTGTTGAGTGAGTTATCAAAGTGATTTTTATCCAAAATTTCAACTTAAAGTTTTTGCATTAGGGATAATGCAATGCTTTAAGTTGGGGAGGGGGGTGTCACATGTGTTACATGTTTTTGTGTGAAATTGTGGTTAAAATGGGTCAAAATGTGATTTTTGAAAATAATAATAATAATAATAATAATAATAATAATAATAATAATAATAATAATAATAATAATAATAATAATAATAAAGAAAAATTGAAATCACATTATAAGAGTTTTGTGCTAATTGGATGTGGAAGTTTTTTCTACATATATTTGTTGAGTGTTTGCAGATTTTGAAGATTAGCTTGTGGATGATTTATTGAAGCAAACTAGAAGATCCAGCCATGATTATAAGGTGCACCCGATTCCATTGTATAATTTGGTTCTAAAATTAATTTGATGTTTTGCATGTAGTTAGGCATATGTATAATTAGTAGATGATCAAACCATACCCGATTGAATTTCCCTACTTACTTTTGCTTAGAACGGGAAGAAAGTTAAAATGATATAATATGAGATATAATAATGTAATAGTTGGGTTAGGACACTTAAATTGATCTTATCCGGCTTGTCACCCGCGCACGGTGGCCATAGAAAAAAGCTGGAGAACTGTCATAATTATTGGTGGTAGTCATATGCTGGGCTTGCCTATCTGATTCGTCACCCGCGCAAGGTGATATTTTAGTTGTTAGCATGGGTCAGACGCCAATTATTATGATGGATAGCATTGCACTTAGCTGAGACAATTTTATGTGAAATAACCCAATCCTTGTATTGTTGTTAATGAAATTAGGAAGGTTGGTTTAAGTTAGTGCATTGATTAATTAGACTATGTGGTAGATAACTCCATCAGATGATATACCAGTAGGCACGAAGCATAATTGTTCCCATTTAATTAAAATGGACTAAATTAACCGGTTCCCATGTGCCGATGTGTCTTAGTATGCACCTATAGGATAGATATTCATACATCCGAATGATTGGTCTTTATATCAACCTTAAAAGGAGTGTATAAAGCATTCGGGATGACTTGTATAAGAAACGGTCCCGGATGACTAAAAAAGGAGCTTATGTATGTTATGAGCAAAAATGCTTGAAATATGAAGTAAATTTCATGTGCAAAAATTGAGCAAAAAGTGAAAATATGTAAGTTAATGTATGATGGCTTATGTGCTCTTAAAAAAGCTTGCTCCTATGGTATAAAAACTCCGGTATTATAAAAGGTATAAGGTATTCTCACCTCTTGTTTTGGATCTATGTTTAGATTGATTATAGGGGTGTACTAAGTATGTTGGGCGCATGGTTAATTATATGAAACATAAAGTAAATGGAACCAATGGGAACGGTTATGTTAAGTGTTTAAGAAGGACAAAAATATTGGTAATCATTTTGGATTATTGGTCACATGGAATGGTTATTAGTGTGCTAGGTTAAATTTGATCTTTTTGATGGAATTTCAATGGTATGATTAAAAATTATGTAATTAACATGCTAAAATACAGTAAATTTCTTCCTCGGGACGAGTAAGGGTTAAGTTGGGGAGGTTTGATCGGTGTATTTTACATACACCTCATAGCATGTTAATTACGCATTGTTGCATTGTTATTTGTGGTTATACATGTACTTTGAGGGTGTTTTATGATTATATAGGTTATGCGCGAAGAGGAGATAAATTGGTGATATTACAAGTTTTATATGAAGAGATGAAAGTTTTGGACGTTGTTGCATTGTTTTGGTCATAACTTTTTCGTCCGAACTTCGTTTCAAGTGATTAAAAAGGCCATGAAAGAGAGAGCTACGTACTCAAATAATAAAGTTCACGAAATATTAAAGTTGGCACGTTGATATTAATGTTTGAAAATGCAGCTCGTGGTTAAGTAAAACAAACACACTTGGGCCTGATGCTTATGAAAACAAAAGAGAGAAGTCCATTGTACTGGACCTTGTTGGACGGCAAGAAGAAAAGAAAAACAAAAAGGCCCTTGGACTGTTTTGGCTTGGCGTGGAGATAAAGAAAGAAAATAGGGTTTTATACTCTTTTATATATATTGGGAAGAGGAGGTGGACCCATTCAATATAATTCAGCCGCTATTTTGTTTGTGAATTCATTCGACAAACAAAGACACAAAAAGTGGACCCCCTTTTATGAACTCATTCGAAGAAATAGAAGAAAGAAAAGGCAGCCAATTTATGTTTTATATATGAAGCTTCGAACAAATATGATGTCTACGATCGCGATGCGCGGCTAAACCTTTTTGTAATCTCTCCCGGTAAAAGATATATTTGGTTTGATTATGTGTATGGATTCTACATTGTTTGTCATACATTGATTCATAAGATTTTAATGCATATCTTTTATTTGATTTCAATGTTTTAATATAATTAGTTGATTGAATTATCGTAAGACAAGTTATTGCGAGGCAACGATTCGTGCCGAGTCCAACTAGTTAGGGATTAAGACGGTCGTGTGGTAAACATAACTTGTGCCCAAAATTGTTCTTTTCAATTAATACAAGGCAAACATTAGTCATAATCCATAACTTAGTTATATTAATATATCCGGAGCCGGGAGGGATTGCTTTTTATCCAACTGTTTACAAACCTTACTTTTATTTGCTTCTTTATTTTTATTGCTTATTTACTTTCTAGTTAATTAGTATTTTAATTATTAAGTTATTAAACCAAACAATCAATCAATTATTTATTTCGTTAAACTTAGCTATAACCACATACTCCTCGTGGATACGATACCCGCTTGCCCTATCTAGTATAAGGTAATTAGGTTTATTTTTGATCGGTACAACGACGTCGGTCAACGTGCTCCCACGCAACCCAACCTAACGAACCTAATGTTTATTCCATCAACATATCTATATGAAAACATTACAATATACCATTTACCATTTTACGATAATACCTTAACGAACGTACAAACAAAACATTCCTTATCTATATAGAGTTTCTAGGAAACCCTAAATTCATCACAGCACCAAATATGAATAACAAAACCCTAGAACATAAAAGTACAACTCATCTGAGCTAATGTACAAGTTACCAGAGCACCAGAAACCCTAATTCCGTTTTAACTCCCGATAAAACCCTAAATCCATAAAACTATGATTTCATGTACAAATTTCACAAACCCTAAATTATTTATATAATATTTTTACAAAATATTAAGTGTACAAGTTATTTAAGCTAAGGTACAAGTCTTCTATGCACAGAAACCATATATTCATAAAAACCCTATTAAAACCCTAATTATAATCATTTTTAAAACATAATTTACAAATCTCTCATGCATAAAGTTTAAAAACTAATTTTCCTAAATTCACTAAATATTTTTACAAGTCTTTAAACCCAATGTACAAGTGCCTAATGCACATGAACTAAAAATCCCATTTATTTATTTTTAAACTTAGTAAAACTTAACAAATAATTTTATAACTTAATAAATTATTCAAATTATATTTTTCTCACATCTTATATCATAGTACAATCCTATTGAGCACAAGATACAACTCCCCAAAGCACGACACATTTTTCTTTTCATTTCTATTACAAATCGACTTCAATAAATATAAACAACAACCTTAATTATTTTTCCAAACTCATAAACTAAACTAACAAGTTACATTCCTAAAACTCAATTACTACTCACTAAAGCACAAAGTACATGCCCTAAAAGCTCATTCGAACTCCCCCTCTAAAACCAGGTTCGAACTTAACCAAATTCTAACTAAATTTGCTACTACATATTACCTACGCCCAATACATCCCCTCTAGCCCAAGAAACACACGCCCCTCCCCTCCTTTCTTCTCTTCAAAGAAGCTATCCACATGTCCCTTCTCATATGCAAAAACCCTCCTCTTTAATTGTTACATGTCTTGGACAACATTCGGCCACACCATCTTTTCCCCCACCTCTCCAAGTGGCAACATTTTCAGTTCCTCTCAGTACATGTCCCCTTATCACTTCCCACAAAACCCTAATTTCCCTCCATAAAATGGAAGCTTCACTTCTCACTTCTACTCACACAGCCATACGACCCAAAATACTTTCCAACTTATCCTCACTTCACACGAACCACCAAAACAACTTCAGTCCCATTTCCACCCTGATCACAGCCCCAAATTATTCTTAACACAAAAGCCTAGGAAGCTTAGAAGGAGAGGAGAACTTCTAGTCTTCATTTCCAAACCCATTCGATCCTCAAACCCTAAGTTGACACAAACCCTAAGTAAGTATACTAACTCTATTTTTAATTCCGTTTTAATTTCTTTATATATCACTAAAAACATTAATATACGATCACTAAAATGAAACTAGATCATAAACACTAAGTATTCTTTTCTTTTCATACTTTCTGTTCGAACAGTACATACAAACACACCCTATATGTTTGAGTTTTTGTTAAAACAAATCAAAGATCAATAAAACATGTTAACATATATGTAATATTATCATATCTTGCATAAAAAGATAGCCAAAAATATTTAAAAACCTCAAAACCCAATTGGGTGTTATTTCAGTGTTTATATCGAACAGAAACTAATCCCAGTAGCCAGACTTGTGACCTGAAAGCCAACTATCAAACGACCCTTATAAAATCTGGTTTTTGGTGGAGATAAAGATCACCCAGCAAACAAAATATAGGAAAAAGAATCGTGAAAAATGATTAAGTTTTCATAAAGTTACTGAGTTCTAAAATCCTGTCTTTATCGCTGGAAATAGAAACTAAAAATCCCAGTTATTTATTTTCAGTTCTACTCGACCAGAAGCCCAACTTGTAACCTATAAATCGACCACCTAGAGACCTTTATAAAATATGAGTTTTGGTATATGAAGAGTTCACATAGCAAACTTAATTTAGGAGGAAGAATCTCGTAAAAAGGTTAAGTGAGTCAAAAGTTATCGATCTCCAAAGTTTGCCCCATGTCGCTAAAACTAGAACTAAGGTTTTCAGTTATTGTTTTCAGATTTTGTCGACCAACAGCCTAACTTTCGACCTATTTTTTGACCCTTATACGACCTCTAGAAAATCTGAGTTTTTGACATGTCGAAGTTCACCTGACTAACTTATTTTAGAAGAGAGAATTTTGTAAAATGATCGAGTGGTTAAAAAGATATTGAGTCTCTAAGTTTGGTCTATCGCTAGACATAATATTATTTTTCCAGATTTTATAAAATTTTGTTGCACTCGATCGACTTTAGCAACATATTTCGACCACCAAATGACTTTCATAAATTACGAAATTTGACATGTTTAAAAACGACCTGGCTAGCTTTTCATAGGAACAGAGAGTTCGTAAAATGAACTATTATTCGTTAAGATATTCGAGTCTAAAACTCTAGCCTCGTTATAAAATTTTAGGTGTATTTAAATTAGGTTTTTATGGGCTGATTTTGTAAATATTTTATATTAAGGATCATTTTTGTCAATAACAAATAAAAAGGGGTAGAAAATTTCATTTTTGAAACTAAAGGGTAAAATTTGTCATTTTCCAAAAGTTCAGGGTATAAACTGTCATTTGACCAAACCTTAGGGATAAAAGTGTAACTTTTTATAACTATTATTTTTATCATTTCTATTTTTATTTTCCGATCTAATAGAAAATATAACAACGTAATACGTTTATTTCGATAACGAACGAACGAAAGATATATTTAACGAACAAACGAAAGAACGGAAACATAAGAACGAATAATAAGATAAAATCTTATTTTGGAAGAGACTTCATGTTGTCTCGTTACAATACTTAATCAACAACCAAATAACGAAATGAAACGAACAAATGAACATATATCATCAGAAAATGATTACTGAAATTTGGCATAACAACCTAGGTTTCGTGTCCGGAGACGTTTATCAACTTTATTCCATTTTGTTTCCATCCAGATTGCTAAGGTGAATTCATAGTCCAACTTTTCTTTATATGTTTTTCCAAATATGTGGGGAGATACATGCTACTAAACCGAACACAAGTATTTTTCCGTATGCTTTCCTGATTTATATTGCATAAGTTTAACTGTTGCCTATTTACAGACCCTCTATCATGAACCATTAATCACTTTCGGGTGAGCGCGAATATTTTGAATAGATCTATTGGATTGACAATCCCTTTGTGTTGCTGGATAAGTAACCCAATGCATTTTATTTGAAATTGTTTAATAAAGAGTTTCAGGCAGACTCCTACTCGAGGGCATAATTGCTACATTTAATTATGTAGTGATTTACATCATAGCTTATAACTATGATGTCCATCGTGTTAACGTCTTGCGATTCATGAGACTTAGAGCAATATATAACGAACTGCGAAATAACTGATTTACTCTTTATTTAGCTTGTGTTCAAACTTATTTAACGTTAAACGCTATGGATTCACTCAACCTTTGTGTTGACTTTTTAAGCATGTTTATCTCAGGTAACTAGAAGTACGATTTGGCACGAAGTGGCGGTGGACTTTCTTTTAAAAGAGTGTCCGTTTTGTTATCATTCAAATGAAAAATGTAACATTTAAAAACGTATTTCGAAACCTCCCGCTGGGACCTCTATATGTAAACTCTGATTTAAGTAAATGAATGATAACAAATTTCATTTAAAACGTCTCTTTTCGAGTCGTTTTCTATTATCATGACTGTGAACTGTGAAGTAACACCCCAACCTATATTTCCGCTGCGAATATCGAAAACGGGGGTGTTACAATCTATTAATTACTATGCGGAAACTAGTAATTAATCTTAAGAAGAATTAATAATCAAACACAAAAGAATTCTCAAACAACACTTCAATATATTTAATACGGCTGCTTAAAAGCAACAGGGTTACAAGATAACCTTGAAGTGATCTAATTACAAAAGATACGTATGCTAAACAATCGTATCCTAACCCTAACCCTAGATCCTCCTTTTATACTCTAAGGAGTCCTAGTCGGTTACAAAACTTTCTATACAAGAACAATATCGATTCGTATCTTTACTATAATTATCTTAACAAAACTATACATATCTAATAAGCAACAGAATCATAACTCTAGCAGCAGAATCATTTTAGGCTAGCAGCAGTTTGATACTTAGCTTATTTCACTACTCGTCAGATATCATCAGCAGCAGAATAAATAACTAGCAGTAGAATGATTATGCCTAGCAGCAGAATCATACTTAGTATATTTCTATTAACACCATGAGCAGCAGGACAAAATACTTAGCAGCAGCATCTTCAAAGTAGCAGCAACTTCTTTTAAACCCAACACGGGGTGACCTCCCTTAGGGGGAGATTGTTAGGAATATAAATATTCATGTGAAGACTCGGTCACCCCGAGTATCTATTTAGCATCTATGTAGCTCGTAGGCTTATTAGTATTAGTTTAGTTAACGTAATATTAGTTTAGTTATATTGGTATTTGTGGAGTGGGTCGGGTCTTTACCCACTGTCAGCTCACTCCACAGCCCACTCAGGGCACTTAAGTATGTAACTATATATTCCCCTTCCCACACATGGGAAGGGTTGGAGATTCTAAATCATTCAACTAGTTTTTCTTTCACTCTCTCTCTCTAGATCTCCCGACTCTCTCATCTCACTCTCTCTCTAGAATTCTTCTATCAATCAAATCCAAGTATGCAAACATTACAACATCATAAGGTCCAGATGGACTAAGGATCTATAGAGATGATAATTCTGTTGAAACAATCTATGAATTCAAAACCTCGGATCTTGGTATACAGGAATGGAAAGATATGATAGACTATTGTGGGACAAGAAAAGGCCAGGTATGTACTCACATTGGTCAATCTATTAGGAAAAGGTTATATGAGGTGATGGCACCGGAAGCCTCACTGAATCAAGCTGGTATTCCCTTGGAAGAGCATGATCCTATGCTTGAGTTGAATAGGATTACCAATAATAGGAAGAGAGAATCTGAGAATCTAAAAGATGTCTACAGGCATACCAAGCGCTATAAAGAAATGGTAATGTATGAAAACCACCTTGGTGGACATGTGCTCATTGAACCTATACTTGGGATGGCTTACTTCAACTTACCACAAAGCCAAAACTTCATTGATAGTGAGGAACTCTTAAAAATGACCATTGAACAATTATACTCCCTAAAAGCAATCTTCCACATACATCACCAAGGCCCATGAACAAATGACATTGCAAGAACCTTTAGCTCCCTTCTGGTTGCTGAATCTGAAATGAGAAATGCAAAGAACCCACTAAAGCACACAAGAATCATACCAGCGCTGAAGCGATAAGTAGTGTAATCTTTTGATGAATGTTGTATTTGGTAATGTAATCAATGAATATCAAATGAACTTTTGTTTACCTATTTATGCTTTACTTTATTTTAATCAATAAGTAAGAAGAAGTTTGATGCGGGGTTTGTAACCTTCACAAAGAAGTTTTACAATCTCCTAGGCAGTGTACCTAACCGTTGTAGTGTAGTATAGGTAAGTCCGGGGGATTGATCGTTCTCTAGGAGAATATTGTCGTTAGGTCAAGATGTATGACGAGATAGGTCTAGAGGTGAGGGATGATTCTTTTTGTGTTTTTATACTTTCTAGAAAGCAAGTAAAAATCTCGGTTTTGAAGGAGTGGGCGAAATTAGTTGCTAGTCAACTAACCCAAAAACTAATAACTATAAAATTAATTAAAACTAATTAAAACAGAAAATAAAAGTGGTGACTACTTATGAGGAGGAAAACGTGTTCACTTAGATATAATTACTCCCTAGTTATCTCCTACTGATTTGTTGAATTGTCACATCCTTGTTTTAGTTGAAGCGTTGTATTCCTTAATATTGGTCGTGGGGAGGTGCCGAAGTCCCCAACTCTATGAATCTTAGTCTCCCCTAAATCCCTTAAAGCCTATAAGTTATCTAGGATCTACAAGCCGCAATTCACGCAATAAATACAACGAGAAAACCAATAGTGCACTCTACGGTTGCGTTTCTAAGACGTTCAAGCAAGTTACATATAAGAGGTTAGCCAGTTTTCTTAGCCTAACGTGAGGCAATCAACTAAACAAGAGACAACAAATCAATATTCAATAACTAGGTTTCACTAGATCTAAGCAAACACAAATAAACTTAAGCTAACATGTTAAAGCAAAGAAAAGATAAACACATAATTAATCAATACATAGACATATCGAATGATTGAAGGGAATACTTATCTATATTGAAACATGAAGTTAAAAGGTTGTAAAAGCCTTACAATGGCAGTAAAATACGTCTAGGGTTTCCCTCTCCAAAGTGTTACACGAATTAATGAAAAAGTGCGAAAGTATATATAGATTTACAAATGTGACGGCGTCACCTTATAGGTCGTGACACCGTCAGCTCGCCGTATCTAGGGTTTCGTCTTGTGCAAGTCGCCGTTATGACGAAGTCAGGAATATCTTGAGGTCGTCACTTGTAAATTCTTCTGGGCCGTCTCTTTCTAGCTTAACACGTGACTCCCGTCTCCAAAATGTACCTGACACCGTCAGGTTTTAGGATCTTTCAATTCCTCTGAAGCTTTACTTGATAAACTTGAACCAAAAATCCAGCTTCTTAAACAAGGGACGGCGTTACGTTGTAGCTTGTGACGCCGTCAGATCTCTAAGTCTGACAGGTTTTTCGCGACTTCGTCGTTTTTTTCACTTTTTCGTCCAAATACGTCCAAAAAGTGCCGATTTCCAATTTCTCGTCCCAAGTACCTAAAATACAAAAAGAAACGATTTGAGGCAATATTTGATCATATTTATACGATTTTTTGGGATTAAATGACCCTTTAAAAATGTACTAAATAAATCCTTATCAAATATCCCTACACTTGGAATTTGCTTGTCCGCAAGCAAATATGCTTTTTCACTAATCAAAATATAAGTTAGGGGTCATTTAACATTAATATAAGAGTAATTACGACATACAATCGTTCCACGTTAGTCGAAGAAAGCACGGAAATTATATACTAGCACCTCACATAAGTGTTTGTATTCTCACATATCTCGGGTGTATAAAGTGATATAACATATGGTAACGGGAAAATACAACACTCTCTACCTGTCATAGCACATAGATTACCATAGGCTTGGGAATGGATCAAACCTCCACTACTTTGGCGTAAGCACCTAGGATAAACTATCAAAGAGGTCTTTTAAAGGGATGTAACGTTAGGTGTAAGGGTATGGAAAACATGGTTTTGTTGGATAAAGGGAAGTTTACTGGTGGCAAGTCAATTATCTTGGTCAATTACATGTACAATGAGGCATTGCTAAGCCAATACTCGACTCGACTCGCTAACTACTAACTCTTTTTGTATTTTTCTTGACACTTTATTGACTTAAACAAAAATAAAGACGGGATGGTAGTCCGTATGTTTTGTCTCTTGTCTTTTTCTACTTTTTTCTTCGATTTTTTTTTCTTTTTATATATATATATATATAATATATATATATATATATATATATATATATATATATATATATATATATTTCATAAACTCTTGCCCTACCATCCGAAATAATTCATCAATACAAATGGATTACTTACAACCTCCCTGCACTTGAACTTTTACATATTTTACACAAAACTAACTAATGACCCGAATTAAGAAAATCAAAACACGTGGGGTACTTTAAACATTAACGTACATATGGGGGTAACACATGACATTCTTTCCCATTACTCCATAAAAACTAGTACTTTACCCATGAGTCCCAATCGTCCCAAAACTGTATTTACAAGATATGACTCGACTTAGCAACAATGTAACCAATTAGACAATTGACAAAGGGTTTAACAGATAACAATAATGCACTAAAAGTGAGTGCATACAAGGTAGGCTAAGGCGATTTGGGTGTACATTTGGGGGTGGATTGTAAACAATGTTCTTCATTAATATTTCGGAATCCACCGAAACATCACGAGAACCGCGAAAAGGATAGGCTCTGAGGGGTGTACTAGGGGTATCGTGTACTAAAGATGAGTATATCGCAAGGGCGTGGGAAAATTACTTGACCCATGAGGCCAACGTAATTATAATACAGGTTTAAATCAAGGGTTATCCTAATGCCTCTTATCATTTAGTTAATCCTAACTACACGAATGTAGTCTCACTAGCGATCTCGGGATCCATCACAAACGCTAGTTCTAGAATCTATATATTATCGGTACACTCATAAGCATTAAAGGTGAATGCTTTTTCCTACAGATCTAAAGGCGAACCTCACATTTTTTGGGTGGAAATTTTTGAGTGGAAGGGTTTTTGTGCTAGCTATATAACTCCTATCCATGAGATGCTTATTAAGACTAAAGTTTCACTCCTATATGTTGTAAAAAAAATTTTTAATTTGATGCTAAAATTGCCCTAACAAATATTTCTTTTAGTTTATTACACATATACTTTTGAACAAAACAAATATCAAGCGAAGTTATAGTTTCTAAGGTATCCCATTTTACCCTCCCTACACTTAAATTGAACATTGTCCCCAATATTCTTACAAAGCATCAAAGTTATGATAACAGGAAAAATAAAAAAGATGAAAGAAACTAATACTCCCCTGATTTGCTCGGCATGGACAATGTGAAAACATGGCCAAATCCTCCTCCAAGAAAATAAATGCAATAAGAACTCATCAAACTTAATCTTTTATCTTCTTGTCCAATATAACTTGTAATTCACTAAGAAAATGAAACACAAAACTTCGCATAAAATCAGCGGTAAACAATATATATATATGTATATAAATATATATATAATATATATATATATATATATATATATATATATATATATATATAATATATATATATATATATATATATATATATATATATATATATATATATATTGGATAGCTTGGCTACAATCCTTCACAAAAAAACACAAGCAATAAATCAGGGACCCACAGAAAAGAATCAGGACCCACAAAAAAAAATCGGAGGCCCACATTTATAACATAAAATTGTAGCCAATTGGCTACAATTAATTATAGCTAATATATTCCCATATATATATATAAATTAAATCTTAGAAAGCAAAGTAAGATATAATGCTTGCAAAATAAATGTTTAAAGATTCCTGGAGAATTAAAAATTCTAAATTTTTTTCAAAAATTAAGTTCCAGCAGAAAAACAAAATTCTGGAAAACTGTGTTGCTACAGTGCCTGACGCCGTCAGGTATGACCTGACAGTATTTCTGCGTTTTGTTTCTGGAAAATTTCTAGAAAATCTGATTATTAAAACCTAAAAATTCTGCAGAACATTCATTGTGACTCGATATAAGCATTTGACTCTAACAAACACACACATATATATGCTAATCATTAACTGTTATTTTTCATGTTCGAATTCGTTCTTGTAAACATATATGATCTTCCCTACACTTATCTTTTTTGTAAAATACCTTCATATGTGATTAAGACGAGGTTAAAAACAAAATAAAACATTTTCACAAATCATTCGAAACATGAACGATAAACAATTATGATGGAGCATATATATGAAATCAAGCAAAATAAAAACAAACAAACAAACAAACAAAACATGGGCTGCCTCCCAAGAAGCGTTTTTCTTTATTTATGAGTCTTGTAGCTAGACTCAAAGTCATGGCCTATTATGTGACTTCATTATCAAAAATAATGTCTTCCTCATTAATTAAGTCACTATTACCTTCTTGATAATGCTTTACTCGTTGGCTGTTTACTGTGAATTCTCTATCTTCGTGGTCTACCAAAACTACAGCTCTAGTTCTAGATGAACTTTTCTCTGTAAAAGGCCCGTACCACCTAGACTTAAGTTTCCCTGGGAATAATCTTAACCTTGAATTATATAAGAGTACCTTATCACCTTGCATAAACTCCTTAGGGCTTTTAATCCGTTGATCATGCCATTTCTTAGCCCTCTCCTTATATGTTATTGACGATTCATAAGCTTCTAGTCTCAACTCATCAAGCTCTTAAAGTTGCAGGAACCTATTACTACCTGTTTCCGAATAGTCTATATTACAGGCCTTCAATGCCCAATATGCCTTATGTTCAAGTTCGACAGGGAGATGGTATGCTTTGCCATAGACTAAACGAAAGGGGGTCGTCCCTATGGGTGTTTTGTAAGCCGTTCTAAATGCCCATAAAGCTTCATCTCATTTAAACGACCAATCTTTCCAGTTTTGATTAACCATTTTTTCTAATATTTGCTTCAACGCATGATTAGTATTTTCGAATTGTCCATTCGTTTGGGGGTGGTATGTAGTTGAGAACTTATGAGACACCCCTTATCTTTTCATCACCTTTTCCATTTGGGCATTACAAAAGTGGGTTCCCCTATCACTGATGAGTGCTTTGGGAATTCCAAATCTTGCAAACAATTTCTTGAGGAAGTGAATGACTACTCTAGCATCATTTGTCCTAAGTGCTTGTGCCTCCACCCATTTTGACACATAATCAATGGCAACCAGTATGTATTCATTTCCCCCAGATGCCGAAAAAGGGCCCATGAAATCGATTCCCCAAACGTCGAAGATTTCGCAAACTTGTATGTAATTTTGAGGTACTTCATCCCTTCTAGAGATATTTCCAACTCTTTGGCACGCATCACAAGTTTGGATCAATTTCTTAACATCGCAAAATATGGTAAGCCAATAGAATCTTGCATCAAAAACATTCCTTGCAGTGGTGTTTATCCCATGATGCCCCCCGAAGGTCCAGCATGGCATTCTCTCATGATCATATATGCTTCTCTACCCGCGACACAACGCCTGATAATCTGATCAGGACATCTACGAAACAAGAAAGGTTCGTCCCGGAAATAGTACTTTAATTCGGTGAATAATATTCTCTTTTCTTGTTTAGTCATATGATTCGGGAGGACCCTACTTGCCAGATAATTAGCATAATCCGCTTACCAAGGCTCATTATCCTAGACTAACATCAGCTGCTTTTTAGGAAAGGAATCCCGAATTTCACTAGTGTTGATATTACAAGGTCAGAGTTTTCGAGATGAGAGAGATGATCGGCTGCTAAATTCTCAGCACCATTCTTATCACGAATTTCAATATCAAATTCTTGCAGCGAAAGAATCCATCGAATGAGTCGTGGTTTAGCATATTGTTTCGAGAATAAGTACCTCAGAGCTGAATGATCAGTGAATACAATAGTTTTTGACAAGACAAGATACTGTCAGAATTTATCAAAGGCGAAAACTACAGCTAAGAGTTATTTCTCAGTAGTCGTGTAATTTTCTTATGTAGGGTTCATGGTTTTGCTAGCGTAGTAGATGGGTTGGAAATATTTATTTATTCTCTGTCCCAACACGGCCCCTACTGCGTAGTCACTAGCATCACACATGATCTCAAATGGTAACGACCAATTAGGGGTTACCATTATTGGAGTTTGCGTGAGATCTTGCTTGAGTCGATCGAATGCCTCTTTACACTCTTGCAAAAAATCGAAGGGTGCATCCTTTACAAGCAGTTGAGTCATTGGGCGGGCAATTTTGGAGAAGTCTTTTATGAACCTTCTATAAAATCCCGCAAGACCAAGAAAACTACGAATGGCTTTCACGATTGTTGGATATGGTAATTTAGATATTTCCTCGATCTTAGCTCTATCCGCCTCAATCCCAGTTCCGGAGACTTTATGTCCTAAAACAATTCCTTCTTTTACCATGAAATGACACTTCTCCTAATTCAGGACTAAGTTAGTTTCTTCGCATTGCTTAAGTATCTTTTTAAGATTAGCGAGATAGCGGTCGAAGGCATCCCCAAACACTGAGAAATAGTCCATGAAGACTTCCATGCTATCCTCCATCTGCTTATGAAATATCGTCGTCATGCATCGTTGAAAGGTAGTAGGTGCGTTACATAACCCGAAAGGCATGCGTTTATAGGCAAACGTTCTATAAGGACACGTAAAGGTAGTATTTTCTTGATCTTCCAGAGCTATAGGGATTTGGAAGTACCCTGAAAATCTATCAAGAAAACAATAGTATTCATGTCCAGCCAATCTTTCCAGCATTTGATCGATGAATGGTAACGGAAATTGGTCTTTTCGGGTTGCATTGTTTAGCTTCCTATAATCGATACAGACTCGCCATCCGGTAACAGTTCTTTGGGGAACCAATTCATCCTTATCGTTTCTCACGACAGTCATTCCTCCCTTTTTTGGAACAACCTGAACTGGACTAACCCAAGGGCTGTCAGAAATTGGGTAAATGAAACCAGCATCGAGAAGTTTGATGAATTCCTTTTTCACTACTTCCTTGATGTTAGGATTAACTCACCTTTGAGGTTGCACAGTTGGTTTGTAATCCTCCTCCATGAGGATTTTATGAGTGCAAAACGTTGAATAAATTCCCTTAATGTCTGCAACACTCCATGCGATAACACCCTTATACTCCTTTAGAACATCCAAGAGCTTTCCCTTCTGATCAGGTGTTAGGGAGGAATTCACGATTACTGGGAGTTGGTCTTCCCCTTGAAGGAAAGCGTATTCCAGGTGACTTGGAATTTCTTTTAATTCCAATGTGGGAGGTTCGATGATGGAGGGCTTAAGCTTATTTTCTGGTTTCCTAAGCTCTAGTGGTTCAACGGGCTCTTTCCCAGGATATAAAGAAACTGCTCCAACCATTTTTGGTTCTCCCTCCTCATTATGGATTGGTGAGATATAACTTTCGCACAACCACCCATTTGCAATTTCTTCCTCGACACATTCATCTATCTCATCAACAAACTCATCAATCTCCTCCACAAAGAACAATGGGCTGTCCCGTGGGATAGGAAAATCCATTGTGTCCTTGATATCGAAGGTCAAACTTTCAGACCCTACTCGTATGGTTAGCTTGCCATCATGAACGTCAATAATGACGCGAGCAGTGGCTAAAAACGGCCTTCCTAGAATGATTGGAACGGTATCGTCCTCCTCCATCTTCAGGATCACAAAATCAACCGGGAACTTAAATTTTCCGATCTTAACCAAAACGTTTTCGCATATACCTAAGGGGTACTTAACTGATCTGTCAGCCAGCTGGATGTTCATTCGTATCGGCTTTAGTCCCGAATACCCAAGTTTCAAGAATAGTGAATACGACATAAGGTTTATGCTTGCTCCTAAATCTGCCAATGCATTCCTTACTGTTAGGGCTCCTATTGAGCAAGGTAGAGTAAAACTGCCAGGATCATCCTCCTTCTTAGGTAAGCCTTTTTGTATAACTACAGAGTATTCTTCCCCAGAGTTACCAGACCTTCAAGCTTCTTCCTGTTGGAGAGAAGTTTCTTAAAGAATGTGTTGTACTTGGGCATATGATAACATGCATCGAGGAGTGGAATTGTGACCATGGCATCTTTTAGATATGATAGCAGTCTCTTGTTATCGTTTTCAGCCTTCTGGTTTTTCAAGCGAGAGGGGTACGGTATTCTTGTGGATGTGACGGATTGAGTAGGTGGGGTGGATGGTAAGTGAATGGTATGAGGAGTTTGTTCAGGTGCTGCCTCTTTGCCCGCTTCATCCTCCTGAGAGGTCATGGATTCCGAGGGGATAGAAGATTGGACTGGGTACGGTGGATCATGAGTAGTTGTCCCAGATCGAGTTGTAACGGCGAAAGCGAGACCATGCTGGTCATGTTGAGGCTTATCGATTTCATCAAGAGCAGCATAAAGTTCTAAGAACTGAGTTTCTAGCTCTTTTTGCTGTTCAATAATGAATCCTCCGAGCCCTTTTAGCAACAAGCCCTTTTCCATAGTGAAATGTCCGAAGTCATCCTCGAAAGTACTACGGGTTGTGAACTCTGTTCCTTCTTCTCCATTGGCCTTCCGTTTGAGGTTACCCCATGAGGTATAATCATTGTTTTGATAGAACACTAGTAATGATGGATCGTCATAGATATCAGCGCCCGAAAGGAAAACTTGCCCAGTGACTGGTTTACCCCCACATTCTTCTACTTCATGTGGGCCCCCACAATCATCACGAATCAGATATGGATTCACATTTCTCTTAGTCCCTTGTGATCTTTTGAGGTAGGAAAGTTTCTGTTGCAGCCTTTTCAAACGGCTTTTGTAATACCTAAAATTTCAAAACATGCAAAATTACCAAAATACCCTTGTAACTTAAAATTTCACTTAATAATTACATGAAACATCAAATAAATCACAAACTCTTGGAAATTTGCAACATATGAAGTAAGATAATTTTTGCATGAACATTTTAATATATTTTTTTTACATGTTCTAAAAATACTTGTCACATTATTTAAAAACTATATAGGCCAAAAACATTTAATATACTTATACTTATACATTTTATTTTCTTGTTAATTAAATAAAAATGTACAAAATAAAGGGATAGGCATTACCATTATTAAGGAAATCTTGAAAATCAGAAATTGATCTCATTTAATCCTCCTGGGGCCAAAATTTATGCACCCTCCCCCTATATCACACGGTTTCTATTTAATATATCCTTTTTTATCTCAAAAACATTATACGATTCACACAAAAACTCCTCTACACTCCATACGAATTTCTGGAAGCTTTTACATATTTTTTGTGGGTTCATCTAAGTCCAAGGAAGGTAGGAAAAATAGTGCCAAGGATTCTGGGTCGTTCGTTTGATTGCTAGGAATTGTTTGGTGTCGAAAATATTGAGCCGAGTAACATAAAATCATCACGACTTGTTCTTTCATTCTAAAATTCATCTGGTATTTTTCTAGCACTCTTTACATCATATATGACTCATATAAAATGGTAGATTCGAATCATGCATTCTCTATTGATCATATGAAAATTAATGAGAAGTAAACCCTAAAAACACAAATAAATTCTATATTGTTCATGCAATTTTTCTGGGTCTCTAATGTATTTTTCCTGAGTTAAATATGTATCATATAATATCATAAAAATGGTCTTAGTAATTGTTAAAGCCTAGATCAATCGAATGAAAATTATATGTTAAAAACGTACATAAAACCCTAAAACAACCATGCGAATTTTTGAGGCTTTGTATATATTTTATTTCGATCCTAAACAAGTCATATACCATCAAAAAAATGCTAGTCAAATTTATAGAAGCTTAGATCATGTATTGTTAATTTTTGTTCTAATCGGATCTTTAAAATAAAAAGGGTTTTTAAAAATAAAATGGGTCGAATTGAATTAGGGTTAGGTTTTTGGTGTAATCATTATTTGGATTTAATGTTTAAGGATACTTTAATGATTAGAAAATGATTTTGGAATTAGGGTTAGGGATTTAGATTGATTTTGTGTGTTACCGATTTAAAAACAAAATAAAAAGGGTATGTTTTGTAATTTTATAAAGTTATGGGATATTTTTGTAACATGTATTAGACCAGGGAAAATTCATAAAAATTATAATATGGGGGTCCTATGTGTAAAATTTGTAATTAAAAGGTTTAAAGGGTAAATTGATTTTATATTTAATTCGAATTGTGATTTTTATAAATTAAGAGACTAGTTTTGTAAATTATGAAAAGTATAGGGTTATTCGTACAAACATTTATGTGAGGGGTATAATGTGTAATTTTGAATAATTAATGGCTTAATGTGTAAATATGAATATTGTAAGGATTAATTTGTAATTTATTTAATTATAAGGGTTGATTTGTAATTTAATTTATTTAGAGGGTTTAACTTGTAAATTGTTATAATTAAAGGATTAAAATGGTAAATATGGGAAACTTAGGGGTTAAAAATAATAACTTGTAATAATTGCACTTTAGACCTTTATCTTTGACATAATTACATTTAAAACCCTAAAATATGGAAAGTTGTTATATTTAACCCTAAAATATTGTAACTTGCTAAAATGAACCTTATTTCCATAATATTATTAAATTGATGACTTAACCTAATTTTATCTTTCTAATTATGGAAAACCTGCTAATTATAGAAACTTACTAAATAAGGAAACTTTCTAAAAATGGAAACTTACTAATTTTGGAAACCTGCTAAAAATAGAAGTTACTTAAAATGAGTAAACTTACTTAAAGTGGAAACTTACTATATTTGGAAAGTTACTTAAACTGGAAAGATAACTAAATCTGTAAATTGGAACCAGTAGTAATTCTGTCTTTTACTCCTCTAGGTCCGAAGAAGGAGTGACCGGTTTTCCTGTTAGTGTTTGTTTTGTGATTCTGCTTGCTTGGTTAATAAGGTACAGATATTCTGCCCTTTTTCAGTAAGAGTGTCTTCTTTCTCATTTCATTTTGATTTCTGATTCATTATAGGATTCCCTAAGCCATTGCTATGTTCCCTTATACTTTGATTCGTTCTTCATGTTTCACATACATCTGTCTATATTGGTTTGATCTGAGCCTTTTATTGTGGCTTTCTTATTTAATCTATGCCTTTGCTATGCTTTCCTTGATTTGTGAACCTTGGTATTTGAGCCTTGCCATGTTCCTTTGATACTTGATATGACTCGTTCGTCACCCTGTAGCATGAATATTGGAATCACTTGATACTTTGAAGGATTATTTGACTTTGGTAACTAGATGTGAAAACCTTTCTGAATTATGTATGAAAATGTGTGAGAAAAGCTATTTTAAAAAGATGCGATATTACTTTTAAATGAAAGTTACTAAAAGTTTTTAAGAAAACTATTTTTAAGACCATCTTTATGAAAACCGTTTTGAAAGACTATTTTTATGAAAACTATTTTGTAAGATCATTTATTATGAAAACCATTTTTGAAAGATTGCTTTAAATGGACTTTTAAATAGAAACCTTCTTAATTGAACTGTTGCTATGAAACTTTGATTATGAACCGCTGTTATTGACCCTTCTGATATTGAACCATCTGATATTGACCATCTGATATTGGACTATTGATATGAACCCTGATATGGACCTTCTGATATAATTGAAATGGAAATTGGAATTGAACCACTTGATATGAAACTTGAACTTGAACTTGGACGCTTGATACTTGATACTGGATACCTGATACTTGACACTTGATACCTGATACCTGACACTTGATACTGATACCTGATACTGGATACTTGATACTTGATACTTGACCTTGACCCACAGTTTGAGACTACGAGCCACTCACTAGGCATGAGGGTTTCATGTCCATGTCATTGATGCACCGATGGCATGACTCTAGGGCAGGAGAGTGATGACCTGTCCCGTCCCTGACTTGATTTGATTTGGTGTGTTGAGGAGGTATTTGGCCACCTGGGGCGTATGGATGCATCCTAGATTTGTTACTGTTACTGTTACTGTTATATACTGTTATTACTAGTGACTGATGGTGTGTGCGATACACGTCTTTCACATCCTGGGAGCTAGCTACTCCACCCCTGGAGGTATCCCCTCATACTGTATTTGGTACCGAGGTCTCCCCTCCGTATACCCTGATATTTGATTTGATTTGTTTTGGGCTCGTAGTGGATTACTGTTACTGTTACCATATAACCTGATACTTGATTTGATACTTGACTTGATATGACTTGGGCTCGGGTTGGGATTATTGTATACATGACTTGACTTGATATGACTTGGGCTCGGGTTGGTATTATTGTATACATGACTTGACTTGATATGACTTGGGCTCGGGTTGGGATTACTGTTCCCTTTACTCTTATCTATTGTAATTGTTTCTTAATTCTTGATATCTTTGCATAATCTTTATTTTCCTTCCTAACTCTTGTTATACCTTGTATTGTTTCACTTACTTCACCATCCCATCATTACTGCTTTGTTATCGTTATATCTGTCCACTGGGCTTTTTAAGCTCAGCCGCATTTCTTTTCCTGCGGCAGGTTTTAGTTGGGAAGCTGGGTATGAGTGGAGAGTACCTTGGACTTAGAAGACATTACTAGCTACTTTGGATTAGAGATGACCAGAAGAGTATATATTCAGACTTAGTGATTTTTGTATTTCTCATTGTAACCTTGTAGTTTCTGATTTTCCATTGTAACCATTGAAATTCTTTTGTATTATTTATGTCATATGCTTGTGTTTGTTCTGATATGAAACCATCATTGTGACATTTCTACCCTTGTCGGGTTGGGGTGTTACAGCTTTCCCGAGTGGGGGGTATCAGTTGTAAGACTTTAAAGATACTCATGACCGACATGGGTTCATCCCAAGCGTTGTCTTGGTCTTGAATGGATTCCTCTATCCTGTCCCATCCTTCTTCTGCACTTAGGTTAGTGATTTTCCCTCTTATTGAATAATCACTTCCCTTTTGGTCATAACGAGAGATGCTATCATAGAAGATTTGAACAAGGAGCCACAACTCGATGCCATGATGAGGAGCTTGTCGTATAAGGTCTTTGAAATGAATCCAAGTATTATAGACAGATTATGTTTTTCCTAGGTGGAAACGGAGGATTTTATCCCTAATTGATGCAGTTCTATCAGGTGGAAAGAATTTGTCGTAGAATTTTGAAATGAGTTGTTCCCATGTAAAAATTGACTTTGAGGGTAATTTGTCGAGCCATTCCCTCACCTTTCCATGAAGAGAAAATGGAAAGAATCTCAGTCGGGATGTGTCTCGAGTGGCCCCGTCCACACGGATGGTGTCAACGATTTTCAGGAAATCCTTGATATGTTGGATTGGATCCTCAGTGTTCAACCCATGAAATTTGCACACATTTTGGACAAGCCAAATGTCACTGGCGTGTAAGAATTCATTAGTATGTTCACTTGGGCATACGATAGCGTTAGAGAAGCCGAATGATATAGGAGAGGAGTAATCTTTAAGGCTTTTTGGGATGTGATTCTCCACAATTCGGGTGTTTTGTTCGGGTATAAACTCATTTGGTTCGAAATGTGGTGCGTCCTCTCCCTCGGAAAGGACTTCATCGAAATTAATAGTGGTGCCTTGTGGTTCTTGTGTGCAAATGGCTTTTGATCTTTTACACATTTCTCTTCCGGGTTCTTCAAAAGGCTTAACGAGGGTTTTGATGGAACTACGGGCCCCAGTTCGTCTAAGATTATTGAGATCTTCGTTTACCATGATGCAAAACAAAGGATTTACAAAACAGAGGACATGAAGAAAAGATAGACTAAAGAAAGCTAATAAAAATAAAATAAAAATCTCACTTGATAGGAATCTAGTGAGTAGACCTAAATGAGATAGAAATTGAACCTAAACAATAACTATTCCCCGGCAGCGGCGCCAAAAACTTGATGCAGGGTTTGTAACCTTCACAAAGAAGTTTTACAATCTCCTAGGCAGTGTACCTAACGGTTGTAGTGTAGTATAGGAAAGTCCGAGGGATTGATCGTTCTCTAGGGGAATAGTGTCGTTAGGTCAAGATGTATGACGAGATAGGTCTAGAGGCGAGGGATGATTCTGTTTGTGTTTTTATATTTTCTAGAAAGCAAGTAAAAATCTCGGTTTTGAAGGAGTGGGCGGAATTAGTTGCTAGTCAACTAACCCAAAAATTAATAACTATAAAATTAATTAAAACAGAAAATAAAAGTGGTGACTACTTATGAGGAGGAAAACGTGCTCACTTAGATATAATTACTCCCTAGTTATCTCCTACTGATTTGCTGAATTGTCACATCCTTGTTTTAGTTGAAGCACTTTATTCCTTAATATTGGTCGTGGGGAGGTGCCGAAGTCCCCAACTCTATGAATCTTAGTCTCCCCTAAATCCCTTAAAGTCTATTAAGTTATCTAGGATCTACAAGCCACAATTCACGCAATAAATACAACAAGAAAAACCAACAGTGCACTCTACGGTTGCGTTTCTAAGACGTTCAAGCAAGTTACATATAAGAGGTTAGCCAATTTTCTTAGCCTAACGCGAGGCAATCAACTAAACAAGAGACAACAAATCAATATTCAATAACTAGGTTTCACTAGATCTAAGCAAACACAAATAAACTTAAGCTAACATGTTAAAGCAAAGAAAAGATAAACAGATAATCAAACAATACCTAGCCATATCGAATGATTGAAGGGAATACTTATCTTTTTTGAAACATGAAGTTAAAAGGCTGTAAAAGCCTTACAATGGCAGTAAAATATGTCTATGGTTTCCCTCTCCAAAGTGTTACACGAATTAATGAAAAATTGCGAAAGTATATATAGATTTACAAATGTGACAACGTCACCTTATAGGTCATGACGTCGTCGGCTCGCCGGTTCTAGGGTTTCGTCTTGTGCAAGTAGCCGTTATGATGGCGCCAGGAATATCTTGAGGCCGTTACTTGTAAATTCTTTTGGGCCTTGTATTTCTAGCTTAACACGTGACTCCCATCTACAAATGTACCTGACGGCGTCACGTTGTAGGATATTCCAATTCCTCTGAAGCGTCACTTGATAAACTTGAACAAAAAATCCAGCTTCATAAAAAAGGGACGGCGTCACGTTGTAGCTTTACAACGTGACGCCGTCAGATCTCTAAGTCTGACAGGTTTTTCGTGACTTCGTCGTTTTCTTCACTTTTTCGTCCAAATACGTCCAAAAAGTGCTGATTTCCAGATTTCTCGTCCCAAGTACCTACAATACAAAAAGAAATGATTTGAGGCAATATTTGATCATATTTATACGATTTTGGGATTAAATGGCCCCTTAAAAAGGTACCAAATAAATCCTTATCAAAGTTGTTAGCTCACTTACATCTGATTAACTTTGGCTATTTGTATATTCAAATAGGGGGAGATTGTTGGGCCATTTCAGGATCCAACAGTCTCTAAATAGATTTGAATAGAAAATAGCCTAAGTATAACTTAGTCGCCGAGAATAGTTCAACCCAACTCCTTCTTTGTTCTTGAAGACAAAGAAGCCTTTACTTCAGTATTGATGCGGTTTAGCTATTGAAGCACAAGATCCAAAGAAAAAAAGTTCACTTCAGTGAGGATGGAATGCCTCACTGAACGATTTTTTATCTCCTCGTTCACAAAGATACTGAGCAAAGAATCTCAAATATCTAGAAGGTCAAAGGCGGGAAACTCTACTTTTACAGAAAATGGATAAAACAAGTCTTCTTGGGAATCCACACTTTTCAGAGCTGGTAAAAAAGTACAATTGTGTCAATTAGTGTTCCATAAAGAACTCATTATCCCATTACCTAGTATAGCAACATTTAATGTAATCTCACCCGCCCATTAGATGATCAACACGTTTAAAGTAAAAAGCCTTTGTAAACCTTAATTCTCTGCTATAAAAGAGAATGTTTGTAAAGGATTAAATGCAACTCTTGTAATTAATGTGTTACACATTCAAGAGCATTTACTTCTCAAAGAACTTGGCCATTGAACATTCAGTGAGTAAGAAAAGTTCATGCTTAAACCATAACTTGAGTTTTTTGTTTAAGTTAAAGAGGAGATCACCACAAAATGTCATTCAACTATGATTGGTATTCCGCAACTAATCGTTGTCAAATTCTTTGATTAATTCAAACAAGAATTTTAAATGTTGAAAACTTTACCGTGCTATTAGTGTTAAACTATTATATATATTCTTGCATTAAGTTCTTTAAACACCTCACCAGATTGCATGGAGAGTGATTTAACTTAGTTCTGAGGTTAAAATCACTCTATTGGGAACACCAAGTCTATCTACCAATATCACTGATAAAAGATCGATTTGAGATGCTCACTCTCCTAAAGCAATAATTAAACTTAACAACTAAATTAAGAACTAATTTTGAACTAACTTTCTCATTCTTTTTCTTCTCTGCTTTCTTCATAACCAAAATTATATATAAATAGGAATACAAATGCAATTACCCTACTAACCTATTCTTTAGCAACAAGACATAAGCCGTGCGACTTGACTCAATAACTAACAAGAAGTGAAAACATGGCCTAATGCAACTAAGGGCATCCACAATGGAGTCTAATTATACGTGCAATAGAAAAGTGAGTTAGCATTTAATGCATTATTAAATGGCACATCATTCATGCATTGAATAAGCACTTCTCTCTGAACATAGACTCATTAAACCTGACACAACTATATTAAATTGTTATTTATTGTTTTTTGCAACTTTGTTTGTGAAGACATTTAATATCCATTCATACAACTTGAAGTTTATTGAATTGTAAATGGTTGAATGCAATGCGGGTATTTTGTTAATAAAAGTAAGATGATGATGTGTAATTGATGTGACACTCTATTAAACCCATAAAGATGTAATGGGTTGGAGATGCTCTAAGCGGTGGTTTACTTTATTCTTCATAAAATAATGCATGATAGAAGACTCTTTCAACTTGCATGGAAAAGTGGCAGTAGGTTTCTTCATTACATGTAGACTTGGTCTTGGTAATCCATACGTGAGGCTCAAACGCATCAATACTCTGCGCCTGAAAACGAGCCTTGTCCTCAAGGCTCATGTATTTTGTACCTCGTGTCATGTGGGTTCCAAGGTGGTTCTGGTTCTGTTTGGAGAAAAACAATTGTTGGTGGATGACAGTGGCAGTAGGTTTCTTCATTACATGTAGACTTGGTCTTGGTAATCCATACGTGAGGCTCAAACGCATCAATACTCTACGCCTAAAAACGAGCCTTGTCCTCAAGGCTCATGTTTTTTGTACCTCGTGTCACGTGGCTTCCAAGGTGGTTCTGGTTCTGTTTGGAGAAAAGCAATTGTTGGTGGATGACATTGGTGTTTGGGAGGAAATGTTTCCAAGCAAGGAAATATGGATAACATGACATTGATGAGAGTGGCGAGAGAGCGCTAGTTTGATGAAGCTTTTTTGAAAGGAAGATGACTATATATGTCGTGTTGGACAATTGACGATTCATAAACCGGGTTGGTAAGCAGAGCGGGCAACATGGAAAGGGGTACTATTGAGATTGTGATGCAATATTTTATTTTGTATCTTGGTAATAGGTGATGAGGCGGCTAAAAATGGAGCCAAAGTTTGGTCGGGTTTAACAATATTTCTAATGAGAGCGGTTACCCGTTCATGGGTTGCAAGTTCTTTATTAATAAGTTTGCGTTTGGCGTGTGATGCGGCTAGTTGTTCATTGTGTAAAGTGTTGGTAGCGATAAGTTTCGCGAGGTTCTTGGACATGAAGGCCATGGACTCTTCGATTGATGGAGGCAAAGTACAAAGCAATGAAAACACCATTGACAGAAGATCAATTTGAGATGATTACTCTCCTAAAACAATAATTAAGCTTAAGAACTAATCTTGAACTAACTTTCTCATTCTTTTTCTTCTCTGCCTTCCTCATAACCAAAATTAAATATGAATAGGAATACAAATGCAACTACCCTACTAACCTATTCTTTAGCAACAAGATATAAGAAGTGAGACTTGAATCAATAACTAACAAGAAATGAAAACATGGCCTAATGCAACTAAGTGGTGGTTTACTTTATTCTTACTGAAATAATGCATGATAGAAGACTCTTTCAACTTGCATGGAAAAGTGGCAGTAGGTTTCTTCATCTCGTGTAGACTTGGTCTTAATAATCCATAAGTGAGGATGAGACATATCAATCACAAAGGAGACTCACAATTTAGCTAGATTGCAAAACTAGATCGAGTGCGTTTCTAAGCAATCAAAAGAAATTTTATGGTGGATATGCATCTAGGACCAAGGAGAAAATTATCCTTTGGTGTTTTTTCCATGACTTTTGGTTAGTCTTCACCAAAGGATACGGTTAACCAAAGTCTTCCCTCAAGTCATTCAACAATAGCACAAGTCGTCTAGTCAGACAAATAACCCTTATTATTTCATCAACACCACTAGCTTCTGAAAGCATGACTTTATGACTGGATAAAAAGTATTTCGGAGAATTAATTAATGGTAAAACTTATATCACCTCTAATCATAATACAATTAGAATACTATGTTCACTGTCTCGAAATCAAGTAAAACTTTATTAAAATGTGTTTATCTAGCTATTTTAAAAGTAAAATATGGCTCGCTAGTATCTGGAAGAAAGAATTATGCTTGTATTTTTTGTGGTTAGAAATGAAATGTAATCTGGGGAAACTTTCATTCTTTCTCTCTTTCGGCCTCTATAAATGGCTACAATAATGTTAACGTACATACACACACAAAAAAAATCTAGCTGCATAAAAGAGAGTAGAAACATGCTTCTTCATTTTTTCCTCTTTTTGTTTACATTTCCATTTATAAAGGCCTTGGGGACATTTCAAGGTTCCAACTCGAAAGCTATGAGCAACATAGCAAAACCAGGTTGTCAAACACAGTGCGGGAATGTAACAGTTCCTTACCCTTTTGGTATTGGCAAAGACACAGGTTGTGCCCTAGACAACACGTTTTACGTGACTTGTAACACGTCTTACAATCCCCCAAAATTGTTCATCAGATTAGGCAACATCCAAATATTCAACATTTCGGATTCAGAGCTATGCACCTTCACTGGTGTTGGTTACAAATGCTACAACAGAAACGGAAGTGCATATAGTGAATCTAATTGGTGGACTAGTTTAAGCGCATTCACTTTCTCTGAAAAAAACAAGTTCACAGTCATTGGGTGCGATGATTATGCTTTAATCATGGGATGGGAGGGAGACCACTATTCTAGTGGCTGTTTTGGATTATGCAGCAACTTATCGGATGTAGTTGCTGGGCAATGCTCAGGAAATGGTTGTTGTCAAACGTCTATAACGAAAGGTCTCAAGTATTACAATGTTACACTTGAAACATTTCGGAGACACACAGATGTTTGGTCTATCAATTATTGTGGCTTAGCTTTTCTTGGTGAGGAAAACACTTTTAGGTTTGGTGGCACCAGTGATTTATCAAATTCTACAGAATTGTATAACAGGGTAGAGTCCACTATCAGTGTCGTGATCGATTAGGTAATTGGAAACGACAGAAATTGCTCCGAGGCCACTGAATGCAAAGAGAACAGTTTGTGCTATGACGTAGATGGTGGTGGATATCGTTGTAGCTGCAACCCAGGGTACGAGGGTAACCCCTATCTTGATAATGGCTGCCAAGGTCAGTTCAGGTTTAAATCATAATATATATTGATTAATCACAAAATATTTATTGTTAGGCATGTTACAAATTTTTGAAAAACAGAGATCTATGATATCAGTCAGTAAATCCGTTTTGGGCTATTCCCCATAACGAAAAAACGACCATCGCTAAAATGTCTATTCCTACACGAACTTACGGTCAGAAAGAATTTGAAATTCATAATGTCTAAATTTTAAGGGATAAATTTATAACAAATAAGCTACCTTCTATTATGTCCGTTCTCACTACAGTCTGCTAATAAACCTTAACCCTTAAGACTCCCATTATGTAACTAAGGACAAGATGTAGTTTGTATCTTTCACTTTTTCAACACCAAAAATCATAAATCAAAAATTGCTCAAACCCACTTTCAAAAGAATTTCATAACTTTTCTATACCAATAGTGCCCACAATGTGTTTGATAAAATGCCACAAAGAGAATTAAATAATTTTTACTCAATTTTTTCCCCTTTTTTCTTAACCTTAGACCTTGCAAACCCAAAACACAAAAACCCAATTCCTGTAAATCTGTAACCCAAAAAACACATCCTTTTATTCCCAATTACCATAACTAAAATTGTTCGACAAAATGACACCCTCCTCTACCTCTTCGGAAGGAATTTGGCCGTGTCCGTTCCGGGGATTTCATTGTTGCCCGGATGGTGAAGTGGGCAATAAATGAGTTGTTCGGTTAATTTCTCATCTCAAGAGGATACAACTTCCGACCGATGAACGTAAATGTGTCCTACGTGAGGCTATTTCTACAGACCATGGATTATTTATGGCATGGAGGAAACTTTGAAGGCATTTGACCAGTGGTTGTGTGGGGAATGTATGATTTTACATGCTGTGAGTCGTGCTTGTCATCACCCGGATGGTCTCGTCCGCTTTTCCAAAGGGTCCGATGATATAAGTGGATACATTGTTAGCATTTCAAAGCCGTCTAATAAGGAGCCTGAGACAAAAGTAACTACGGGGTTGGTTTTGGATGCTGATCTTCTTGATCGTGTTTTTAAAGTGCCTGTCACTACTGTCAAATCTATCCCTCATGCTTGTCGTCTCGCCTTCTCTCAGGCGTTGAAAACAGTTCTTTACAAGGTGGTTGCCCAGCCCGACTCTGTCGATGCGTGAGCTAGGTTGTTACTTCTTCCACGTTGTACGTTGCAAGTGTGTAGGCCCAAGAATAGACAAGAACGTAGATCCGGGAATAGAAAATCCATGCAACAAAGTTCTATCTTGAAGTCTCTGGCTACATGAGGGAAAGATGAGGGTATTACAACGTTAGTTAAAATTATGTTAGACGGTTATGGGTTGGGGTCAGGGTGGAGGTGATTTTATGGATGAGAGAATAACGGGTAACACCAATATCAAGCAGTGTCTTCATAAGGTGGCGGATGGGCATTTTACGGCAGCATTGAAAGTGTTATCCTCCTCCGGTGTTGCTCCATATTGTGATGATACCATTAAAGCCTTGGAGGCTAAGCATCCTTACAAGCAACCCCCATCTATGCCGAGCAACACATTTTCTGAGCCTCCCCTTGTAGCAGAGATTGATTGTGTCTTTGGTTGTATTAAATCGTTCCCTAAAGGTACTTCATGCGGAAGAGATGGTTTGAGGGCACAACATATTTTAGATGCTTTATGTGGAGAGGGGTCTGCTACCTCCGCAGATCTCTTAAAGGCAATCACTTCAGTCGTTAATTTATTGTTGCATCTGCTCCTCTCACGCCACTCCTTAAACCAGATAACGGGATTCGACCTATTGCAGTAGGCACTATTTGGAGACGTTTGGTTTCCAAGGTTACTATGAAAGGTGTGGGTAAAGAAATGTCGAAGTACCTTAGTGATTTTCAGTTTGGAGTCGGAGTGTCGGGTGGCGCTGGGCGTTGAGTGAATATCACAATGATGGGTCTCTTGCAATGCTTACAGTGGATTTCTCGAATGCATTTAACCTTGTGGATAGATCTGCATTACTCCACGAGGTTAGGGTGAGGTGTCCATCTATTTCTTTGTGGGTGGATTTCTTATACGGGCAGGCAACGAGGTTGTATATAGGAGACACACATATCTGGTCTGCAACTGGGGTGCAGCAAGGCGACCCGTTGGGACCTCTTCTTTTTGCTCTTGTATTGCACCCGCTAGTACATAAGATCCGAGACAATTGCAAACTTCTTCTTCATGCTTGGTATCTTGATGATGGGACAGTTGTTGGAGATGCAAAAGAGGTGGCCAGGGTGTTAGACATTATAAGGGCGAGTGGTCCACGGTTGGGTCTTGAACTTAATATCAAGAAAACGGAGATATTTTGGCCCTCGTGTAATGGTATGAAGCTTCGTGAGGGTTTATTCCCTGTTGATATTCGAAGGCCGTCATTGGGTGTGAAGCTTCTTAGGGGAGCTGTTAGTAGAGACGCGGATTTTATTAGTAGGTTGGCTATGAGATGAGCTACGAATGTTGTTGATTTGATGAGTCTTCTTCCACAGTTACGTGACCCGCAGAGTGAGCTACTTTTGCTTCGATCATGTATGGGTATTGCGAAACTTTTTTTTGGTTTAAGGACTTGTCAACCTGTACACATAGAGGAAGCGATGTGTAGCAATAACATCAATAACAGCAGGCTAGGCCTATTATCCGTATGGGTATTGCGAAACTTTTGCCACTTGCTAGTTTTTGAGGTTTACTGAAAATTTTCCTGCTTTTTGAAAAACGATGTGTAGCAATAACAGCAGGCTAGGCCTATTAGCCGTATTATCAGGAATAACTGCGATTTGCTTTTGTATAAGAAGAAGGAAATTAACAAGGCTCCGAGAGAAGTTCTTCGAGTAAAATGGGGGTGTGTTGCTCAAGCAAAAGATCAATTCACTTGGATCTCATGATGGAATGACTTTGTTTAGCACTAAACAGCTTCAAAAAGCAACTGATAATTATTCAACTGAGAAAATTATTGGTCGAGGTGCCTATGGTGTGGTGTACAAGGGTATTATGCCAGATAAGCGTGTACTTGCAATAAAGAAGTCAAAACTAGTTGATGGGACTCAAGCAGAGCAGTTCATCAATGAAGTCTTGATCCTCACGCAAGTCATCCATCGAAATGTGGTAAAGCTTTTGGGATGTTGCTTGGAAGAGGAAGTCCCTGTATTGGTTTATGAATTCATCTCCAATAACACTCTTTACCATCATATTCATCATAAATTGGGGGGAATGAGTTGGTTATCATGGGAGAATCGCTTGAGAATAGCTGCCGAAGCTGCTGGTGTACTTGCATATCTGCATTCAGAAACAATTATGCCAATCATACACAGAGATGTCAAGTCTACCAACATATTATTAGATGATAACTACACCGCTAAAATTTCAGATTTTGTTGCATTAAGGTTAGTTCCATTAGACCACGAGCAAGTATCTAGTCTTATTCAAGGCACACTTGGGTACTTAGATCCACAATACTTTCACACAAGCCAACTAACTGAGAAAAGCGATGTATATAGTTTTGGGGTGGTCCTTGCAGAGGTCATAACGGGGAAAAAACCCATTGGCTCTGATAGAATAAGTGATGAAAAAAATTTAGCAACATATTTCTTCAATTCAGTTCAAAGAAACCGTTTATTTGAAATCGTTGAACCTCGACTCTTACGTGAAGGGACTCTTGAGAAGCTACAAGCAATAGGCGATCTGGTAAAGAGATGCCTTAATACACAAGGCTGTGATAGACCTACAATGAAAGAGGTGGCGGTGGAGCTAGACAGATTAAGTAAAATCACAACCCATCCTTGGATTCGAGAAACAGGTCAAGAGACTAAAAGCTTAGTCCTAGAGTCGAGCAATCTGATCTTTACGATGTTTCATTAGCTTCACATGGTACTAATGAATAAGAATCCTACTCAGGTAGCACAAACATGGAGTTTGAAGAAAACAAGTCATGTTGAATATTTTGGTGTATAATGTGAATTGTGTCATGAGCATCTCTCGCATGCTTGCGTCAATAATGGTAATTATGGTTATTGTTAGAACCTCAAGTAATCATGTTTAATAATGTTTAGTTAAACCACATAGACCTAAAGTGACAAGTTAGAAAACTTGTCCCTAACTTGTTCACATTAGTATTAAACTATAAATAGTTGATTTGTTGTTCATTTCAATGTATATACTACTAGAAAAAGGGCCTTTACCTACAGCAAAATCTTTAGGAAATCCGTCACAAAAGGCCTTTTTAGTGACGAATTTCTGACGGAAAAATTCCCCAACGAAAAGGATGCTGGAAATGCTTAGCAACAACCTTTTCGACGGATTTTATAATTTCCAACGGAATACGTTCCCTAGGAAATCCCTCACTGAAGGCCCAAAATGAAGAAAATTGGTCGGATTTCTCATTAAATTTGCTACAGATTTCCTAAGACTTTCAGTTTCATTTTCTAGTGATTACCTACCAAACAACATAAGTGTTTCCTAGGCACTTCCAACAACAAAATATCACTGCTAAAAAAATAAATATTTTCTAAATAATAAATAATTATTAAATTTCCTATATATCACTGCTGAAAATGGTATGCCCAAAACAATTCATTCAACAACAAACAATTCTCAAAGTACAAAACCTCATAGTATATTGGAATTTAAGCTTATACAATGATATCTAAAAACTAGCTCGAAGGTGAAAACTATTTGTCCAACTACTTGCAGCAGATTGGTTTCAAGTCCTCAATGACCTTGCTTGCTCTTGTAGTTGTTCTTAACTATTATTCAACCTAGAAGCAAAAATAAACAGCTAAAAGTATCAACCAACAGCCAAACGCTAGCAGATTAGCAACATATGACCCATTAATTCAACAAAGAATAATTTAGTTTATTTTCATACTATTCCTCGTAATGGTATTTATGAAATTGATATGCATTGTTCTACTTTCAATAATAGTTCTATTTATTCTATTAGGAATAAAAGAGCCAGGTCTAACTTGGACTCTGCACTCTTGTAGCACTGTCGTCTTAGACACATTAACAAGAAGCGTATTGAGAAGCTACAACATGATGGGCTTCTTAAATCAACTGACGATGAGTCTTTTGATAAATGCGTTTCATGTAAGTCCGGCAAGATGGCACGTAAGCCTTTTCTGCATCAAACAGAAAGAGCTAATGATATACTTTGACTTATACACTCCGATGTATGTAGCCCATTTAGAACTGTGTCAAGACAAGGAGCTAGTTACTTCGTTACCTTCACTGACGACTTCAGTCGTTATGGTTATGCTTACTTGCTGAAACATAAACATGAAGTATTTGAAACTTTTAAAGTTTTTCAAAGAGAAGTAAAAATCAACTCGGAAAGACCATAAAAGATCTACGTTCTAGTCGTGGTGGAGAATATACAATTTAAGAGTTTTTGGATCATCTTAAGGAGCATGGGATTATTGCCCATCGCACTCCTCCCTATATACCACAACATAATGGTGTGTCTTAAAGGAGAAATAGAACCCTGCTAGACATGGTTCGCTCCATGATGACTCAAACTACTCTACCAAAGTCCTTTTAGGATTATGCTCTTGAATCTATTGCTCGCATTCTCAACATGGTTCCAACTAAGAAGGTTGAAAAGACACAATATGAAGTATGGCATAGGCAAGCCCCTAAGCTGTCTTACGTAAAAGTCTGGGGTTGTGAGGCACTTGTTAAGCGTGATACGCTTACTGAAAAACTTGAACCTAGATCTATTAAGTGTGTCTTTGAAGGATACCCAAAGGAAACATGGGATACTCCTTCTACTACCCACCTGAGAACAAAGTTATTGTTGCTCGAAATGCTGAGTTTTTTGAGAGTAGTCTCATCTCACAAGAAGCAAGTGGGAGTTTAGAAGATCTTGAAGTAATTCAAGAAAAAGATACACATCCTTTTGAAAACACTAGCATACATCATGATGAGGATGAACAAGAAATTGATGAACCTTAAAGTGATGTTATTCTCGTTCGTAGGTCCACAAGGATACGACATGCCCAAGATCAAATGTGTTTGTACCTCGATGCTGAGGAGCATGAGTTGGGGGATCATAATGAACCTACTAACTATAAAGCTGCAATATCAGATCCTAAATCTAGTAAGTGATAAGAAGCTATGAACGCAAAAATGCAATCCATGAGAGATAATGAATTCTGGGAATAAGTTAACCTCCCTCTTAACGCTAAAACCGTTGGTAGCAAGTGGCTCTTCAAAAAAAAAAAAGACTGACATGGATGGAAAGGTACACAAATGAGAGATATGAGAGAAATAATATAAGTAGGAGAGATGAGAGAAAGAAATAATGTATAGGTCGATTATATCATAGAAAGAGTAGCAAAGGTTTAGTAGCATATATGAATAACCAACATTCTCAAATGAGAGTTACATGTGTTTGTATAGGTGTGCAATACTAGGGCAACACCTTGAATCTCTTAACAAGGCCACGGCCCATGGGCCTTCTACATAGGCCGAAGTGTTAGAAATGAAGCTGAGCGATATTTACGTGAATTGGAGTAGACAACTAATATGCATATAGTACAAGGACTTATTATGTAATATTCGAATAGTTGTCTTGTAAGTCATATAAATACCCCTCAAGTCTCCACTTGAGGGGTGTGGCTATGAATCCTTATCCATATCAATAAAATCCAGTTTTCATTCTCCACCTTCTCTCTACACTTCCTCTCTCTAAAACCGACCATGGATCTCTTCTATTTTCATCAACCGAGACCTCCAGAAGGTGTTAAAGACGATTCTTGGTATTTACAATTGGTATCAAGAGCTAACCGGGGGCGAATCGTGGTGTATTTGAGGTAAAATATGTGATTTTTGGTGTGTTCTAACTCGTTACTGTTCATCAGTCGAGTTTTTTTTTGAAGTTTTTGTGTTCGGTTCTTGTTCCATAAATGCCAACTGTTGCGTTTTTATCTCCTAAAAACGTGGACTGCTTGTGTTTCTTGGAATCGTACGCACAAATAAAGGTTCAAGGTTGTGGTTGTTTGTGATTTAACGGGTTGTTTGTGTTGATTTGCTAGTTTATCTCACAAATCTTGTGTTTAAAGGTTGGATTTACTTTGTGTTCTAAGTTGCTAGATCGACTAAAATCACAAAGGATTGAGCAAGATTTGTTTGTGAATATTTTACTCATTTTCTTTGGCGTATAATTCTTTCCAAAAGAATTATTGAAGAAGTTGGTAAATGTCAGTGATAAGTCTGACAAAGCATGGGCACAACAAGTGGGCAAGTGGCTGGTCATTGCGATAAAATTATCGCAATTGGGCCTGGTCAGATTTTATCGCAAATCAAGCTCCATCAGATATCGCAAATGCCATCCGAGAACCTTATCGCAATTGTGTCCGAGATCTTTTCCCAATTCAGATATCGGACAGGACTAACTTATCGCAATTGCAAAAAAAAAAATAATAATAAAAATAAAAAAGAAAATTAAAAAAAAATTAAAAAAAAATAATTAATTCGGAGGAGAGACTTAATGGTCCATTTTTACCCGAGATTCAAATTCTGGTACAAGAGTGAAAATTTTGGCCTAAAATTCAAATTTTTTGGCCAAAATTCGAATTTTTCGAGGAATTTTTGGCGTAAAAATTTCTTAAACTCAAATTTTTCCAGCATCATTAGAATGTCATTTTATAGCATTTTTCACACCAAAATCACAAATGATATTTTTGGCCTACACCTTTAACATCACCACGTATAGCCGAAAAGATCCTGATCAAGAATCACAATAAAATGTCAATGGCTAAATTTTGAACGTTATCAAAATGTGACTACGGGGATTATTTGTTTATTACTTATTTGAGCTTGAAGTGGAATTTCACGGGTGCGTGTACTTAGTATCTTGAAGATATCGGGGTTGGTTGGATGCATGATTCTTCGAGATCCTTGTTTGAGCATTTATAGAATAGTGATTAAGTCTTGGGTTATCTAGTTTTCATAGGTCAAGGGGTGGATGGACGAAGACCTAGTTAACTATCACTTAAAGGAGATACGTTGTAGTACTCAGTGTCACACAAAGATGTGGATAATTCAAGAGATGTTCATATACAGTTAAGGAAGGATGGATGGGTATATGAAACGACCTATGCTTTAAGGAGTTACATTGTAGTGCTCAGCATAGGTTCTTAGTCACACTATCGTGCAAGTTTAAGTCACAAGTCTGGGTTATTTTACTTCAGTCTCAAGTTCGTCATAGTGGGTTTCTCCATCAGCAGTCACTACAAAAAGCCGTTGTTTTGATACAAGAGGTTTGAGAAGAGATTGATCTAAAGAGAATTGTAGAGAGAATAGTTATCGACATCCACTCATGGGGTATTGATTTGTGTGTTGCTTCTAGTTGATATGTCTATGTACACATATGTAGGATGAGTCCGAAAGATCGTCATCATCCTGGAGGGAGAAATGTGTACATCAAGGCTGTTTATTGAAGAACTGGAAGCATTCTAAGTAAGCTAAAGATGTCGATATGATGCTCCCCAAACAAACCTGTGAAGAAGTTACAGATTATCAGTCTATGATCCATTTTTCGCTGTGCAAGAGACTGAAGACAATCTGGGCAAGATTTCAGAGAAACTTCTTCTACAAGCATCAGGCTATATCAAACGGGTTGTCAATTTGGGAGGGAGCATGTAAAATAAAATGGCTTACTAATTGGGAGGGAGTAATAACCCAATTAGATCATTACAGTGATTCGGCAAGTAATTCAAGCAAGCTAAGAAAGATACGAGAAGATCAAGAGCTGTGAAGACATTCTCAGAGGAAACTGCTCTACTTCAGCATTGCATTCATCATTGTTATGTACTTGTTAGGAATCATTGTAACCAATTCACGTATATCTCCAGCTGGAGGGAGATTGTTAGAAATGAAGCTGAGCGATATTTACGTGAATTGGAGTAGACAACTAATATGCATATAGTGCAAGGACTTATTATGTAATATTCAAATAGTTGTCTTGTAAGTCATATAAATACCCCTCAAGTCTCCACTTCAGGGGTGTGGCTATGAATCCTTATCCATATCAACTAGCATGGTACCCGCGCGTTGCGGCGGATACCATGGCACAGGGCATTGTAGTGTTAGGGCATTGTTTACCAAAAATATGTTTGACGGCAAATAATTTCTTTTCAACAAACTGTATTTGTAGCGTTAGGGCATTGTTTACCAAAAATATGTTTTTCCAGACGCCATGGTCGCATAACGGTAACCATACATGGTTTTTAACAAATATCGATATCGTATATATTTATAGTGCTAGGGAATTCTTTACGAAAAAATATTTTTTCAGACGTCGTGGTTACATAGCGGCCACTATTTTTGTTGTGGCGTTGATATTTTTTATGTTGCTTTCTTTTTAGCAAGGCCACAAAGTAGCTTAGCAAGGCCACTTTGTTTTTTGATGTTTCAAATAATTGTATTTCCGATGGCAAGGTTGCATAGCGGCGATGTATAGTTTCCGATAAACTTGGTTGCGTGAACTCTTTATGTATTTATACGTCTGATATGATGGTAACAATGTCTAGAGGCAGCGACGCGTAATTTTTGGCAAAACCAATTGAGTCATATGTGTTTATTATGTGTGTGTGATTTCAAAGTAATAATTGTTTTCCTTATGTGCCAACAAATTTTATAATCGGATAAAAACCATTATCCCACATTATATGTCAAACTATTTTAAGCCAAGAAATTTTCTAATCAGATAAAAACTATTGTCCTACATTATATGCTAAACTATTTGTAAGTCGTTCTTTCTAATTATCATAGTCATAATATTGTTTCAAGTTTTGTCTAAGTCAATTTGATTTCAAGCAGTTCACACTTCCCATGGTATTAGTTAGATTCTTTTTTTTTCTTTTGCTTTTTAATGTATGATATTTAGATGGGTAACGAATATAATTGTTTATTACTTTAGTGTAGACAGTTGGCCACAACACATCTTAAAAGGTAATGTGCTAATGCTAGATTTATTTGATTCACATCTTTGATTCAAAATTTGAAACTTGAAAACTCAAATATTTTAAATTTTTATGTCATAGTTGACTGATTCAAAATTTGAAACTTGAAAACTCAAATATTTTAAATTTTAGTGTCTTGACCATGTTGAAAACTGACTTCTACTTTTGTTAAGCTTTTTTTTTGCTTTTCTTCCATATTTAGAGTAGGCAAGAGCGTAGGACAGCTCTTCTATAACCCGAGGATCATGTGGATCACTTTAAAAAACTAATATTTGAAAGCATCCCTCAACCACTAAATAAAAAAAGAATAACAAACCCAGTTGTCCTAGTAATTGAATGTTAATATTGTCATAGTGAGCCTCACAGCAAATCAATGACTAAAATAAGATAAAGCAACATGTGAAAAAAAAGATCTCGCTGCAACATATTTGACTACAACAAATATGGTCTCAAAAAACCTTGCAAACTCAGTATCATGTGTTTGTATTTTACTCCTGGTGCGAAGCTCTTCCTTTAGTTGATCCCTTGATACTCTTCTCATTAACTTGTTAGATGCTGTTCGGGGAAACTCAGGAACAATCTTCACAAGGGTCACCTGTTGATTATTGAAATTAGATGCAAACAATAAAAATCTTTTCATTAATCTGAAAACGGGATAATGGAATAGAGGAAAACCTTAAACAAGGGGTTAAGGTTTCTATGGATGGCCTTTGAGAATACAATCTTTAGCTTATCTAGATCACCATTGAACCCGTCTTTTAGTACCACGAATATGGCTAATAATTCTGGACCACCGTTTGCAGGCGCAGCACTGACTGCACAAGTTTCCATTATGCTTTCATCAGCTTGTTCACAAACACGCTCGATTTTAATTGAACTTGTCTGCATGCACAAAAGCTATTCAGTTTCTTGTGATATGAGTGACCTTATCGCTTATATCGATCACATTATAAAAACTTATATTGTGGGGGGGGGGGTGTTGGGATTGTTTATTTTAAGTGCTTAATGTGATCAAATAAGAGTGTTACCCTACACTCAAAACTGCTTACATATCTGCTTTAAAAATAAGCTTGTAGTAAACAATCCAAACACCCTTATAAAAGTATAGGTACCTTTATGCCACCAAGATTCATGGTATCATCAGCCCTGCCTTGAATAGAAAAACAAACCAAATAACTTTGCAGTGATACAATCAGGGCTCTGCAGTAAATTTCTTCGAGAGCCAAGTCTCATTGTGTTTCCCATGTGTGTTCTTGAACCCTGAATATAAATGCGTAAAATAAATATTACTGATATCCTGTATTACATCTCAAAACAAAAACTTGTCACAATTTAAGGAAGCTGAAATACCTCTGGCATGAATATTACAACAGGATTGGGTGCATGCTCATAAACTCAGTACTGTTTGCACCTTTCCACCCCAAGATCTGTATCAATTGGTCAAATTAAAAATATAATGTTTGAACTTAAGTTAGAGGACACATGATTGAAAACAGATGAAACAACTTATAGATCTAGCAATCTCAATAACAGATATCTGCATTCCTAAGCAAATGCCAAGGTATGGAACTTTATTCTCTCGGGCATATTTGGCAGCTGGTAATAACTAATAAACAAATTTACACAACAAAATTAACAAACAAATTTAACCACTAACCATACATATCCAGCATTTTGTGCTAACATCAAAAGGAGAAGTCAGTTAGCGGCGGTGCATTCCAGCGGCGGCGTGGTTCTACAAAAAATATTAGCACAAAAAAAACTGCAAACTTTAGAAACACATACACAAATTAAGATCCGGTGATCAAAATGATAATAATCAGTAATTAACAATGTTTCAGTAAACATCTAGCAAATGAGAAAAAGCATCAATTCATTTCCTTCATAACTAATATATAACTATCTATAATAATCTAGAGAAGAAGTTTAAAATAAGCAATCTGCAATCCTAAACACCCTCCTAAAACAATTCATTTCCTTCATAACTAATATATAAACTTTTTATAAACTGTATGTCTACAAAAAAAATATTAACGAAAAAAAAATATTAACGAAAACAATATTCAAACTGTATATCAATACACGATAAGCAGTTTCCGGCGAGAAATACCAAAACAAAAAAATAAATATTTTCCGGCGATAAAAATATTAACGAAAAAACAAAAGTATTAACGAAAAAATACTAAAACGAAATATACCAAATACGGAAAATATTAACGAAAAATACCTCAAATTTTTTCCGGTGGCGGTAACTTTTTCCGGCGACCAATAGATCTACAAAAAAAAGTACAAAAAATTTATAAAAACGTAGATCTACAATAAAATCTACAAATATATAAAAAAATAAACCTTCAAAACTTGATTAAAATACATAGATCTACGAAAAACCTCAAAAAAAGTACCTCAAAAGTTTGTGGTACGATTTGGTGGTTCGTTTTGGTGATGGTCGGGTTCGATGGTGGTCGGGTTCGATGGTGGAGACGTTGGTGGCAACGGCTGGCGGAGGCTATAACAAAAAAAAATACCAAAAGTGTTAGATCTATAAAAAAAACTATAGATCTACAGATAAAATCTTAAGATCTATTAAAAAAACATTGAAAAGTAAAAAAAGAAACATACCTCAAAACATGAAAAACCCTCTTGGTGGTCGTGGGTCTTGGTGACTCATCACGGTGGTTCTGTGGTCGTGGGTTCCTTGGTGGTCACGTCCGGTGGTGGAGATGCTTCTGTGGTGGTGGGAGTTGTGGTGGTGAGGATTGTGGTAGACGGATGTGTGGAAGAGGAGTAATGTGTGTGTGTTTTTTGTGTATTTTATTTTTATGGTGAAAGAAATAAAGTGGATGGGAAGATGATGGTTGTTGGTTTGTAGTTAATGCACGCATGATGTGTAGTCTGCAATAGTTAATGCACGCATGTAGATGGATAAAGGGTATTTTTGACATTTCGCAACTCTTTTTTTCAACAGGGTTGCATAATCTTTATAAGGGAGTATAGATAAAATCCAGTTTTTATTCTCCACCTTCTCTCTACACTTCCTCTCTCTAAAACCGACCATGGATCTCTTCTATTTTCATCAATCGAGACCTCCAGAAGGTGTTAAAGACTATTCTTGGTCTTTACACGAAGGCTTAAACAAACATAAAGGCCTTAACTAATAATCAACCTATTACATATTACTATGACCAACACTTAATAATAGAATATGTTCCCAACAATCTCCCCCTAAGGGTTGGTCATCAAGGTTGATTTACGTCTTCATTGCTTCTTTTGGCTTTGACGTCTTTTGTATATTTGTTCTTTGTTCTTGTTCTTTTTGATGTGATAATGTTGTGATCTGCCTTTCATCAACGTATTTGTCTATGGTGTCTTTACGTCTTTTCCACCATGCTCATACTTCTTTTGAATTTGATCTTTGTACTTCAAGTGATTCTCATTCTTTAGCTTTGATGTTTGATTTATGAACTTTTGCTTTGATCTTTGATGAGAAGTGTCTTTGAACTTTTAATGACATTCTGATGTTGGTATGAACATGTGGAAATGGAATGTTGTTGATGATAATGGTGGTAATTATGGTCACAGCTAGCTGGAACTCCGAGTCTCCATGAGTACCTGCATGAAAACAGTTAGCAATAAAGTTTCCAGCACTTACAAGTTCGGACTTCGAGATAATTAACAGCATAGTGTGAAAACTCTCTCTAATCCTTACAAAGGCTATTCCTGAATCGGATACCCCCAAGAGGGCTTACACAGATATACCGAAGTATATCAACGATTCAGGGTGAGCCGCTGAAGTATACCGAAGTATCACTCCACGACTGTAGACTGTTTGAAACCACCGTGAACACTAAGCGTAATCCTCAAGGGATTACCGAAGTGAACTGCTGTCAGGGCTGTTTGATGTTGACCCTGGCAGGGATTTCCATTCAATCACTGAGAATTATATTAGTAAATCCTCTCATAAATGTTCTGGCAGATTGCTAAGATCTGCGTAGGACCCAAATATTTACAACTAGAGTTCCTATTGTTGAACAACAAGTGTAGAAATGTTTAAGTTTTCCTAAGAGATCTTTTGATGAATCTCGTGGCTCTAGACTCGATAAGTGCGTTTTGATTTTAGTAGTCAGAGATTGGAGCGGTGTCTCCTGTTTCAATATCAACACAACTCGTAGTGAGACGTTGATAGGTTATGCAGGGTTCCCCGTGAGAAATGAAACAAGTCCTTTTAAAAGAACTTGAATGGCTAGAAGGTTAAGTGCAGTGCATCACTGGGTCCATGATGTCTTGTCTTCAATACCGGTGTCATCTTAGTAACACACAGTAGCATATGAATTGAACCCAGTTTCTGCCCTAAGTTGAACTTTTGGAGGGCTATTTCTTTTCACCATTTACTTTACTTTTCTTTTTAATTCTTCAACTCCTTCTTTCTCCTTTCATTTAATTACTCCTTTTTTTCAATCATACCTAAGGATTTCTAGTACTAAACTATTGGTGTTGTCCTTGGGTAGATCCCTCCGGCTCTGGCAGATCATTGGACATAAACCTAACAATCACCTTATTACTCCATGATTATCCTAGGTTTTTCCGATCATGTTGCCATAAAACCTTAGAAAAAATCTCACAAAGTGTTTATGATTATAAAACATATTTTGTTAACACTTTGAGGGTTTTCCATTTTTAGAAATACTCCCCCTTCACATGTGCTTATGAATTTTAAAGAACGTTTACACATGTTGGGTGGAGTTCGCACTTTTGAATTGATTGATTCTCAGTGAACATGACCACTCCGAGACACGCTTACATCACTTGTTAGACCAGCTAGAAATTATTACCCGTCCTGGTCATATTCAAGGAGAATCTCTCGAAACGGTACACTCTACTTAGACAAGTCCTATTCGAGACACGCTTACATCACTGGTTAGACCAGCTTGAAATTATTACCCATCCAGGACAAGTCTTTTCGATTACTGACAGTTTAGTTTCGTCAATTCGTTGGTTAAATCTGAGTCGAGCTCATATGAGATTTCACATTTGTTACCATATTTTAATCATTTTTTGTTTTTCTCCCCCTCAAAAATAGCATATTGATGTTGTTTTTGAAGAACATATTGATTAAAATATGCTTTTTGAGGTTTGTGGGAGGAAACCAACAAGAACTTATCATTTTGAATAAAGATTGTTTCAAATACTCCCCCTCAATAACTGAAATAACTTTTTGAGGTTTTGATTACGAGAGGGAATACTTGTTCTTTTGAGCAGAATTATGAAAAACATAAGAAATTTGATTAATTCTACTCAAAAGTAAGAAGCTTTCACTCCTTATATTAGGATTGAGGCACTAAAGCGTACCTCAGGGTCATTTCTTTACAAAGAACGGGTTGTACACTGTTATATGTGCACAAGCCATTACGTTTTACAAGCAAAAAATAATCTCAAGAATACCCAAGTCTTACATCAATCAATGTTTCTGAAGATTGTTAACACTGGATCAGGTCGTTGAAAATTTCTGATAGGGAATGTTGGTCTGCCTCCAACATAGCTTTCCATCCTCCTCATCTGATCTCTGAGTACAAGCCTCTTCTTAATCTTCTGGATGAATTGACGAACTTCTCGCATTTGAGTAGTTATCCACCTACTTGTCTTATACAACTCCCGATCTCTTAACCGAATGACTAGTCCGTCTCGAACCTTCTTGAGTGTGTGGTCGCAGAACTTGTGAACTTCTTTGTATCCCATGAAACAGTTGATGATGTGATCACTTTTGTAGACAAAACCAAAGGTTGGGTCTTTTTTTAGGGTATACTGAGGTTCTTTGTTGATCTCTAGAAGGTGTAGAAGTGATGCGGTTAAGTATAGCTTTCTTTGATAGCTCTCAACCCCAAGTTGCAAGTCTTCAACGCGTTCCCGAATGATCTTTTTTCTGATGTAGTAGAGCAATGAAGTGCTGAATGCATACATAAGATCAGTTGAGAAATTATGCATCTTCCCTTGAACTTTGATGAGATACATATCTTCAAGATTGTTAAGGTTCAAATCAGGGAAGTCTGCTTCTGAGAATGAGTAAATCTTCTAATCTTGTCTTCTACCCCTGATTTTTTAGAAAGGTATAATCATACTTCTTTTTTGCTTCAATGCTAACCACACCAATTATTCTGAGATCGATCATCATCAAAGTTGGAGACTTTTTCGTAAGTTTGCTTTTGTACCAGGTTCTCCTTTTCTCATACCAGTGGTAGATTCCCAGATGTGCATCTTGATCGTACAGCACTTTGTTTGTAATGAAGAGTCTTGTTGATGTTTCTTCGATGGCCGGTTGTGGATATCTTGCAGCAGGAATCAAGGTTATTGACGTTGCATACTTAGGTTGACACTTGTTGCCGTGTACAAGAAGTTCCAGATCATTGTTGAAGAAGAAGTTGTATAGAATAGCAGGTTGATCAGAAGTTCCAATTACTTGCAGAGGCTTTGTCCAATCCGTAAAGTATGGTTCTTTGTGTTGAGAAGTATTATCAATCACATACGTGTCTGGATTTGTCCAGCTGATATCATTCGACATTGCACGTGCAATGTTTTCCAAGTGATATTCGAGCTCAGCTGCACTTGAGGATCGATCTTTCAGCAAGTTGAATGCATCATTCTTTATGCGACGAATTTCTCCTTTTGTAAGCTTCTTGATTCGTTGATCACGTTTGAGTTTTTGTGTAAACTCAAGTGTGCGTCCTTCGATCATGGAGTCATCGTCGACATATGGTTGAGCACTGACAAGTTTATCAAACCACTCGTTTCCCTCAGTCGTGTCATCTTCAAGCCATGTGACAACCTTAGGTTATTTGTTCTTTGACTTCTTTTCTTTCTTAGACGTTTTAGCTTTCGACTTTGGTGGAGAGTCTGGTTGATATTGTGGTTGTTGAAAGCCGTCCTCATCATTGTACTCCAAATGATGTTCGGTTGCCGTTGGACCGGTTTCAGATTGCTTTGGCGGTTGGTTGGCAGTTGTTGTGGTGGCTGATGGGTTAACAGGTTCCTTGTGTTGAGAAGAAGAACCACCAACATTCCTTGGTTTCTTAGCTTGTGAGTTCGGATCAGGGTCTTCATCTTCTCTTGGTCGTTTTCCTTTATCAGCATCAGCTTTGCATGACTCCTTTGAGATATTAGCCTGGATAGCATCAGAAATTGAAATTTATTCAGGAATCGGTGTTGTAAGACTTGTCAATCTATCAAACAATTGTATTTGAAGTTCTTCAAGTGTTGGTTCCTTTGGCTTTGTTGGTTGAGTTTGTAGGATGAGTGGAACTGTAGCGACAACGTTTTTTAGAAGACTGTCGATGTTTGGATCGAGATATTCTTTGACTTTCTTTGATGTGATTCTGGGCAAATACTTTTTCAGGTATTCTTTTGTATTTCCCTTGATAGCAGTGAACATCTTATCCTGAACGTCATCGGAAATGAACTCATCAACTTGAGCTTTTGTGCTTTGGAGCTCGTTCACTTGTCCAACAAGACCGGTAACCATACTTATCAATGTTTCGATTTGGTCAATAAGCTTGTTGTGTTTCTTTATTCGTGCTTGTTTCACAGCCAGTTTCACCTTCATTGATGCTTGTGAGACCAAAGGAGTTGTTGGTTTCTTGATGGATTTGCTTGTGGATGCTGTATGTGTTGGTGGTGGAGATGAATGAGTTGAAGACTCAATGATATTTTCTTTAATGGTTTTATCTTTTGGTGAGGTTGGTGGAGAATCTGGAGATGTTTCATCAGGAATTGGAGGAGATGTTAGAGGAGATGTTGGAGGTGTCTGAATGTAGTTGTCAGCTTCCTTTTCTAACTCCTCCTGCTCTTTTCGTTTCTTCTCTTCCTCTTCTTTAGCTTTCTTGACTAGCTCCATCTCTTCAGCAGCCTTTTGCACGTCTTCATCTGTCACTAACTCCATATTGTCATCATTTTCTTCATCATCCATAACAAAATCATCAGTTTTATGAAATTCTTGCAGGTCATGTTTGGTGGCTATCTCTGTGTCTCCTTCCTTACCGGGTTGATTAACCAGATCAGAGGAGACAATATTTGAAGAATCTTCACCCTCACTGGGTCGATTAACCGGAAGAGGTTGGGAGACATCACCAGCATGTCCTGACCCACCGGGTTGATTAACTGGAATGATGAGGGTTTGAACAGCAAGTGAGGGACTCTCCTTTGACTTCTTATTTAATTTCTTCGTGTCTACCACCTCGGTTTCCATATTACCTCCTTGGGTCTGATCATCACCAAAATCTCTATCAATGTCTTCATCCATTTTCTTCTTGTCATCATGCATTTTCTTCCTTCTCCTCTCTTCATCAGATGTAAGCGACTCAAGACTGGCTTCCTGTAACATCCCGCCTACTCAGACTACAATATTGTCCGCTTTGCCCGCAGGCTCACGGCTTTGCTTTTGTGGGCCTCATATGAAGACTGCCCGGCAGGTCACCCAAGCTAGTACTACTCTCACATGAGCACGCTTAACTGCCAGTTCCTAAGAACTCCACCCGCAGTAGACCACAAAACGCGTTGTGTCTAGTAAGGCCAAGATATTACTTATATACCCAGCATCACTCCAAGCCACAGCCGATGTGGGATTTGCCTAGGGTGTTACAATCACCCCCTTTAGGGACTCATCGTCCTCGGTGAGGTTTGCCCAATGATGAACTCAAATAAGTACATTTTATTACCATCATTTATCCTATTTATTTGACTTGTTTTATTATATTATCTGTTAGAATTGATACGTTAATGTTTACTTTTGTAATTCTCAGGTAAAAACAAGTATTATGTGAAACTTGGCGATTTTGGACTAATTATGGAGCAAAACAAGCAAGAAGTTAAGAGTCTACTGAAATGTACAAGATCAAGATCATTCTGCTCCAGATACGCCGCATCCTACTTATTATATACGGCGCATCACTATCAAGATTTCACAAGTTATAATCCAAGACGGCAAAGTACATGCGCCGCATACAAGAATGGAGTTACGCCGCATCTTCTGGCGGTGTACGAATATTCCTGAATATATTAATCTTGGACCCCACGCGAAGTTAAGTCAATGCGCCGCATCTACTTATTCAATGTGCCGCATCTAGCCCTCAGACAGAAACTATAAATACCCCAAGGCCAGACGAATTTCGAGAGCCTAATACACAAGAAGACCGAAGACCACAAAACCCTAGGCCGAATTCAGACGAAGTAGCAGCACAAGACACACCTTGAACGAAGATACAAGAGCTGTAAGAAGGTCCTGCATGTATTCAATTCATTAAGTAGTTTTGTTTTATTTGTATTAGTACACTTTAATTAATCAGGATTGATGGGCTTGTGACATTGATTTAATCATGCACTTCAACTCCCCTTAAAATTTCTTTCCCATTAATTAAAGTTTATATGTTGATGTCTTTGGTGACTTTTATTAGTACATTGATAACCTCTGTGTCTAGCTGAGCATTGATCGGGTCGCCATGCCTCTGTCCTCGCCTATTTATTTTATCGCCTATGCATTCTATCGTCTGTAGAAAAGTAGGAAGAAAGGGTAAGTAGGATAGACATAAGTGATCATTAAGGGTTTACTCGCCGATAAGATTAGAGCCAACGAGAAAGGGTTAATTACATACACTTCATATAAAACTAGCAATAAAACAAGTGACAAACTACTTAACTATCAGGACAGGTCTTCTTATTGTCTCAAGTATTTATCTGTGTACGTGTGTGCTAATCGCTGATTCGTGCTTATTAGTTTAGTTTATTATTTAATCATAACCAAACCGTGCCAGTCTCTCAGGCTGAACCCCCCTTGCGTTAGATTAGGTTGTATAGCTAACTTAAGATATTAAAATACTGATTAGAATAACTAGATACTACGTTCCACTCTTAGTGATCGACACTCTACTTACCATTATATTCATACTGACCGGGTACACTGCTCGTTAAAGTGTGTGTTATATTGATAAGTCGGCTAAATATAAATTTAAAACTTGAATACTGCTAAAACCACAATGACATATCGTGGATATAAAATTAGATTACAACAAACACACGCATCAAGTTTTTGGCGCCGCTGCCGGGGAGTGAATTGTTATTATCTGTTAATTTGATTAGTATTTTAATTAGGTTTTTCCTTTTAATTTTTATTCTAACTGCTAACTCTGTTGTATATTAGTTAAATTGCATTCATTGTATTATTTGCATATTTTCTGTTATTGTGTGTTTTTATTTCTTTTCATTTGTTTTATTTTTGCTTTTCTTTTTCTATTTTATGTATTCTGCTATCGTTGTACTGAGCTAATTCAAACGATACGGCGCATCTGTTTTCGCAGATACGGCGTATTGCGTTTAATTTTTATAAAATACAACGCGTTTAATAAATTCGATACGACGCATCTTTCCCCAAGATACGGCGTATTCTGTTTTTAATAAGAAATATTTCTAGACGATAACGCCATACGACGCATCTGCTTTAGCAGATACAGCGTATCTATTATTTTAATTAAAAAACAATTTTGGAATTATTAAACAGATACGACACATCGATTTTTATCGATACGGCGCATCTTCTGAATCAAAAATCTGGTATTTTGAAACGTAACGAAAATACGGCGCATTAACTTTTGTTAATATGACGCATTTAATTTTAATAAGTATAATAGATTTTTGATAAATTAAACTGATACGGCGCATTCTAATTTATAAGCGGCGTATCTATTTTCTGAATAAAAGTGTGATTAAATTTTAACGATTATAAGATACGGCGTATCCAACTTTTTGGATACGGCGCATCGTCTGCAGATATCAGTAACTTTTATTTTTCGTATTCCGTTTTCGTTGTTGATTTTTTGATATATTACTTTCTTGAACATACCCTACTGATGCTTTTGTGATAGTTTCAGGAAGTGCATGACCAGGAGTTCTACGAAGAACTTGATTCAACCTTTCGAAGACCCTGAACGAGCCTTTCATTCGCTTAAAATGCTTTTCAACACAAAAAGCTTTGAAATCTCAAGTTCATTCGAGCTTGATTATTTTTCTGAAGAGAAAGAGGAAGTAGAAACAGAAACAATGACGGAAAACACAACTATGGAGGAATACATGAACAAAACCCGTGCTGATTACACTTCAGGAGTTGCTAGACCAAAGTTTGATGAAAAGTCTAAGTATGAGTTGAAGGGTCAGTTTCTCAAGGAGCTAAGAGAAAATGCTTTCAGTGGATCGGAACATGAGGATGCTAATGAGCATGTTGAAAAGGTCCTCGAGATTGCAGATTTGTTTACTATAGAAGGAGTCTCTGACGATCAACTCATGCTAAGAATCTTTCCAATTTCACTTAAAGGAGCTGCTAATAAGTGGCTAAGGAATGAACCTGCTAGTTCAATCACAACGTGGGAAGATTTGAAGAGCAAATTCCTGAAAAGATATTGTCCACCTGCTAAAACCGCTAAAAGATGGAGGCTATCAACAGTTTCAAGCAAGAGCCTGATGAAACTCTTTATCAAGCTTGGGAACGATTCAAAGACCTATTGATGAAATGCCCTCAACATTATCTAAGTGAAATGCAGGAGATAATATTGTTTTATCAAGGATTGGACGTGCCTACTAGACAAATTTTGGATGCTAAGGGAGTTGTGCCTCAAATGAGTGCGGCCAATGCTAGAAAAGCTATCCAAGAAGTTGCTGATCATTCTCAAAAATGGCACGATGGAACCTCTACTAGATCTAAGAGCAGCACTAATTTTGACGGGTTTGCTGCAATTCAAGCTCAATTGGATAAAATTAGTAGAGAGATGAAGAAGCGTGATGAGAAAGTGTATGCTGCCCAAGTTGGATGTGAAAAATGCGAAGGACCTCACTACACTAAAGATTGCCCTAATAAGAAAGAAAGTGAGACGTTTGAAGAAGCATACTACACACAATTTGGACAACCATTCCGACCTTCAAGAAGATTTAGGGAAGCTACTCCGGGATACTATCAAAAGAACAACTTTAATCCCACTTATCAAGAAAGGAGGCAGACTTTAGATGACACTTTAAAGCAAATTATGGCCGATGCTGCTAAAAGACAAGATGAGAACACTGCTATGATCAAGGAAATCCGAGCTTCAACGGACACTATTACAAGAAATCAAGGAGCTTCGATCAAAGCATTGGAACAACAAATTAGACAAATGAGCAAAGTTCTTCAAGAAAGGGGATACGGAAGTTTACCTAGCTCAACTGAAACCAACCCAAGAGATCATGTCAAGGCCATAAGCACCACTGAAGAAGTCGCGCCTAACATTCCTTTTCCTAGAAGATTGATGAATGGTAATGATGCTGCAAAACCCGAATTTTTCTTTAATTCTTCAATCAGTTTAGGGAGGTTACTCAAAGAGAAGACGAAGATTGAAGAGGAGATCAAGGCTACAATGAAAGAAGAGAGCTCTGCAACCGACTTACATGCCTTGCCTCATAAAGAAAAGGACCCAGGAAGTTTTACTTTACCTTGTTCAATTAATGATATATCTTTCAATAATGTGTTAGCTGACTTAGGAGCTAGTGTTAGTGTAATGCCCCTTAAGACATTCACTACCCTAGGACTAGGAAAATTAGCACCAACTAAGTTGCTTATTGAATTGGCTGATAAAACGGTAAAACGACCTGAAGGGATTGCTAATAATGTGCTAGTTAAGATTGAGAAGTTTGTTTTCCCTGTAGACTTTGTTATATTAGATATGCCCGAGGATATTAATATTCCTTTAATCCTTGGAAGACCTTTCTTGTCTACCGCCCATACTAAGATTGATGTGTTTAAGAGAAAAATCTCATTAAGGGTAGGGAATAATAAACTAGTCTATAAGTGCCAAGATCCTGTTAAAAGCATAATTAGAGGCGTCTATGTGCTAGGATTAAGAGAACGTATGGACATCGATCTAGAAGCTAGTTTTATGGGAGAAACCTTGATAAATAATGAATCACTTGAGACCTATAGTGGAGACTACATTGAATTAAATGATCTTAATTTACCATTAGGAATCAATGATCAATTTATGGAGGATTTTGAACCCAAAAGTGAAGAAGGAGAAATTATGGATATACCTAGAGTCAATGTGATCAACACTAAGAATTATGATGAATTTGAAGGATATCCTAGTTTCTGTGATTATGGTAGAAAGATCCATGTAGATTGTGCTTATAATTTACAATTTCCTTGCATGATAGGATTTAAGTAGATTAGTGCTAACTTTTTCCCTATTTTACCAATTAATGTAATGTCAAAAGATTTCTATAATTCTATAATGAAAAACAAAATTGAGTATAGAGGGAAAAACGTAGTTGGAGTGTTCATGAATGTACCTATTTTTGTTGGGAATTTAACTATTGTTACAGATTTCACTGTGGTGGAAAACATGGATGCTTATCGTGATGTTGAAATGGGTGACGTGATCATTGGGAAACCATTCTGTAAGGAGGTCGAAATTAACGCTAAAAGATTTGAAGGAAAGATCACCTTTAAAAGTGGAAGCAACGTTATCACTTACATGATGCCTCGTGCTCACCCAAGGTTTGAACATGCCCCTAACAAATTTTGTTACAAATATACACCATTTCTTTTTGTAGATGAAAATGACGCTGAGAAAGGGATCGAGTATCCGTACCAAAAGATGAAAGGATTCTACAAAGGTGTACTTGAATTGGGGCCGGAATATGTTCGTGACGAAGTAATTCGCAACTACATCGTGCACGGACATGTGGGGATCAATAGAACAAAATAAAGAGCTGAACGTGAGTCTAACTTGAAGACTCTGGAATAAAGACAAGTGCTGACCGGGAGACAACCCGGAAAATTTTTACTATTCTGTTCTGTTTCGAGTCAGTCAGGCCGCAGAAGATACGGCGCATCTCAATCCTAAGATGCGACGCATCTCCTGCACTGGTCATATCTTATTTAATTTTCTGCATTTTTATTTTTGACTTTAAAACTTTCTGTCAGTTTATTTTAATGCGGCGCATCCCTGGTTAAGGATGCGACGCATCTTCTATTCTGATTCGTACTTATTCCAGGCTCGGTACGGCGTATCTTCTTCCATAAGATACGGCGTATCGACTGACCTGATGATTTTCATTTTAATTTTTCAGTTTTATTTTTACTAACTTCTAATGTATTATGCAAGTTTGAACCTTCTTAACTTAGGTGTGTTAAAGTCTTGGTGGTATTATAGATTCCTGCAATTCCTGTGGATACATCAATTATGAAGCTTAAACGTTCTCATCCACAAGAAAAATGATTTTTGCTCTTATACAAATAATGGAGGATCATACCGAGCAAATCTCAGGGGAGTTTTTCTGTTCTAATTCTTTTATTTTCCAGTTTTTAATCTTTGATACAAACAACGAGGACGTTGTTTAACTTAAGTGGGGGGATTGGAGAATTAGAACACTTACTTGTCCTAAACTTTTTCAAAATATGCTTAAAATGCGCTTAATATATCAAAATTTAAAATTTTTTAGCATGTTTTTGTTTAAGTCTAAATTACATAGCTGCACACATAACATTATTTTCAAAAATTGTGAACTTTTCAAAATTCACAAATCTATGAGTGTGCCGGTGACTTGTAAACTTTAGAACTTGGCTTGTATACTATTCGAGACCACCATAATAAGTATTATTGGAATGACTTGTCTAAATTGGTAAATTTCTAGGATTACACCCAAATAGCCTTTATATGTTATGTGATATTAGCTAACTACACTGGTTAGTTAACCCCCGTATAAACCTTTTGTTACTCTCACTTTTAGAGTAAGATACCCCTAGAAAAACACTCAGAGCCATTCCTTTCGTTTCTTACACCTTTGTTATAATATTTCGTTACACTCTTACACCTTAGCCTACCCTGTAGATTAAAATCCGTGGTTGGTTAATTGCTTTAGGCAAAGTGTGTTTCCTTACGTTACCTGTGTTCGCGTGCGTAATTCATTATCTTTGGTTGAGTCGGGAAATTGCACAATGCAATTGGTATGAAAGTAAATATTGTATATCTTTGAGTTTATTTTTTGTGTGTTTACTACTTTCACTATTACAGTTATTTCTGAAAGTATGAAAAAGTATGGAAAAATTATCCGGAAAGAAAGTGATAGAAGAGTTGTGAAATTTTACACATCTATGTTTATGTTTCAACTTCAAAAAAAAAAAAAAAAAAAAAAAAAAAAAAAAAAAAAAAAAAAAAAAAATCGAAAAAATAGAAAAGAAAAAGAAAAAGGAAAAGTTGGAAGTTTGTTTTAACCAACTTATGTAAAGTTTTGTATTAAGTGGTCGATATCACCACTAATTGTTGTATATTATATTTATGGATTGAATGGGAGTTGGACGTTATGGGAACGCCAACTAAGGTTATTCTTTGATTGAGATCTTGTTGAGTATAATTCGTGTCTACCTAAAGCGTGTGTTTCAAGTGTTAAAGCGTGAGTTATTCAATGATATGAGTCTTATTCATGGGATGGTTGGGATAGCAATTTATCACACTTAGGATTTTAATTTATCTGTTTTGTTTATTTTTCATTTTACACCAATTTATATCCCAAATATTATCCATACCCTATATTATTCTTTATCCAAACCTTTGATTTATTGAGATTAGGGATTTGAGCAATCTTAAGTATCGTAGTCGTGGATTCGACTATGTATTTATGATTTTGTCGCCCTTTTTGATATAATATTATTGGTAAAGATTACTTGGTCCTATCTTTAGCCTATTCGAGTTAAGGATTTGAGCAATTGCAAGTATCGTGTTCGTGGATTCGATCATGTATTTGTGATTTTGTCGCCTTTTCTGGAATTTGAGATCGATAGAGATTAAGAAGAATTATTAACCCTTAACCTACAAACCCCTTTTACCGCTTTAGACTTGTTATTCCTTAGCTTTAGTGGAGGAGATACGTATACTTGTCAAGCTTATGATAGAATATTCGTCACGACTGGACTGTTAAACGATTAGATTTGCTTTTATCAATATATTTTATTTTACTTCTAATTCGTTAAGTGTTTGGTTGTGTGATTATGACAAAATGAATACATGCTTAAATATAAAAATAAATCCTAATATCTTTTAGGATACATTTTCATAAGATTAATTCTAAGGTTTACTTGGGGACAAGAAAAGTTCAAGTGGGGGGATATTTGATGAACTCAAATAAGTACATTTTATTACCATCATTTATCCTATTTATTTGACTTGTTTTATTATATTATCTGTGAGAATTGATACGTTAATGTTTACTTTTGTAATTCTTAGGTAAAAACAAGTATTATGTGAAACTTGGCGATTTTGGACTAATTATGGAGCAAAACAAGCAAGAAGTTAAGAGTCTACTGAAATGTACAAGATCAAGATCATTCTGCTCCAGATACGCCGCATCCTACTTATTATATACGGCGCATCACTATCAAGATTTCACAAGTTATAATCCAAGACGGCAAAGTACATGTGCCGCATACAAGAATGGAGTTACGCCGCATCTTCTGGGGGTGTACGAATATTCCTGAATATATTAATCTTGGACCCCACGCGAAGTTAAGTCAATGCGCCGCATCTACTTATTCAATGCGCCGCATCTAGCCCTCAGACAGAAACTATAAATACCCCAAGGCCAGACGAATTTCGAGAGCCTAATACACAAGAAGACCGAAGACCACAAAACCCTAGGCCGAATTCAGACGAAGTAGCAGCACAAGACACACCTTGAACGAAGATACAAGAGCTGTAAGAAGGTCCTGCATGTATTCAATTCATTAAGTAGTTTTGTTTTATTTGTATTAGTACACTTTAATTAATCAGGATTGATGGGCTTGTGACATTGATTTAATCATGCACTTCAACTCCCCTTAAAATTGCTTTCCCATTAATTAAAGTTTATATGTTGATGTCTTTGTTGACTTTTATTAGTGCATTGATAACCCCTGTGTTTAGCTGAGCATTGATCGGGTCGCCATGCCTCTGTCCTCGCCTATTTATTTTATCGCCTATGCATTCTATCGTCTGTAGAAAAGTAGGAAGAAAGGGTAAGTAGGATAGACATAAGTGATCATTAAGGGTTTACTCGCCGATAAGATTAGAGCCAACGAGAAAGGGTTAATTACATACACTTCATATAAAACTAGCAATAAAACAAGTGACAAGCTACTTAACTATCAGGACAGGTCTTCTTATTGTCTCAAGTATTTATCTGTATACGTGTGTGCTAATCGCTGATTCGTGCTTATTAGTTTAGTTTATTATTTAATCATAACCAAACCGTGCCAGTCTCTCAGGCTGAACCCCCCTTGCGTTAGATTAGGTTATATAGCTAACTTAAGATATTAAAATACTGATTAGAATAACTAGATAATACATTCCACTCTTAGTGATCGACACTCTACTTACCATTATATTCATACTGACCGGGTACACTGCTCGTTAAAGTGTGTGTTATATTGATAAGTCGGCTAAATATAAATTTAAAACTTGAATACTGCTAAAACCACAACGACATATCGTGGATATAAAATTAGAGCACAACAAACACACGCATCACCCTACCATCCTGAACGGCTCTGGAGTGGCTCTGATACCACTTGTAACATCCCGCCTACTCAGACCACAATATTGTCCGCTTTGCCCGCAGGCTCACGGCTTTGCTTTTGTGGCCCTCATGTGAAGACTTCCCGGCAGGTCACCCAAGCCAGTACAACTCTCACATGAGCAGCTAATCGACTTTCTAATTATCCGTATCAATCTCAATGCCCTAGGACCTCCTTTTATAGACTAAGGAGTCCTAGTCGGCTTACAATAACTTTCTATACAAGATAAATCTTTTCTATACTTATCAAAACATTCTATACATATCTAACAAGTAAACCGCCTAAACAGTTGTAATTAATACTAACAGTATTAACTTTGACACTAGCAGCAGAAACTCTTCAGCAGTTGTAAGTTTGTGCTAGCAGCACTAACTTTGTTCCAGCAGCATTAACCACTTAGAGTATTTTTCCTTGAAGTCTTCCAGCAGTTATAATATGTGAGGACTGATATGATACACTCTTAGGATGTTACTCCTTTGTAATGTGTATATGATACTTTGAGTGAATATGATTAAGATGCGGAATCTACTTAACCACACTTAGAAGAATATTGGTTTGTGTATTGGAACAGTAATGATTTGTATTGGATTATGAACACACAATGTTAACACCAAACGATTCAATAATATTGAGAATAATATGAGTGATCTTCACTATCACTAGGGTTACAAAACCTTGAATCACTATTACAAAACTATGACTGATGATATTTTTCCCACTTGTGTCACTTGCTTGTTGTGTGTGTCAGTATCTCACTTATCACATGCATAAATATCTAAGCTAAGATCTCCTTCTTATAGACCAAAGGAGATCTTTACAAGATAAGTATCTACCGTATATATTTGACTTATTATACACAAAAGATCTTTTCAATACTTATCCTCTACAAAGTCGTATGAGACTGTTATCCATTAAGAAGTATCTTTAGATGTACTAGCAGTACTAACTTAGCAGTTAGTACTGTTAGTTATAACTTGAGCAGTCATCAAATATACACTAGCAGTTAGTACTGTTAGTGTATTTCCCTTAGCAGTACTAATCTTCAGAACATTTAATTCCCAACAATCCTCCCCTTAACTTTTGATTTACCCCAAATCAACATGTTTCTTCTGAATTAAATGAGGATTGTGAGGATCTTCCAAACACTACATAGTCAGTCTCTTGATCTGAGCTTTCCTTTGTTCTGCAAGATTGAATATCTTTCTGACCAACTCATCTGCCATTTGTGAATCACTTTCAACCTGGAGGGTTGAATATACCAAAGTCAATAAAACTGCTGCTCTGAGAGGATACTCCTTTTCTACCAACATATAAATTTCTAATCCATCTTTGGTAGAGATCCTGTGTACACCACAAGTATCAAACAATCTCCATGTAATCTCTTTAATTGGAGCTTGAAACCTCCAAATAGCTTCTCCCCCATCAGGTTCATATATCCTCTTCAATTGTACCCATAATTCCTTATCTTTGTCATCAGTTGGATCTGAGGTTCTAAACCTTTCCTGTACTAAACTCCATAACTTGTCCAAGTCATCTCTGTCAAAAGATCTCAGCATATCTTCAAAGAATTTGTGCACCTCAGTCTTTCCTCCTACCCTGATGATCTTCCACCCCTTCATTCACCCATCTGAGAACACTTCCCAATCTATAATTGGATGCTTGGCTTGGAGTGGTTTAATGTTGAGATATTCAGGAACTACCACAATCATGCTATGAACCTGTTCATTAGTCAATGTTTCCTTTTCTTTTTATGCTTCTTCCTCTGCAGGCTCTTCTTGAACTAATTCCTCATCAATCCTTTGTTTCTTAGCCTCCTCAGACTCCAATAACTCTGCTCCTCTTTTCTTATCTTTACTATACTCAGTCTCAATGATAAACTCTTATGGAACAGGCTTATGAATTCTTGCATAAGCTTCAAAATAAGCCTTCTCAATTTCTTCATTTGACATACCTTTGAAGTAGCTTTGCTTCCAGTAAGCTTGATTCTTCAAGTAGCTTCTCATGAAACTTAATTGCTCACTTCTTGAAGGCATCTTTTTCTTATAAACTTTCTTTTTACTCTGCTTACTTCTGAACTCCTCCAGTAAGTTAGTAATTGCATCTTGTTGTTCTTCTGGAGTATATTTTGCTCTCTCATCAGTTTGTAACTCTTCAGCCATTTTCTGATCTGCAAGAATCTGAGCAGCTTCATCTTCTGCTTCTGTTTGAACCTTTCTTTCCATCATATGTGCAACTAATCTTTCTTCTTCAGCTTGTCTTTCTTCTTCTGCAATCCTGTCTAACTCTTCCTCATGAAATTTCGGAGCCATTTCCTGAGCTAATTGTTCATCAAGAGATAATTGTGCTAACTCCTTCTTAGACAACTTCCTTGATGGTTCTTGCTCAGTCATTATACTATTTCCCTTGTCAACCCTTGATCTCTTTGGTTTCCTTGTGTAAGCCACACTAGCAGTACCTTGATAACCATGAGCAATCAAATCTTGAAGACTAACAGTACCTTCAACACTAGCAGTACTATGCTCTGTCCCAGCAGTACCTTCTACAAATCCACCAGTATCTTCATCAAAAGTAGCAGTATCATCATGAAACTGATCTTCTAGCCTCCCCTGAGTCTCATGCTCTCTTTGAACCAAGTGAACATATGGGTCTTGATCAATTTGGGTAATCTTCCTCCCCTGTTTGGAAGATCCCTCACCATCATCTGAACTTGGACCTTTTGATGAACTAGAAGAATAACTGCTTGAAATCACCATCTTGGCTGATCTTTTCCCTTTGAGTTTCTTAACAGTAGTCTCTAACTTCTTCACTTTCATAACCATCTTAGTGTAGACAACGGCAAAATTCTTCTTATGGCTTCTGAGTTCATCTTCCAATTTGGACACCTTTTCAGACAATTTTGTACATAAAGCCATCAATTCCTTAAGTTTCACTTTGCCCTCATCACTTCCAGGTGTGTTACCTCCTGGGAGAGGTGAATCATGGGGCAAAGACTCATAATCCATCCTAAGATGGGTTTCTGAGCCACCCTAAGTATCCATGTGGCTAAGGATTCCACCAGAAGTACTAGGTACTGCTGGTGTTGCCATGGTTGGGGTCTTATTTATGTTACTTCTGTCCTGCTCAGCTACTAAGCCAGAAACAGTAGAAGCAGCCCCTTCCATTCTGACATTGTCAGCCTCATATGCATCATTTGTTGGAGAAGGAACTCTATGCTGAGGAACATCAGAGTCCTGCCTGGAATCAGACCTATGTGTTAATGAAGATGATTGTGTTGATGAACTTTCAGATTGTGTGGGTGTGTGATGGGAGCCAACTGGGGTTGTTGCTCCTTCACCCTAATGTTGTAGCGTTGTATCAAAAAGAGGTACTGCCTCACCACCATAACCCCTTGAAGCAATTTTCATATTGCTAAAAAGTTTTTGAGTAAGCTTGGGGGTTGGATAAATTGTTTTGTGTTGAGGCAATCCATGTTTGTTCAAAATAGATTGAATAAATCTTGGATACATCAAAAATTTTGATTTACTATCAACATTCTTCACCATACCTTCAAAAATTAGTTTTGAAAAGTTAAAAATTTTGTCTGTAGCCAAACAAATGAGAGCAGTAGCAATATTACTACTGAACTATTCCCATGCGGTTTTCTTGGGGCTAAGACAATGAAGAATGGTGTGAATGAAAAATCTCCATTGTGGGGCAAAACGACTCTTTTGAAAAGTCAAATTTTGAGATTCAGTATCGTACCCCATTCTGGACAAATTTTCAAAAATTTCTGTGTTTGGCATAGCACTAATACCATCTTCATCACTCAGATGGAGATGCCTCCTGAGTGAGGATTCAGTAATAGTGATTGAATAGCCATCCACCTTAGCTTTAATTTCTTTGTCACCATTTTCAAAGGTTTTGACACTAGCAGTGTGCCAAAACTGCTTGATGTGAGTGACATAGATAGTTGGATTTAAAAGTAAAGAATACCTTATGTAAGTGTTGTTCAGAAAATCCACTATCTCATGAAAAGTTGGTTCATCCTCTACTTTTTTCAAATAAGCAACTTGATTGTGTCTTTCAACAAAGGATAAAGAAGCCATGTTAATTTCAGTAAAAAAGGGTGATTTGACTGCTGTGAATAGTGAAAATTTAGGGTAGAAAGTAGAATAAGAAAGTGAATTGAGATAAAGAATGATGATTTGCTTGTTAGGGTTTCTGATTGGACCGACTTGGATTAAAATATAACTTTTAATCGAAGATAAGGTTAATAAAATATATTAAAGGTAAAAATATCCAAAAAGCAAACCCTTAAAACAAGGAAATTGTCAGTAAAAATCCCAATTGACTTTCAACGGCTAGTTTCAAAAAGCGGTTATTTCGCACAGTACTAACGTCTGTCCAGCAGTACCATTTTAGCCTACCAGTACTAACTTTAAGCCTGGCAGTACAAACTTTTTAAGAAACTTTTGACTTAGCAGTATGAACTTGATTTTAATGAAAAACCATACTGCTAACAACCATTTGAAGAGATTAAGTGTAATGACAGACACATAATCAAGATTTCGGTTTAAATTAACCTCTGGTTGTGTGAGAACCAATGTATTCAGTTATAAATAACTGCCTGTGTACAGATAAACCCATTCAAAGGGCTTTCTTGACAGGGTTTCCAGCTCGTGGCAATTGTTGCCTCTAACAGTGTTAGATTCACTTTTGCTCGCTGTTCTTTTTATCAGATGTCCTTAGACTAACTCATTATACTAATTAAAGTATAAAATGATAGAAAGTGAGTTTTGTCAGTTACTGTCTGACCAACTAAGCCATTAATTCAAAACAAAACATCATAATAAGTTTCAAAAGAGAAGTTTTAAAGAATTTATTAATTTAGGTGTTAACCTTTGTTAATGAATTCCCAAACTCTGTCCATCATTAACCTATTATGTCAGCAACTTGAACCACCAACTTTAGCTCACACAATTGCACTTGTAAATCATCTGTGCTTATTCTCCATATCTGCAATTGTTAGTCCAAACCAAGAAAACAAAGTGCAAAGCACTTGCCTTATAACAGTATGAACATATGACTAACAATATGAAATAAACAATCCAAATTTGTACTAACAGTACAAACTTTTCAATACCAGTACCAATTGACAATGCTAGCAGTACAAATTCAATTTATGTACAAAACCACACAGTGTGAAAACATTAAGGATTAAGCATCCCAATACTTGCTACCAAGTATTGAAACCATCCTACATCAAAGGCTTTTGTGAGAAGATCTGTAAAGTTTTGATCAGAATCAATTTTAACCATTTGAATCAACTTTTTCTCATTGCATTCTCTAATAAAATGATGTCTAATTTCTATGTGTTTTGTTTTAGAGTGTTGCACTGGATTTTTAATTATACAAATTGTACTGCTATTATCAATATATATGACAGTGTTCATGAAATTGTACCCATAGTCAAGAAGTTGATTTTGAATCCAAAGCACTTGACCACAGCAACTTGCAGCAGCTACATATTCAGCTTCAGTTGTTGAAGTTGCCACAATTGTTTGCTTATTACACTGCCATGATATGAGTCTGCATCCAAGGAATTGACATCCTCCAGTTGTTGACTTTCTGTCCAAGCTTGCACCATCATAATCACTGTCTGAATATGCTACGAGGTCAAAAGGTGATTCCTTAGAATACCATAGACCCAACCTAGGTTGACCCTTGAGATATCTAAAGATTCTTTTGACTGCAGTTAAGTGAGAAACTTTAGGAGTCACTTGAAATCTTGCACATGCACAAACAGAAAACATGATATCTGGTCTTGATGATGTAAGATACATCAAGGATCCTATCATAGATCTGTATGTGTGAACATCCACATTCTCTCCATCTACATCTTTAAAAAGAGGCTTTTCTGGATCTATTGGTGTGTTTGCCACTTTTGAATCAGCAAAGTGAAATTTCCTTAGAATCTCCACAACATATTTATCCTGGCTGATAAATATGCCTTCATTAGATTGCTTAACTTGCAGACCCAAGAAGAAAGTAAGTTCCCCTATGGAACTCATCTGAAACTTATCATGCATAAGTTTCTCAAACTCTACACGCATCTCCTTCCTTGTGGATCCAAAGATGATATCATCCACATACACCTGAACTAGCAAAAGATCCTTCTTGTGCTTCTTGAAGAATAATGTCTGATCAATCTTGCCTCTTTGGAATCCATTCACTATTAAATAAGAAGCCAATGTTTCATATCATGCCCTTGGTGCTTGATGTAGACCATAGAGAGCCTTAACAACCTTGTACACCTTATCAGGATGATCTGGATCAGTAAAACCTGGAGGTTGTAAGACATAAACCTCCTCTTCAATAGTACCATATAAGAAGGCACTCTTGACATCCATTTGATAAACTGTGAAGCCCATAAATGAAGCATAGGCCAAGAATAGTCTAATTGCTTCAATTCTTGCCACTAGTGCAAAAACCTCTTCATAGTTTATACCTTCCTCTTGTGTATACCCTTGGGCTACAAGTCTAGCCTTGTTTCTGATCACAATGCCCCTTTCATCCCTTTTGTTCCTGAAAACCCATTTAGTTCCAATTACCCTTACACCCTTGGGTAAATCCACTAGCAGCCAAACCTTCTGAATTTTAAATTGGAGAAGCTCCTCTTGCATAGCTTCTACCCAGCTTGAATCATCTAAGGCTTTGAGCACATTTTTGGGTTCTATTTGTGAGAGAAAACATACAAATAAGCAAGAGTTTGCATCTTCATGCTGCTTTGATGCATAAAGAGCATTAAGAAGCCCTTGTTGGTCTGAGGAAAAAAGTTGCTTCCTAGTCTTCACACCAGATTGCACATCACCAATCACATTATCAAGGGAGTGGACTTTGTGAATCCTTGTGTGTGGTGTAGTAGGAACTTGATATGATGATGGTAGATTGTTGAAGTCCACCTCATCTTCTGAGAAATCCACTGCATAAGAGTCTCATGAGCCAGCAGTATGAACACTTGAACTAGCAGTATCAATATTTGGCCTAGCAGTATCAAGTTGGAGCTTAGCAGTATCAAGTTGGAGCTCAGCAGTACCATCATAATTTATACTTATACTGTTAACTTGATTCTCTTGTTCCTCAATCTCATCTACATTGTTTTCACCTTCAATACCTTCCTTAGCTTCACCAGTAGAGGGTTTTCCATCCATTGAAGTTGAATCCACACTTCTCCATATTGGCATCAACACATGATCTTGATCTTTCTCCTTTTCCAAACCTGCCTCATTTGTTGCATCTACAGCTTCTGAACCTGCAAAATCATTAGTTCCTGCAACAACTGGCACATAGTTCATTGATTGGGTTAGAAACTCAAGGTCAAATAGCCATTTTGGTCCTTCACCTGCAACATTAGATTTGTTTTCTAGAAATTCCACATGTAGCATAGGGGTTGTTTTTGTTCCGCTTGATGCCGATGCTTCCTTATAATGAGCACCATTGTCTTTTTTAGCTTTTCCCTACGACACAACGTAAAACCTAATGATATAATTAACCCCCCAACAACACTGCATCAAAGTTATACTTCATTGTCATTGAAAAAGCTTGATTGTATCAGTACCAAGTCATAACTAAAAAAGTTGTTAAATTTGAAGCATAAATTATTGTCTGATGTATCCAAATGTCTACTTTATTTAACTGACATGTGTGTTGAGGTTGATGTTGTTGTTTAAATTTAACTATTGATATCATGTTCTACACAATATGCGATAGCACATAATGACCGTGATGAAGTTATATAAAAAGTTTTTTAAAAATGTTTTTCCGGATATCCTTATATAGACTTTTCATAGCAATTACATGAGTCGTTGTTACAACTACAGTCGCGTATTTTTTTTCATATCACAGTTTCTTGTTCTTACATTTGATATTTATATTCCCGTTAATAATTCGTATCAATCTCAATTCCCTAGGACCTCCTTTTATAAACTAAGGAGTCCTAGTCGGCTTACAATAACTTTCTACACAAGATAAATCTTTTCTATATCTTTTGTATACTTATCAAAACATTCTATACATATCTAACAAGTAAACCGCCTAAACAGTTGTAATTAATACTAACAGTATTAACTTTGACACTAGCAGCAGAAACTCTTCAGCAGTTGTAAGTTTGTGCTAACAGCACTAACTTTGTTTCAGCAGCATTAACCACTTAGAGTATTTTTCCTTGAAGTCTTCCAGGAGTTATAAAATACTCTAGCAGTATTAACTTCAACTAGTAGTCTTAACTCTTTAACCGGCAGCAGTAACACACTTAGAGCATTTCCATTAATTCCCAAGAGCAGTCTTAACCATATGAGCAGCAGCAACTCAGGAAGCTTTAATTCCCAACAATCCTCCCCTAAACTTGATATTTTCCCCTAAAATCATCAAGTTTCATTCAAAGCTTTAACCATCACCAGGAGGATGCTTCCTGACCGGATCTAAACATACACCTTGTGTTAGAGATACTTTGAGTAATACTAACTAGCACGCAGAATTTACTAGCTAATACTTAGAAGAATAATTGTATGTATATGAATGGAACAGTGAATTGTAAGTGTATGAACAATAAAGACAATGTTTTACTTCCAACGATTCAATATTATTAATAATAATACGAGTGATCTTCAATATCACTAGGGTTTACAACCTTGAATCTCTATGAATAATTCGTACATAAACTTTAACCTAGGATATCCTTTTATAGACTAAGGATTCCTGTACAAGATAACTATAACTCTAATTATATAAGATATTCACTAATCTTTTCTATACTTATCCTATTACACGTTTATAAAACATAAGCAGTACAAACTTCTTGTGCTAGCAGTACTAAGTCAGTTAGTACTGCTAGTGCAATCTCCAGCAGTCTTCAATCTATCCTTGACAGTTTGTACTGTTAGGTTTAATTCCCAAAAATCCTCCCCTAAACTTATGATTTCTCTCCAAATCACTAAGTTTCTTTGAATTAAGCTTCATCTCTGAGTATGGGGGGATTCTTCCAAACATTACCAAGTTAATCTTTTAGTATAGGCTTTTCTTTGCTATGCAAGATCAAACATTCTTCTAATTAACACATCTGCCATTTCTGAATCAGCTTCAACTTCTAGTGTTGAACACACTAAAGTAACCAACACAGCTGTTCTGAGAGGGTAGTCTTTTTCTACTAACATGTATATTTCCAAACCATCCTTAGTAGAAATTCTATGCACACAACATGTATCAAATAACTTCCATCAAACATCTTTGATAGCAGCTTGAAACCTCCAAATTGCTTCTCCTCCATCTGGTTCATAAAGCCTTTTCAACTGAACCCATAATTCATTGTCTTTATCTTCAAGAGGATCTGAAATCTTGAATCTTTCCTGTACTAAACTCCATAACTGATTGAGATCTTCCCTATCAAATCCCCTGAGCATATCTTCAAACAACTTGTACTTCTCAGTTTTACCTCCAACCCTTATGATTTTCCACCCTTTCATTCTTCCATCTGTGAATACTTCCCAGTCTATAATGGGTGTTTTACTTGGAGTGGTTTGATATTTGTAGATTCAGGAACTACCACTATCATGTTCTTGATTTGTTCATGTGTTAAACTCTCAGTTGTAGTCTTTTGCTTCTTTGATGTATCTGACTTTAACACTTCAGCTCTTCTTTTCTCTCCTTTAGGATCTTCAGAATCATATAGGAACTCCTTTGGGACTGTCTTGTTAATTCTTGCATAAGCTTCATAATAGGCCTTTTCTATTTCAGCATCTGATCTTCCTTTGAAGTAACTTTGCTTCCAAAAGGCTTGATTCTTCAAATAGCTCTTCATGAAACTTATCTGCTCTTTCTTTGAAGGAATCTTCCACTTGTAACCTTTCTTCTTTCTTTCCTTGATTTTCTGAAATAGATCATCTAAAGCCACTTCTTTATTCTTTGATAGAATGAAATCAGTAAGTATTTCTGACCTTGCTTCCACACTTAGATTCTCATCAGACACCAATTGTACTGCTTTTGCCTTCACTATTGGATCAGTATCAATTAAATATTGAATCTGTTCTTCAAATGATTCTTGAGCAATCTGAGAATCTGAAGCAATTCTTTCTTTTTCCATTCTTTGAGCTTCCATGAAGCTAGCAACCTCATCTTCATGCATTTTTCTTGCTATTTCTTCATCAAACTCAATATGTGCTTGTGTCTTTGGCTTAATTTTCAACTGCTTTGGCTCATCTTCTATAAGAATTCCCTTTCCTTTATCCTTAGCAGTTTGTACTGCTTCCTTTTCAACCTCAGCTGTTTGTACTGCTTCTTCAACTCCAGCAGTATCTTTTTGATGTTGATCAGTACCACTTTGCTCACTTTGTTCACCCATATCTTCATTACCATTTCCACTAGCAGTACCTTCTTTCTCATCACCATTACCACCAGTACCTTCTTCAAATTCCAAAATCCTCCCCTGAGTTTCTGCATCAGTTTTCCTTGATTTCCTCCCCTGTTTGGGAGAATCATCACCATCATCTGAACTATCATCTGAATCATCATCTGAAGAACTAGCAGATATCACTACCTTAGATCTTTTCCTCTTAAGTTGAGCTTCCAAACTCTTCACTCTGAGTGTCAACTTGGTGTAGACCTTGGCAAAGTTGTTCTTATGGCTTTTGCCTTCCAGACTTTCCACTTTTTCAGACAATTTGGTACAAAGAACCGTCAATTCCTTTCTGGTTCTTCTTCTATAAGTTGTGATGATTGGGGGAGTATGAGTTATTTCAGGAATGACAATGGATGTGTGTTGGGGCTCAGTTGAGTTTACTGACCCTTCACCCTGATCAATTTGTAGCATCTCAGGAAAAAGAGGTATCACTACCCCATTAAACAGTCTACTTGCCATAGCCATATTTTGAAAAACTTTTTGTTGCAGGCTAGGAGTAGGAAAAATTTCTTTAGGTTGCTTAAGCAGATTCTTTTTCTTATTCAGAAAGGTTTGAATAAATCTTGGATACATAAGAAATTTAGTTTTACTCTTTGCATTGTTAACCATACTCTCAAATATGAACTTTGAAAAATTGAAAACTCTGTTTGTTGACAAACATATGAGAGCAATAGCAATATTGCTACTGAATTGCTCCCATGATGTTCTTTTGGGACTTAAACAATGCAAGAGAGTATGTATCAAAAATCTCCATTGAGGGGAGAAACATCCTTTTTGAAAAGTGAGTTTTTGGTTGGATGTATCATACCCCATTCTGGCAATTTCTTGCCAAATTTCAGTGTTTGGCATGTTATTGATACCATCAGAATCCTCTAACTTAAGATGTCTCCTAAGAGTGGATTCGGTAACAATAAATGATATGCCATCCACCTTAGAATGGATTTCTATGTCTCCATCTTCACTAGTTATGACAGTTGCAGTCTGCCAAAACTGTGTGATGTGAGAGACAAAAAGAGTAGGGGAAACAGTTAAAGCATACCTTATATGAGACGCGTTCAAGAAGTATACAATCTCTTAGAATTTAGGTCCATCTCCTTGCTCTGTTTTCTCTAAGCAGGCAACCATGTTGTGTGTCTTAACGAACTCCAAACCAGCCATTATTAATGATGATCATTGCAAGGTTATATCAAAAAGATGATCGTATGAGAGTTAATTGATTATGGAAAGAGCCAATTGGGTTTTATAAAGATACAGTTAGGGTTTTGAGAATTTTGCGAAAAGGATAACTATTATCTTTAGAAAGAGAATAAGTAAATATTAAGAAAGTGAATAATTATCCTCTAGAAAAACCCTATAAGTATGGTAAGTAACGGTTTTACCCAACAGCTAGAAAAATTTGTTACTGACACATTAGTTACAACGGCTAGTTGAGCAGTACAAAGTTTGCACTAGCAGTACAAACTTTGAACTAGCAGTACTAACTGTTGAAGAAAAATTTTGCTTTGACAGTATTAACCTCATATATTTTTTAGTAAACTACCAGCTATCAACGGATTTGATATGTCTTTACCAATAGCCGTTTGCTTTGGACTAGCCAACTCTTCACTGTTAGATATGGTGAGTTGATAACCATATAGTTTTTGGTAAACTATCAATCATAAACGGATTTGAGAAGTCTTTACCAGAAACCGTTTGCTCTGGACTAGTTGGTTCTTGATGTAGGTTAGACATGGTGAACTAATAACCATTTGTTGTGTGCAAAGATCACACACTAAGCTCCAAAGCATCATTCAGTCCAAAACATAAAGAACTTGTAATTCCTTTGTGCTTATCATCCATACCTGCAATTGTTAGTCCAATAACAAAGAAACAAAGTGCAAAGCACTTGTCTCTCAACAATATAAGCATATGACTAACATTGCATACAAACAAGGAAATTAATTTCCTTGGGGAACCCAAGCCATCACTGACTTAGGTTTGCCTCTTGCATCAACATAATTCATTCTCCTTAAAATAATTGAAGTACCATTAGGTTTGATAGGTCTCAAAACCCAACATGCTGATGCATTAACACCATTTCCCATATTTTCCCTAGCAGTGTTTTTAATGTTACCAGTACTAACTACTCTGCTAGCAGTATGAACTGCTGGCTTTGCAGTTGTTACTTTGGGTTTCCAAACTTGTTTGTTTACCACTGCTTTGTCATAAAAGGGCCTTTTAACAGTTGTTGGTGCTGATTTAAAAGTTGTTTTTGCACCTTGAACTATTGGTCTTGGGTAAACAGGTCTAAATGGTCTGGCAGTATGAACTGCTGGTCTAGCAGTATGAACTGGTCTTTGGCCAGAATTTAAAAGAACTGATCTAGGTATCATTCTAGCATTTGTAGGGTGAGTGGGAGGTCTTACTGAGTTCACCCTAGGACTTGAATACCTAGTTACCCTGTTGTTGCAATAAGCAGCAAGATGGTCAAAGCTACCACATGTGTAACAAGCTTTCCTATAGCAGACAAAGTCATCACCTAGTTGGTGAGACTTGAGGTTGTTCCAATTTCTTTGGTTACCTCTGGGCTTGTTTATGGTTCTATACATCTCACTATACCTTACTGATTGCCTAACTTTTCTAACATTGGTTTTAGGCCTAACAGTAGTATTCTTGACCACCTTAGGAACTTTTGGTTCCTTTATCTTAACACTATCAGGTTTAACCTTAACCTGATCAATCTCATCATCATCAGAAGTCCAATCCTCTATGGTTGGAGCGTCTGAATCCCTAGCAGAGGACACCTTGTCCTCAGAGAGTGATTTATCACTTGCACTCTCAAAACTTACTTTTATGGGCTTGTCAACTACCACATTCTCCTTTGTTTGAATACCATATTCCATCTTTGGTAATTGAAATTCCTCTAAACCAGTGTATTCTAGGTCTATGCCTGGAGGTGTAGGTATTCCTCTATAAGGAGGTGGAACAGACCTATAACCTAGCCAAGATTTAGCTTTGTTGATTATTTGACATTCAATTAATTTCTGAACACCTTTTGATGTGTACTCTAGAGTGTCAACACTTAATTGAATGTTTTCTTTATCCTGTTTAAGTCTATCAACTTCAGCTTTTAACACACTAATTTCAGCCTCTCTAAACATTAAATCTCTCTTAAGCACAACTATAGTATCACTAAAACTAGACTCATTACTTTTATAATGAACAATATGCTCTTCTAACACAGCTAAACCTCTCTTATGATTTGCTAGATTATAACTGGTTTTGTTTAGCTCTATTCTTTGTTCATCATACTGTTTTCTAAGAGTCTCTAGTTCATTTATAGCTACACAAGATTTAGAACATTTAGAAACTTGTACCTTAGAATCTGAGAAAGCCATGAGAGCCATCTCTGTAGGTGCTGCTTACTCTTCCTCCATGAAGCTCCAATCAAACCCTAAGCCACCAATGGCAAACATAGCCTTTGAGCTTGAGTCTGTAATCTCCACAACCCTTGATCCTGTTAACTTGCCTTCATAGCCCTTATTCCTTGAGTCTTGCTGTCTGGGCTTCCTGCACTCTCTTGAAAAGTGACCCATCTTGTGGCAATTGTAGCACTCAATCTTTTACTTGTCATAACCTGCAACATCATTGCTGTTTATGATTATCTTCTTGCCTGTCCTCTTCAAAAATCTCTTAGCTCTCATGCTAAGAAGAGAGAGCTGCCACTTGATGTCCATCTCTTCAATATCATCATCATTGATCTCTTGAAGGTCTTCATGAGTCAACATAGTTCCATTGTGCTGGGTAGTCAGGAAAGCACAATAGGTATTTTCATCCAAAAGTCCATTAGTACAGCTTGAAGTGCTAGCAGTACCAATATTTGAACTAGCAGTACCAACTGCTCCAGCAATTTGCACTTCTTCCACTGGACTTGAGGTACTGGGAGTTGACACAAAGGCCAAATTCCCAGAGCTTGAGCTTGAGCTTGTTTCATTAGTCTTCTTCACATCATGCTCCACTATCTTAAAGTTGCTATATAGATCCATCAGACTCATAGTATCTATGTCTGGCTTGTTCTTCCAGAAAACTACATGCATAGCCCATTCTGATGGTAGACTTCTTAGGAATTTGGAGTTGAGATCTTCCTGAGGTATCTCAATTCCAAGAATAGCAAGTTGACTCACTAGCTTCTGAAGTCTATTGAACAAGTGATCCAGTGATTCATTGCTTGTAGCTGAGAAGTTCTCAAATTGTTGCTTGAGAAGGGTCTTCTGTGTTTTCTTAGTGGCTTCATTCCCACCAAATCTAGCAACAATAGCATCAAAAAGTGTCTTGGCACACTTGAACTTGCTGAAGTTCAAAAGTTGATCATTAGGTATAGTCAATAGCGCAAGCTCCTTGCCTTAAGATCATTCTTGTACTGAGCCTTCTTTTCAGTAGTCACTGGCTTTGTCTGCACCTTTGTTTCAGTCCTACCCTCAACTACAGTTGTAGTGGTTGTTGGCTTAAAAGAGTTCCCATCTTGTATGATTTCCCAGAGTGCATAATCCTGCACTTGGAAGAATTGCTTAATTCTTAATCTCCACATATCGAACTCATTAGGCTTGAGCATTGGTAACTTAGCAGCAACATTGGGTTGAGATGTTTCCATGTCCATAACTTCTTGAAAAACAGTTCTTCTTGGATCTTCTAATTCAAAGTATCAGAAACCTGGCTCTGATACCACTTGACCGGATCTAAACACACACCTTGTGTTAGAGATACTTTGAGTAATACTAACTAGCACGCGGAATTTACTAGCTAATACTTAGAAGAATAATTGTATGTATATGAACGGAACAATGAATTGTAAGTGTATGAACAATAAAGACAATGTTTTACTTCCAACGATTCAATATTATTAATAATAATACGAGTGATCTTCAATATCACTAGGGTTTACAACCTTGAATCTCTATGAATAATTCGTACATAAACTTTAACCTAGGATATCCTTTTATAGACTAAGGATTCCTGTACAAGATAACTATAACTCTAATTATATAGGATATTCACTAAATCTTTTCTATACTTATCCTATTACACGTTTACAAAACATAAGCAGTACAAACTTCTTGTGCTAGCAGTACTAAGTCAGTTAGTACTGCTAGTGCAATCTCCAGCAGTCTTCAATCTATCCTTGACAGTTTGTACCGTTAGGTTTAATTCCCAACACTTCCAAACACCTTACTTCTTTTTCTTCTCTTTTGGAGTGAGAATCCTTTCCATTTTCTTGAGCAGTTGATATGCCATTTCATCAAAGACATCAATTTGAAGTCTGACTATTCCATTTAGCATCTGATGAACTATAGCAGGACTCAAAGGATATGTCTTCTCAACCAGCATGTAGACCTAAAGTTCGTTCATGGCCACAGTATGAACTCCACATGAATGATAAAGTTTCCAACTCAAAACTTTATTTTGAAACTGATCATGCCATACTCTATCTTCTGGATGTTGTTCAAACATAACCTTTTATCCAAGATATCATCTGGTCTTGTATACCCATACTTATCCTTGACCAGCTTCCATAAAGTCTCTAAGTCATCTCTATCAAAAATTTTGAGCATCTGTCCAAAAACTATAAACCTTTGAGTCTTTCCACCAACTCTTACTATGTCCCACCAAGATACCTTTCCATGAAATCCAGTCTTCCAATCAATGATAGGAACTTTTGTCTTCAAAGGAACAACATCAACTATTTCCTCTTCATTATCAGAAGCAATTTCTATCAATTCTTGCATTGCAGCTTTGTCTTGGTCATCATCTTCTCGTTGCTCTTGTTCTGGTTGTTCATCAACTGTTTGCTCATCTGCTTTTTGCTCATCATTCATTTTATCCACACTCTGCTCATCCAACTTTTGTTTCTTACTGCTCTCAGACTCTAACACTTCACCTGCTCTTTTTGAACTCCCCACCACCTCTTCTGTCTCCATTGGCACAAATGTGTTTACTCTTTTGGAAATCTTATAAAAAACTGCCTAAATCTTCTCAAAACTCATGTTCTTGAACTGAGCTAGCTTCCAATGATCCATATTCCTGAGATAAGTACACATTAACTTCTTTTTCTCAGCCTTGGTTAGTGGTTTGTTATTCTGTTGTTCCCTTAACACGCTTAGAGTTAACTAGAATGTTAATCTATTGGTGTTTATGACTAATGCAATGTATTGATTAATTCTAACAGTTAATGAAACGTTAATATAAAAACACACAGTATTTTCAACGTTTAAATTCTTATTAGAAATGAATCAAAGAATCTATTACCCAAGTGTTTTGCGGAACAAACACTTGGGATTGAATAGACAAGGTATGGTGTCTCCTATCTAAACTCAAGCTATGCTTAAGTGGTAACAATTCGACCCACTGAGCTATCTCAGGGATACGTTACTCTTTGTAGAAGAAAAGGGGTATTTGTGAAAGTCTAAGCTTTAATTGCACAAGAATACCTTACCCACTTTTCTCCTATCCGTTTGCTATTTATAGGCAAACATGTTAAGAGTATTGAAGATTAAAACAAGCTAAACAAATAGGAAGCGTGTCTGACAACTACTATAGTAGTTGTCATTTTCAAGAACCAATGGGATTGCGCCAAAAAGTCTTCGAGTGTCAGACCTTACACTTCTTCGACTTTTAGCCACTTGAGGGATGGTTTGTCTGACCCAGATAAGACTTGTTCTTATCTTCTTAAAACCATCCCTCATTTCCCGCCTTTTATTCAGGCATTAGGTTCTTCAGGCATTTGTCTTCAATCTTCAGTTGTTGTTGTTGAGGAGACTGGGTTCAGTGAGCTCTTGTCTAAAGCTCACTGATCCATTACCTCCTTCTTCGTCTCAAGTAACACTTCAGTGAGTACCGCCTCACTGTGTGGTGAATCTTTCTTTTTAGACTCGTCCTGAGCATCTTGAAGGTAACTCACTGAGTGAATATTCACTCAGTGACTTAGAATGTTTTCGGTTTAATTTACACTTAGCTTAATTTGTATTCAAATCTTGTTTTAACGACTCTTGGGTACTGAAGGACCCAACAATCTCCCCCTATTTGGATATAAATTATGCTTAAGTGTTTTTGATCAGTTATGAGTGAGGTAATGACTTCTGCTCATACTGAATGTACTAGAAAGTAAATAAGGACACTGAAATAATAAAAACATCATCTTATTAATATTATTACAAGTCCTAACAAAACTATACATAGTACAAGGATAGTGGTGGTGTTGGCAGATTCATTCAGTCGATCTTATAACCTAGGGCTTCAAGCTTTGGCTTCTTAGACTCTAGCTCATGTTGGTCAGGATGCTCTTGAATCTTTGTTCTCAGGTCTTGGCAGAACCTCACATTCTCAGGAGTCTTGATTGGTGAGGCCATCATGAGGAAACCCAGCATTGCCTTGATTCCTGATTGGTCAATATCACTCCATCTTTGGAAGGCTGGGTCTCCAAACTCATCAGTGAAGAACAAACCTCTTTCAGGTTGTTCGATGACCAAGTTGTTCCTGAATGGAACTCCTTCTGGGAGGGCTATGTTACAATCCAGACCAGGGACCTTAATCTCACGCTCAGCTTCAATCTTCTTTCTCTTTCTTGAGGAAGACTGAGAGGGGGCAGGTTGTTCAGCTGAAGCAGGAAGAAGAGATGGAATACCAAGTTCCTGAGGTGTTGCTGTCAATCTTTCATACCTTAGACTCAGGGACTTCAACAGACCAGGGACCACTACATTTGATTTTTTCGCTATTATTGGACCCAACTCATCCAATTCAGTGATCCCGAAGTCAGCGAATCTGAAGGGGTTATGAACCTCAAAGTTTCTCTTTTCAGCACTTCTGTTGACAGTAACAATGGCAAGCTTGGTGTTTCGATGAATCTTGACATCAGTGATTGGTTCTGGTTTCAACCTGCTTGTCATGACCCACTGATATCTCTCAATCCTGTTCTGCCTAATTTCTTCAGCCCTTTTCATTCTTTCCTCCCTTTTCTGCCTGAGAGCATATATCTCAGCATCCTGAGCTTTCACAAAGCTCTTACCACCTTCCCTTTTTGCAAGGTCTTTAGGCTCAATCCCAATCTTCTCAGCCTCTTCTCTGGCAACCTGAATGAGAGCAAGCTTGTTCGCCCTTTCTTCTTCACCTGCCTTCTTCATTGCTTCCTCTTTCTCCATATGAGCCTGAATTTCCTCATTTGTGAGAAGAAGTATTTTTCCATTTACCTCATAAGGGACCCTGACTGGCTCATCAGGGTCTTGCCTTCTTTCAGAGGAAGCAGGCACCAAGATTGTAGACTCAGGCTCAGTGGTTGTTAGAATGCCTTTGCCTTTTTCTTGGTGGGATGAAGATGGGTTTGTCTCAGGAACCTCCCCCTCAGTGTGAGAAAGAGGTTGTCCAGGTTGTTCTTCTTCAGTGACCCTCTCCCCCTCAACTGTTGCTTGACCCTCGGTGAGAGCAACAGTTGGTGCGCTCACTGAAGTTGAGGGAGCCTGACCTTTGAAGGCCTGATAGATCTCAGTCATCATTGATTTGATGTCTAAGGTGTCCTTCTGAAGAGTTGAGACCTTAGCCTCAAGAGAAGCCTGAGAAGCCTCTAGTGCAGTCATCCTTGGCCCAAGGTTCCAAGCCAAGGAAGAGGAAGATGTAGCCCAAGATGCCAAGTGTGACTCCATACGACCCAGGGAAGACTTGATGGAGTCCACAATAGAGCTGAGTCCCTGAAGATTGGAGGATCTCAGCATGTTTACCAGCTCAGCCAACTGAGTAGATTGTTGCTGGTAGGTCTCATGAGCCTGAAGAATTTTCTTGTTAAGCTCAGGGTCATCTTTCACTGACTCTTGAATAGTTTCAACGCTCTTTTGTATGTCGGTGAGAGACTCGTTGAACAACTTAAGATTATGATCAAGATTCGTCAGGGAGAAGGAGATAGATGACTTGTGCTCATTAACATCATCATGATAGGATTCCACTGATTCCTTCAGATTGACATAATGAACAGCAGCTTTAGTGTGTTGATCAAACAATTCTTCAGTTAGCCCAGTAAAGAGAGCATTGTTGGCCTTTTGTAGGAACCTGACCAATTGCCTTTCAGTAAGAGGAAGAATGTTGTCATACTTCTTGAGTTCAGGATGGCAGGATGAATCAGAATCTGAAGAATGATCAGCCTGAGATTCAGATTCTTCACCATGAGGAGAAGACTGATGCGATTGTTCAGTAGGTTGGGCATCAGTCTCCATGTCATCACCTGCCTCAAAAACTTCCTCCTCACTCTCTTCCTTGAGATCATCTTCTGAATCAAGAAGAGCCTGAATATCCCCCATAGACTCAATCTCTAAAAAGTTACCCGGCTCCTCTTCATAAGAAGACTTGCCTTGGTTTTGGCCAGGTCCTGACCCCGCCATAAAAACTGAGTGGGTTTGCTCAGCCTGGCTAACCATAATAACTGATTTCTCAGCCTGGTGTTTGGGGTCAGTTCCCAAGAGAATGGATCCGCCTGAGGGGGTTATGGGTTCCGTATCAGCGGGTGGTTTATATCCCTCTGAGTCTTTGTCCCCCTTAGCGCCTTCAAGTCCTGATGGGTGTTTTTCAGAACTATCATGAGGCACTGTTTGTGATGATTGATGGACCCCCTTCCCATCAAGGTTGTTCTGCCCTTTTGGGGATTCAGGGCCCTTGACTCCCTGAGACCCTGAGTGTGATTTCTCAGGGACGTTAGCGGGATGTGATTGGGTGTGGGTCCCCTTCCCAGTTGAGTAGTGCTGCTCAACCGAGGATTCAGGACCCTTTTCTCCCTCAGGCCCTGAGTGTGATTTGTCAGTGCCTTCATCGGGATGTGAATGGGTGGAGGTTCCTGACTCCAATGACTTGTTTTTGTTGGTGGAATCATGAGGAAAGGGTTTGCCTGAGGACACTGAGGATGATTTCTCAGTGCCCTCCGTTGGCGTTTATTTTTGGGTCAAGAGGGTCTCAGTGACGGGTGTCTCAGAGGTCTCGGCCAAATTTAACCCTTGTTTAGGGTTGTTTGAGGCATCAGTCTCAGTGGCGAGTAGTTTGGGTTTAACCACCTTACTGGACTGACCCTTCTTTGTCTTCTTCACCTTCTTTGTTGGTGAAGGTACTGGAGAAACAGCGTTCTCCCCCTGATTAACCACCAGCATGTAGTTGGTCAGGGCAATGGGTTGTACCTCAGTAATTCCACTCGTATAATTGGTCTTATGTAGGACGTCAGGTTTTGTACCTTCAATGTCAGACCTAACATAGTCAGGGCCTAATAGGTCCTGAAGCACGCATGAAATAAACCTATGATAAGACATAAGTCTTTGCCTAGATTTCCCTGAGAGCTTGGCAACAAGGTCACGAAAGATTATTCCTCCGATATCTATTTTTCTACCCTCCAGGAGACTGAACAACATCAATTGTTGTGATGAGTTCAACTGCTTCGTGGAGGATTTATTCCCTCCAAGGACCTGAATGATGAAGGTCATCAGGATCCTCCAGATATGGTGGAACCAAGTTTTAACTATTGGAGCCTTCTCCAATAAGGCTCCGGCGGCCAGTTTAGGACGCTTAGGGTCATGAGGTCCTAGAGAAAGCAATTCTGCTTTAACCTCTTGGTCAGTAGGGTTGGGCTCAAAGGCCTCAGCGAAATCAAGACCAGTAGCCTTGATGAAGGTTTTGTAATCCAGGGAGAGGGTCCTTCTCCCATTCATCACTGTGAATGTGATGATTGATTCTTTGGTGTCCTCAGGGTTGGTTGCCACTGAAGTACACCAGAATTCCCTCAAATAGTCATGGCAGATGACTGAGGGGTCTTGGTGAATGTCGTAGCAAGAAAGAAGTTTTGAAGATACTTCACTACATTCTTGTACGCATAGAACTTTTGTGGATAGACAAAGTTTCCTACCACATTATTCTTGGTGAGGTCTACACCCTCTAATGTGAATTCCACATTAGGGGCATATATGATAGCATTAGAAGAAGCCATTTGTATTGGTAGGTCTGGGTTAACAAATGATTCTGGGTTTCTAAAGGCTAAGAACATACACAAAAGATTTAGTTTTTTTTTAAAGAAAAGGGCAAAATTTTGCTTAAGATTTCTAAAAACATGTGTGTGTTTTTTTGTATGGGGTATTTATAGGGAAGTGAAGTGGAGGGTAATTTGGGTATTAAGCGGATTTTATTTATTCAAAAAGAATTTTTGGAAATTGTTTTGAATAAAATGTTTTGGGATCCGCATTTAATGCCACCACTCCACTTTCCCTGGTTTGGCGCAACTGTCAAGGTGAACAGTTGAGCAGTTCTGCAAAAGTGTAATTTGCAGAGACGAGTCATCACATATTTGTAATGTGATTGGAGAGGCATTTAATGCCAAGTGGGAATGTAGGGGCCCATAGGTGGAAGCCAGAAAGGCAAAAGAACAAATATTCTTATATTAAATAAGAAATCAGTTACCAACCTTAGACATTTACTAACTAGATACTTAGAGCATTTAAGTTAGTATTTGATGTCTCTTGAGGGCCCTGAATGACTTTTCATTCAATGAACCTGATTGTCAGGACTTGGGTTTAGTCACTGATGGTTCTAGTGTTCAGGAATTTGGGTTTAATTCATGAGGTTCAAGGGTTCAGGAACTTGGGTTTAGTTCCTGAAGTCCAATATTTCAGGAACTTGGGTTTAGTTCCTGAGGTTTCAGTGATTCTTTTCACTGAAGTACACATTGAGTCAGGGACCTGGGTTTTCAGAATTTACACTTATTTGGAGGGAATCAATCAGTGGACTGATTCTCAATGTCCAACATTCCAAGTTCAGCTTTCAGTCTAGTGAAAGTTGGTTCATCCAATGGCTTGGTGAATATATCAGCTAGCTGATATTCAGTAGGAATGAAGTGTAATTCTATGTCACCATTCATGACATGGTTCCTGATGAAATGATATCTAATATCAATGTGTTTTGTTCTCTGATGAAGAACAGGGTTGTTTGAGATGGCAATTGCACTTGTGTTATCACAAAAGATGGGAACCATCTTGTACTGAATTCCATAGTCACTAAGTTGACTTTTCATCTAGAGTACATTTGCAAAACAACTTGCTGCTGCAACATATTCAGCTTCAGCTGAGGACATGGCAACTAACTATTGCTTCTTAGCACTCCAACAGACTAGTTTTCCACCAAGAATTTAGCAGGAGCCTGAGGTGCTTTTTCTGTCCATGTTGCATCCAGCATAGTCAGAGTCTGAGTATCCTTTAAGACCGAGGCCTGAGCATTTTGGATAGTATAATCCAAGGCTTGGAGTACCTTTCAGGTACCTGAATATCCTTTTCACAGCAGTTATATGAGTTTCTCTTGGGTCAGATTGATATCTGGCACACAAACAGACTGAGAATTGGATATCAGGCCTTGATGCAAGTAGATACATCAGTGATCCTATCATTCCTCTAAAAAGAGTTTGATTTACTGGTTTTCCAGTGAGATCAGGACCAAGGTTGTTTGGGGGTACCATGGGAGTTTTGACTGAGGCATAGTCACTGAGCTCATACTTCTTCAGTAGGCTTCTGACATACTTCTCTTGACTGATAGAGGTTCCTTTATCAGTCTGCTTGATTTGAAGACCAAGGAAGTAAGTCAGTTCTCCCATCATGCTCATTTCAAATTTCTTTGCCATTAGTTTTTCAAATTGTTTGCAAAGTTTGAAACTTGTTGAGCCAAAGATAATGTCATCAACATATACTTGTACTAGTATGACATCATTATTTGTCTTGTACATAAACAATGTGTTGTCTATCTTGCCTCTGAAAAATTTGTTTTGGATCAGGAAGCCTGAAAGAGTTTCATATCATGCCCTGGGAGCTTGTTTCAGTCCATAAAGGGCTTTGTTAAGCTTGCAGACATAGTCAGGAAACTCGTGGCTTTCAAATCCAGGAGGTTGCTGAACATAAACTTCTTCTTTCAGTGCACCATTTAAGAATGCACTTTTAACATCCATTTGGTACACCTTGAAGTTCATATATGTAGCAAAAGCAAGGAAGATCCTGATGGCTTCCATTCTTGCTACTGGTGCAAATGTTTCTTCATAGTCAATGTCTTCTTGTTGATTATAGCCTTTGGCTGCAAGTCTGGCTTTGTTTTTAATGACTATGCCATTTTCATCAGATTTGTTTTTGAATACCCATTTCATGCCAATGACTGAAACATCTTCAGGACACTTGACCAAGGTCATTACCTTGTTTCTGTTAAATTATTCTAGTTCATCATGCATGGCCTGAACCTAACTTGGGTGATTAAGTGCTTCCTTGACACTCTTGGGTTCTATTATGGAAATAAAGTCCACAAATAGGCATTCATTGGCTGAGGCTGCTCTTAGTTCAGCAGCCATGCTTCTTGTGAGCATGCCCTCAGTAGGCTCACCAATTATATTGACAAGTTCTATATCCTGAGACCTAGTCTAACTGTCCTGAGGTCTTGGAAACAGATTAGAGCTTGCTGAGGCCTGATGGGTAGGATCAGGATCAGACACATGATGATCTTCAGTATCTTGAGTGTTTAAGTGGGTTGACTCATCACTGTGATTGTTTGTTTCCTGAGCATTTTGGACTGACTGAATGATTTCATCAGTACCTTGTGCTTCAACAAAATCAGTGATGGTTAGGTAAGGAAGGTTATGGGGAATGATGTAATAGGAGATGTCAGCATTTGCTTGGTACTGAGTGGAATGAGCATTTTCAGGATGATGTTCATCAGGAGGATATCTTGATGATTCATCAATACCTATCTCTTCCACTGAGTTGTTAGAGACACTGATAGCATCAGTGCTCTCATCAAAGGTAACATGAAATGTTTCCTCAGTATGCTGTCTCCTAGTTTTGAACACCTTGAAGGCCTTTGAGACAAGGGAGTATCCAAGGAAGTATCCATCATCAGCTTTGGCATCAAATTTTCCTAAGTGATCCTTGTGATTATGAATAAACACAGGACACCCAAAGACATGAAAGTAGCTGATGTCAGGGATCCTTCCCTTGAATAACTTATAAGGAGTTTTGCTATGTCTCTTGACAATGATGGATCTGTTTTGTGTGTAACAGGCAGTCTTTACTGCTTCAGTCCAAAAGTGTTTGGAAAGGACTGATCAATTTAGCATTGTTCTGGCTGCTTCAATGAGAGTTCTATTTTTCCTTTCAGCTACACCATTTTGTTCAGGTGTGTATTGTAATACCTCGTAAAAATCCCATGTCATTAATAATGTTAATCACCGAATAATTTCCAATTTATGTTGAATAACCTATTTTACCGGTTAATTTTTTTTTATCAAGCAACAATCACCAGTCACTCTTTAACGATTATGAGACTTGTCATGAATAGCTCACTTGCGCACCGACACTAAAAGTTATATGAACTCCGAAATATATCGAACCAATCTAATTAATAAACATATGAAGTATTTATTTCATCATCCATTTATTTTCTTTCTTTCTTTCTCTCTTAGGCCGAATCCAATTATCAACACAACATCACCACCACACTAAGCCCACATCAATTCTTCCTTCTTCTTTTTTTTCTTTCTTTGAACCGAGCTAAGCACAAACCCAAAAACTAACTCATATATTCAAACACTACAATTCACCTTTATATTTCTTTTCTTCTTCTTCTGTTGACTACTCGACACAAGAAAGCCCAATATATCTTCTTTTCTCTTTGCACAGCAATACATTTCTTTGTTTTTGTTTTGTTTCCTCTGCTGCTCTCTCACCCTACAAAAACAGTCAACACCCATTTTTTTTTGTTTCTTTTCTTGTGTGAGAAAACAAAAGCAAACCAAACCTCACCCTACTTCCCTTTCTAATTAAAATATTAACCTAGATACCATTTTCCATGCATGCTTTCCTTCTCAAATCCCATCATGCGCCCCATACATACTTCAACAAACCATCAGAGGCTCCATTTCTAGACCTCCTTCGACATGACGAGACTATGACCATTTGACCTCTTTTCCTCTCATTCGAACTTACCACATGCTACACATAACTTTTCTTCTTCATTTCATTATAATGAACAAGTACATCCTCTAGGTTGACTTACCTTCACCTATCACATCTTGTATTGTAAGAAGCATACCAACTGCCCACAAAGTTCACACCCTACACCTTCTACTCGACATAACCAAACCACAAGAGACATGTGATTCTTGAGGATTGCGTGTAATATGGAACCAAGACCAAAGAAGCCACCCTAAACATAGTCTACACATAAACAATATTAAACCCCATACCTTTTCTTTTGAATTATTATTGACCAAGGGATCTTGTGCTTTATATCCCCCAACATGCCCATACCTTCTCATATTTTTTGGCTGTGCAACAAGAAAAACGACATACTTTCTTCCCCCATTACCTTTTTACCACGCTCAAATCAAAACAAGACATTAGCACCCTAACTCTACTCGACTTTACCATATCATCTTACACAACAAAGACACCCTCAACATCACTTCATCTCTTTATTGGTACCATGCACAAGAAAGAATAAAATACTCTAGACCCCCATGCTTCGAACTGCCTATATAAACCCCATATCTCACTCTTTGATTCACACCTAAACAAACACAATTAAAATAAGCAAACACACTTCGTAATTCTTCCTCTAGTTCACTATCGATAGAAAGGAAGTAAGGAAGGGAAGCATTGGTTATAAACACAAGTCTTTTCGGTTCACTAGGGTTCTTGAGTTCGAGTTGGGTTGAAGAAGGAAACTAGGGTTTCTTATCGCCACTTACTCCATTCGAACGCCACCACCACCTTCGTGGTGACTGTAAGTCCTACCCCCCTTTCGATTCGTTTCGCACCTATTCACTCCATATGAACCATGCATGCTAAATATACGCACTAGTTAACGTAAAACTTACCATGTTAACCGAAAAATAGAAACGATTTATATTCAAGACCGCAACGCATGCAAACACGCTCAGTTTATATGAAGAAAGGAACATACGGACACCCATGCACATATACACGATCCAGTATACTTAATAGAAAATATAACTAAGAATAAAACACGAAACTCATGCACGCTATAGCTAGACCTCGTAGGTACTGAAGAGGATATATTAACATAAAATGAAACAGATAGAAAAAGCTATATATACGTTGAAGTTGCAAGATATAACATAGGTTGACATCTAGTCCAATGGTTGTGTCACCTTGTTTCAAACGAATGGTCCAAGGTTCGAATCATGGCAAGGCATTTTTGCCTATTTTTATTATTTTGATACCTTTACAATTTTTACAACTCCAGCCCTCAACTTTGGACAAATTAACATTATTCCTAAGCATTTATAATTTAGAAACTTATGACCATTTCAGTCCCTCGACTTGGACCAAGTTACATTTTTCTCATAAAGATTTATAGTTTAATAACCTATATATTATATCCACTTTTCATCTAATAAATATGCTTAACACATATTTTATTAAGACGACCATAGCAACGTAAAGCCATAAATCATGTAATGATTTAAATATATTATTTTTACACGACATCGATAAATATATAACATATATATACATTCAGACACATCGAGACCAAACGAACTTAATAAATACTTGTTGACTCGTATATATTTATCGACAACTATTAAGCCAATATTTGAGCCAATACTTACAAATACATTTTGTTGTAAGCTTTTATTCTTGAACTTTAAGCATCTAAAATACACGAATCCGACATTATCACATTTGAAGGTCTTCACACTCGTCATTTCACATCGAGCCTAGAACAATCAGATCTAAACTTATCATGTTACTCTAGGTCGCAAGTCGGAGCTATTCACTTACATCACTTGATCACTACTTGACTACTATATCACTAAGGTGAGTTCATAGTCCCACATTTTTATACGTTTTCAAACCCCGTGGGGAGATACATGCTACTACTTTTTATGATCACAATTGCTCGAAAACTATATGTTTATCCAAATGTGTTATTGCCTAAGTACAACTATTAGTATATTGATTACTGTCGATACTATCAATTACTGTTGATACTATTATTATATCGATTACTGTCGATTACTGTTGATACTACTATTATGTCGATTACTATCAATACTATCAATTACTGTTGATGTTACTATTATATCGATTTCTGTCGATACTACCAATTACTATTGGTACTCTGTTAACACTTTGGTTTCATGAGCTTAGTGCAATAATAACTACTTTCGATTTATGGGTGTAACAACGGAACCCATTACCTCTTAAACTTGAAATCTTGTGATCAATTATTTTACTACTAAACACTATGGATTCACTCAACCTTTGTGTTGACTCTTTTAAGCATGTTTTATCTCAGGTAACTAAGGAATCTCAAAGCACGGAGTTGGCAAGGGCATTGGAAACCTACCCCTTTTTATTTCAAATAATTATATCATTCTTTTCAAACTCATCATCACTTTTGTGAAAAGCTATCTCTATTGGAAAACATCGTGTAACTTCGAATACTGAGTTTTCATTGAATGATATAAATTCTACTTTTAACAATTATCTATGCTTACGACTGTGATCTAATTGGTAATACCCCGTTTAAGTCTTCCGCTGCTATCTAAATTTTTAACGGGGTGTTACATGTATGGTGAGGAAAATTTTTGGGAAATTCATTTCTCATCACAGAAACATTCAAGTTCATAATTTTTGAACTCTGTTCCATTGTCAGTCCTAATCTGTTTGACCTTGATGTCATTTTGATTTTCAATGTTCCTGACAAAGGACATTATTGTTTCAGCTGCCTGACTCTTTTTGATCAGGAAGTATACCCAAGTGTATCTTGAGTATTCATCCACAATGACCAGAGTATATTTCTCATGGTTAATGGATCTAGGACTAATTGGTCCAAATAGATCCATATGGAGAAGATGTAGGCAGTTCCTGATGGAAAAGTTGGTTTTGGTTTTAAAGGATGCTCTGTGATGTTTACCTTTTTCACAAGCTGAGCATGGTTTATCCTTTGAAAACACAAGAGATGGTAAGCCAAGGACCTTGTTTTGTTTAACAAGGTTGTTTATGTTTTTGAAATTCAGGTGGGAGAGTCTCTTATGCCAAAGCCAATTGAGAGTATCAGTGGCCTTGGTAAAGAGACAAGTTCCATTCTGAGTCAGACTGGACATGTCCAACACATAAACATCATGTCTTCTTGGTGCAATAAGGACAACTTCCTTATTAGCATTGAAGATGATTCCTTGTTTATCATCAAACTGAACTATGTATTTAGCATCACATAGTTGACTGACACTGATCAAATTGTATTTAAGACCATTTACATAAGCTATCCTAGTAAAGACTATACCATTGCAGTTTACTGAACCATAACCTTCAGTGAGACATGATGAGTTATCAGCAAATATCACTTTGGGTCCTGATTCATCAACATACTTGTGCAGATACTCCTTCACACCAGTCATGCTCCTTGAACATCCACTATCTAGATGCCAAACAGGATCCCTGTCATGTTTCTGCACAAATAGTAAACTGGGTTAGTTCTTTCTAGGATTCCACTTCTTGGAGGGCTTAGCTTTGGGGGTCTTTTTAACATTTACAATTGATTTATGGTCAGAGGTGGAGTGGACTGAGCTACCACAAATTATGCATTTGATTGCAAATGTAGACTCAGTAGACTGAGAGGCTGACTTTGTCATACCTCTTCTGGCCTGAATGGCCTTATCACCTCCTGAGGTGTTATGAGTGGAACTTCCACTATTTTCACAACAATTGTCAATTTGACAATCCTTAGGATGGTGTTCATTGAACCCACAGTAAGGGCAAGGTGCAAAAGGTTTTGCCTTTTGTTTCTGTTTCTGTTTAGAATCAGAAGGGTAGTTTAAATACTGAGCTTTAAGGCTTGCCATCTTTGATGTGACTGAGTGTGTTTTATGATCAGAGGTCCTGTGATCATCCTTTTTGCAAATCATGCAGTAAAGAATTCTATAGTAATCATCAGTGATATGATTGGTATAGTTACACAGTTCACATCTTTTCAGGGGTTTTGAGGGTTTGGGTTTGGTTCTTGAGGAAGCTGGTTTTTGTTCCTTCTTGGATTGAGAAGGTTTCTCAGAAGATGCAATCTTCTCACCCAGCCTCCTGACCATTTCAGCTAACTGATCAAATTTAGAGTCAGGGCTTTAGGTAATTACTTCAGAAGGGACTAAAGATGATGAGTCATCAGTATTTACTGAGACTTCAAGTGTTGAACTTTTCAGGATTGTTTTTCCCATTCCTGACCTCTCCTAAGGAGAGTCTTGAGAGTAGACCATTAGTAGGAGGCCTAAGTTGGGTGCAGCACACTGAAGGGTATTCAGTGGTAGGAGTGGTGGATATGATTCTGATTCAGACTCATTCACTGACTCAGTATTACTGAGTTGTTCAGTGAGTTCAAGCTTACTGAGTTGTTCAGTGAGTCCAAGCATATTTTTCAGGGCCTGACTTTCAGGAAGCAAGATCTTTCCAGTCTCAAAGTTTGGTAACTTACTGACTGGGTTGTCCCTGACAATCCAGTCATTTGACTTGGGAAGCATTTCTTGCTCAAATGATATGCCAGCTGGAACAAAGGTCAATTCACTGGGACTCACATAGGGGTTAACCATGTGATGGTCAATTCCTATTGTTTTCCTAGGGATGAAACCCACAGTATCAAAGACCTTAGGGTTCTTTTTGGTCCAGCCTTGGATGACAGCCTTTTCTTTGTTAAGTTCAGTTTGTAGGGCTTGGTTTTGTTTCAAAATTTCAGTGTTCTGAATTTGTAGAGTAATTGTTTCTAATTTGGCTTGCTTAAGTACATGCAATTCATCTCTACATTTATTCAATTTAGACACTATGTTGTTATATTTTGAAAACATGTTAAGCCTTTGTTCCTCAACAAATTTAAGATATACACAAATATAATTCATGCAAGACTGCCAATCAGAATCATCATCCATAGAAAGTAAAGTGTTTACCTTCTTCATGTTTATGTTTACCCACTCTTCATTCCTTGCATGGCTTTTCCCAACAGCCACCTGATCACCTTCAGAGAGTGCCATCAGTGCACTCACTCTAATTTCCTCATTTGAGGAGACCTCTTCTTCATCCCAATCATAAGCTTCAGCTACTAAAACCTTGTTCTTTGCCTGAACAGGTTTGGATGTTTGAGCAGCCTGAGACATAGAGGGATTAGTTTCAAGAATTGCAAGTTTAGCCTTAGCTTTCCTATATTTTGCTTCAAAGTCTTTTTGACCCTTGTTTTGAAATTGTTGGGTCGACTGAAACATTCTAGGTTGAAACTTGCTAGTTCCAGAGGAACTATTTCCTGAAAATTTGTAAGAGGGTTCTGAGATGGTTTTAGAATAACAGTCCCTAGCAAAATGACCCTTTTTACCATAATTAAAGCATTCAGTGGTTTCATTTGCTTTTCCTTTTGAAAAGTTGGACTGGTTTCTTTTGATGAAACGTTTTGAACTAGCAAGAAGTGTCATCTCTTGGAATTCCAAGTTTAAATCTTTGAGGTATTCATCACTAGTCCTTTCATCAATTTCATCCTCAAAATCCTCTTGGAAATCCTGCACAACACCATTAGTATAAAAAGTAGTTGATATGGGTGTGGAGGTCAAGGCCTTTTTGGACTTAAGAGCTTTTGAGTCAGGGTATCTCCTTGAGATTAAGTTGTCTTCATAGACAAACTTCTCATAGATCTCAGGGAGCTCAAGGGTCTAAATGTGATTAGCATTCCTCAGGCCTTGTGAGAAGTTTAGCCACTTCTCAGGGAGACTGTTGACAAAGCCAACATTTGTCTCATGCTTAGACAAAACTACACCATCATTTGATAGTTCGTTTATCAAGGTCTTGTGTCTGGTATAAGTCTGAGAGAGACTTTCAGAGTCTTTTGCCCTGAAAGTATTATACTCAAGTTTCAGGTCCATGACCCTATTTTCCTTGGTATCTGAGGGACCCTCAAAGCTATTGACCAAGTCATCCCAAGTTTGCTTGGCTGTTGAACAGTTGATGACCGATTCCATTATATCGTCAGGAAGACATGATATCATGATGCTTTTCAGGCATTGGTCTTGATTGACCACCCTCCTCTCATCAATGGTCCATTGAGCCTCAGGCTTGTTTAGCCCTTCAGCAGTCTTTGGGATATAAGGACCATCTTTGACACAAATGATGTAGTATGGTTCCATACCAGTCAAGTAGCAAAGCATTCGCTTTTTCCACTTGCTAAATTTACCAGCTTCAAGTCATGGGGCAACAGCTTAAAAGCTTCCACCCTTTTTGTCGACTAGCTGGGGCACATTTGCATCGGTCATAGTAGGATATTGGTTTTAAAAACCTTGAGCACTCTTGGTTAATTTTGAAAGATTTTATAAACCAGAGGCTCTGATACCACTTGTTGTTCCCTTAACACGCTTAGAGTTAACTAGAAAGTTAATCTATTTGTGTTTATGACTAATGCAATGTATTGATTAATTCTAACAGTTAATGAAACGTTAATATAAAAACACACAGTATTTTCAACGTTTAAATTCTTATTAGAAATGAATCAAAGAATCTATTACCCAAGTATTTTGCGGAACAAACACTTGGGATTGAATAGACAAGGTATGGTGTCTCCTATCTAAACTCAAGCTATGCTTAAGTGGTAACAATTCGACCCACTGAGCTATCTCAGGGATACATTACTCTTTGTAGAAGAAAAGGGGTATTTGTGAAAGTCTAAGCTTTAATTGCACAAGAATACCTTACCCACTTTTCACCTATCCGTTTGCTATTTATAGGCAAACATGTTAAGAGTACTGAAGATTAAAACAAGTTAAACAAATAGGAAGCGTGTCTGACAACTACTACAGTAGTTGTCATTTTCAAGAACCAATGGGATTGCGCCAAAAAGTCTTCGAGTGTCAGACCTTACACTTCTTCGACTTTTAGCCACTTGAGGGATGGTTTGTCTGACCCAGATAAGACTTGTTCTTATCTTCTTAAAACCATCCCTCATTTCCCGCCTTTTATTCAGGCATTTGTCTTCAATCTTCAGTTGTTGTTGTTGAGGAGACTGGGTTCAGTGAGCTCTTGTCTAAAGCTCACTGATCCATTACCTCCTTCTTCGTCTCAAGTAACACTTCAGTGAGTACCGCCTCACTGTGTGGTGAATCTTTCTTCTTAGACTCGTCCTGAGCATCTTGAAGGTAACTCACTGAGTGACTATTCACTCAGTGACTTAGAATGTTTTCGGTTTAATTTACACTTAGCTTAATTTGTATTCAAATCTTGTTTTAACGACTCTTGGGTACTGAAGGACCCAAGATATTCTTTTCTTCTGCCGTCTTGGATGCAAAGAACTTTCTTTTCTTTTCAAAGAATTTTGCAAGTAATTTTGCTCTTTCAGCCTCAGACAATTCTTCCCTTTCTTCCTGTTGCAACCTTTGAGCCAATTCCCATTCTGCATCACACTTGGCTTGTAATTCTACCTACTCATTAATTAGTGCAATGTTCTTGGCCTCTTTCTCAGCTGCAACCCTTTGCTTCTCTGCAATCAATCTGTTTTCTTCTTCATATTCAGCTGTCAACTGTCTGGCAACTTCTTCATCTGCTAGCTCTTGTTCTTTTCTTGATAAAGGCTTAACTACAGGTTCTTCAATAAGAATTCCTTTGCCCTTACCCTATGGTTGTTGTTGAACAAGTGTTGTTGTTGTTGTAGTGGACTGAGTTGGTTCACAAATGACAAACCCTTTAGCCTTAGGTCTTGAACTCTTTAAAGACTCAAGGGTTTGAGCTATGGTAAGTTCTTCAACAGTTGTAATTGCTTCAGCAGCACTAACAGTCTTTTCCTCTGTAGCAGCCCTAACTAATATATTAGCAGTATAAACTGATACACTAGCAGCATTAACTTCAGCAGTTTCCACCATCAGCTTAGCAACTTCTACAACCTTACCAACATCAATCCCAGCATCAACACTAGCAGTATTTAGTGGTTTAGCAGCATCAACATCTTCTTAAACCACATCATCATCAACAATAAACTGAGTATCTTCTTCCATAACAACTTCATCCTCTATTTGAGTATCCTCCTCTACATCATTGTCTTCATTCCTCCCCTGTTTGGGAGCATCCTCCCCCAAACTTTCTTGAATTGCAGAGGACTCAACTCTAGCAGCAGTACCCACCTTGTATAACCTCTTAAGGTTATGGGTTCTTGACCTCTTCTTTCCTTCAAGCTTGGAAACTCTCTTCGTCAAATAAGTAATGTCACCTTGTTAGGAGTGGAATGTCTTTGTGAGATCAAGAACTTGTTGTTTCAAAGTGGTACAAGTAGCCATCAATTCCTTAATAAGTTGCATACTACCCTCACCAATTCAGATTGTGCTACCTATCCCGAGAGGTGGATCACTAGGTATGTTAGACTCAGTCTCAAACCTAGTTTGAGCTTCTGAGCCCCCCATGGTTTCTTGGCGCCTGGGGATTCCATCACCTGAATCAGTTCCATGGGAACTAGATCCATTAGATGTTGGCTTGGATTGGGACTTAGTGTTGTTACCACTGTCCTGCTCTGCTTCTAAGCTAGAAGCAGTAGTGGCAGCCCTTTCCAAACTACCTCCCTTATCCTTATTAGTAGCCTCATCTGCAACCATACTAGCACTAGCCTGAGGTAGCTCAGTGCCCTTTTTCTTTGTGAACCTACGGGTATAGTTCTTTTGTTGGGGAGATGATGATGGTAAAACAGTGGGTGTGTGATGGGTTTCATTTGGGATTACTGAACCTTCACCCATTTGTGTTTGAGCTAGTGCCACCATTGTTGGAAACAAAGGTGTCACTCTCTTTGAAAAATCTTTTCCCACCCTCTTCATGTTAGCAAAAATCTTTTTGGTATGAAAGGGTACAGGATAAACTCTTTTGTGAGTTTTCTTATCAGTAAATTGTTTTTCCAAGAAAACTTGTAAAAACCTTGGATATATGTAAAATTTATTCGTTGATTTATCCAAGTTTTTAACCATACCATCAAAAATCATCTTTGAAAAATTAAACTTCTGGTTTTTAGCCAAGCATATTATAGCAAAAGCCATATTAGTGCCAAACTCATTCCATGAAGTTGTTTTGGGACTTAAGCATTGTAAGATGGTATGAATCAAGAATTTCCACTGTGGGGAGAAGTTTGCTTTTAAAAATTTTAAGGAATCATTTTTCTTCTCATATCCCATCAGTGCAAGGTTTTCAAAAATTGCAGAATTTGAGAGACACTCAATACTGTCTTTAGAATCTACTAGTTGAAGAGATCTTCAAACAGAATTCTCATATCTTGGCCATCTACAACAGCCTTAATTTGTACTTCACCATTGAGTGTTATGGCCTTAGCAGTAGACCAAAACTGTTCAATATGGGAACGATATATAGTAGGATTCACAGTTAATGCAAACCTTATAGGGTTTGCATTCAAGAAATCAATGATTTCTGTGAACCCTTCAGACTCTTTTGGTTTTCGTAAAAATGCAATCATGTTGTGTGTATCAGCAAAGGAAAGGTTCGACATTGTGTGATTTTGTGAATTCGTGTTGGGTTTTGCAATTAGATGATAAAATGGAGTTAGGGTTTGAATTTGAGAGAATTATGTGCGCGTGAATTCGATTAAATGAATGATTTGGGGATTTAAACCCTTAATCGAAGAAGTTACATAACCGTCCCCTGCACTCTCAAACTCAGCAGTAGAAACCTAGCAGCATTAAGTTAAGCTTGGCAGCATTAACTTATGCCTAGCAGTAGTAACTCAGTTTCCACTTCAAACACCTTATTTATCAGCAGTCCATCACTTGTCTTTGCTTATCCTGCAAAATATTAGTCCAAAAACCACAAAAACACAAGCAATAACATATCCATAATAATCACAACATGATTAGACTTAACAGTTTTAAGTAAAACCAACAGCGGAAACTAGCAGTATTAAGTATAACTAGTAGTACTAATTACACTTAACAGTAGAAACTCATTTTATCTTAAATAACAGTACTAATCCTTACAAAACTTTACAAAAACATAAAGAGATCAAGGATTTTAAAGATTTAACATTCCAATACTGGCAATCAAATATTGAAATCTACTTACATCAAAAGCTTTTGTAAGCAAATCTGCAACATTCTTGTCAGTATGGATTTTAACCATCTGAATTAGTTTCTTCTCATTGCAATCTCGTATAAAATGATGTCTAATCTCTATATGTTTTGTTTTTGAATGAAAAACAGGATTTCTAATTATGCAAATAGTACTGTTATTATCAATAAAAATCTTGGTATGCATAAAATTGTACCCATAATCAATTAATTGATTCTGAATCCAAAGCACTTGTCCACAGCAACTTGAAGCAGCCACATATTCAGCTTTTGTTGTGGAATTTGCAACCATAGTTTGTTTCTTGCACTGCCATGAAATCAATCGACATCCTAGCAATTGACAACCTCCTGTTGTAGACTTCCTATCCAAGCTTGCTCCAGCATAATCACTATCAGTGTAGGCTTCCAAATTAAAAGGAGATTCTTTTGGATACCAAAGGCCCAATTTAGATTGACCTTTCAAGTATCTAAAAAGCCTTTTCACATCATGTAGATGTGAAACCTTTGGAGTAACTTGGTATCTTGCACAAACACACACTGCAAACATTATGTCTGGCCTTGAAGATGTGAGATACATCAATAAACCAATCATTGATCTATAAAGATGAACATCCACATCTTCACCATCTTCATCTTTGAGCAAAGGCTTCCCAGTCTCCATATGTGTGCTTACAGTTTTTACATCAGTATACCCAAATTTCTTCAAAATTTCTGCAACATATTTATCTTGACTGATAAATATACCATCAGTTTTCTGCTTCACTTGCAAACCTAAAAAGAAAGTAAGTTCTCCCATAGAACTCATCTGAAACTTTTCATGCATAAGTTTCTCAAATTCAATACACAGCTCCTTCCTTGTAAATCCAAAGATGATATCATCTACATAAACCTGAACTAGCAAAATATCATCCTTGTGTCTTTTGATGAACAAAGTCTTATCAATCTTTCCTCTGTAAAACCCATTGTCCAACAGATATGTTGACAAAGTTTCATACCATGCTCTAGGAGCTTGATGTAGCCCATACAGTGCTTTTTCAACCTTGTAAACTTTATCAGGAAATTCAGGATCTTCAAATCCTGGTGGTTGACAAACATAAACTACTTCTTCAATTTTCCCATAAAGAAAAGCATTTTTGACATCCATCTGATACAAAACAACGTCTTTAAATGAAGCATAAGCTAAGAACAACCTAATTGCTTCAATTCTTGCAACTGGGGCAAAGACTTCATCATAGTCAATCCCTTCTTCTTGTGTGTACCCTTGAGCTACCAATCTTGCTTTGTTTCTAACCACAATTCCTCTTTCATCTTTCTTGTTCCTGAAAACCCATTTTGTACCTATAGCCCTCTTTCCTTTAGGCAAATCTACCAGAGTCCAAACTTCTTGTAACTTGAATTGCAGCAACTCTTCTTGCATAGCTTCTACCCAACTGGACTCCTTTAATGCTTAAATTGGATTCTTGGGTTCTGCTTATGATAGAAAAAAAGCAAATAAACAGTTTTGAAGATCTTTATGACTGTTTCTTTGTTTAATAGTTCTAATAAAGAGCCCTTGATCTGTCAAATTCTTGGTCATCTTCCTTGTTTGTACAGCAGAATGTACATTTCCAATCACTTGAGTAAGAGGATGTGTGTTTGTGAATCCTTGTAGTTGTAACTGGACTGACAAGAATTGTAGGATCCAAATTGCACATGTCAGCCTCATTACCATCAGCTTCATCATTAGTATCCTCCCATACTTCTTCCAATATAGGCATGTCTGGATCATCTGAATATTCACTACTATCTTTTTCACCGATAGCATCATCTTGTATGCCAACAGCACCAACAATTGGTCTAGCAGTATTAACTTTGTTAGTGTTGTTACCATTACTAGCAGTGTTAACACTATTAGAACTGTTATTTTCATCCTACTTTGGTTCATCACTTGAATGCTTGACTTCTTCATCAACCTTTTCATCATCAGTTGAAGATTTGACATCATCTTCTTCAGAACTCTTTGGATCTTGTGTTGAGAATGGTGGATCAGCAGTCCACAATGGTAGCAGAATGTAATCCTTTGCAGGTTGTGTCTCCTTACTAGCTTGACCTGCATCAGTATTAGCTTTTGTACCTGCAAAAACCATTAGATTGTGTACCTGCAACAACTAGCTCATAATCCATTGTTTTTGTTAGTGCATCAATATCAAACAGCCAATTTGGTCCACTACCTGCAACACTAGGTGTATTCTCCCTAAACCTAACATGCAGATTCTCTTCCACTATCCTTGTTCTACTATTGAATACCCTAAAAGCCTTACTATTCAAAGAGTATCCAACAAAGAATCCTTCATCAGCCTTACCATCAAACTTGCCTAGATGATCTATGGTATTGAGAATTGTAACAGGACACCCAAATGGTTTCATAAAGTTTAAGGATGGTTTTCTACCATGAAAAAGTTCATAAGGGGTCTTGTTATGAGGCTTAACAACTAACACTCTATTTTGTACAAAATGTAGTTGGTAACTTAGAATCAACTAACATTGTTCTAGCAGCCTCAATTAGTGTCTTATTTCTCCTCTCTGCAACACCATTTTATTGAGGAGTTCTAGCTACACTATACTGTCTCATTATACCTTTCATCTCACAAAACTGATTCATATCCTTATTCTTGAACTCAGTTCCATTGTCACATCTTATCACATTTACCCTGTGATTTACTAGATTTTCTACCCTTGTTATGAAAGACTTAAGAATTCAACTGGTTTCATCTTTAGTTGCTAAAAAGAAAACCCAAGTAAACCTACTATAATCATCTGTGACAACTAGGCAATACATCTTTTTCATTAAACTTTTTACAAATGTTGGTCCAAACAAATCCATATGCAACATATGTAAAGGTAAGCCAATAGAGTTCACTGTTTTGGACTTACAAGAGGCTCTGTGTTGCTTTCCCTTCTGACAAGCAACACAATTTTGATCATTTTCAAAAAGTTTTGAAGGTAAACCTCTTACAAGATTTCCCTTAACCAATTTGTTCATTGTTTAAAAATTCTAGTGACCTAGCCTTCTATGCCAAAGATTAGATTAATCAGATGTGGCCTTTGCAAAGAGATAAGTTAAACCTCCTTTGGGAACCATGTTCTCTAAATCAACACTGTATATAGTATCTCTTCTAGGAACTTTAAGTAAAACTTGACTTTCATCAATTAACTTAAATTCAGGAGACAAGACAATACATTCAGTGTCATTAAAGAGAACACTATTCTTTTTGTCACACATTTGTGAGACACTAAAGAGATTGAACTTTAACTCTTTAACAAAATACACATTCTCAAAATCTAGTTTACTAGTTCTTATTGTACCTCTGCCTGTGATTTTCCCTCCTTTGGGATTGCTCCCAAAAGCAACATATCCTCCATCAATTTCTTCATAATCAGTAAGATAGGACATGTTTCCTGTCATGTGCCTTGAGCTTCCACTATCAATGACTCCTTGATCTTGTAATTCCAACTGTGGATTGCCCTGCACATAAAGTAAGAAAATCAGTTTCTCTTGGGGACCCAAGCCATTACTGACTTGGATCTGCCTTGTGTATCAACATAATCAAATTTCTTTAGGATGGTTAATGCACTGTCATGTTTGGAAACATGGTCTAAAACTTTAATCTTTGGTTTCCAAACCCAACAAGCTGAGGCCTTAACAGCATGAATATAGTTTCCCTTAACAACAATTTTTGCCTCAGCAGTAGAAACTACTACTTTTGGCTTATGTAACACCCCCAAAATTATCGCAGCGGAAGATTATGTCATTGGGGTATTACTTCTTAGCACATAGTACAAGTTACAGAAAACGACTCTAAATGAGACGTTTTGAAATAATTTATCATTCGATACAATATAAAGCATCAGAGTTTACAAAGAGGTCCCACAAGTTTAAGTGATAAACATAAAAGTTTAAAAGTTTTATCGAATGATAATGATGCATTGTCTTCAAAAATATTCGTGCGCCTTCACATGCCAGCTAATAGAGAGCTGAGATAAAACATGTTAAAAAGTCAACACAAAGGTTGAGTGAATCCATAGAGTTTAATTAAATAAATAGTTGATCACTATATAATTCAGTTTGTAAAGAGGTGAAATTGCAACGAATACAAAGTCGGAAAAGTTATTATTACCCTAAGCTCATGACACCGAACTTTAACGCATCAATGGATATTCTAAACGAATATAAATATGCCCTTTGTCAATAGGTAATAGCCAATCTACCTAGAATTTACAAATACAGTACACATGGTAGCCGAACTCAGCATACCAATGTGGGGGATGTCAGTCCCAAATAGATCTATTCACGGCATTCGCGTTTACACGCATGTAATTAACGGTTTCACGATTAAAGGGACTTTCAGGCTATAGGTAAACACTTAGGCAATAATAGTATCTGGAAAGCATACAGTTTCAAAAGATTGTGATCGTAAGTAATATAGCATGTATCTCCCCAAATTGGTTTATAAACAATTTAAAGAGTTAAAGTGGGGCTATGAACTCACCGAAAGCCAAGTGAACAATCAAAGTGAATGTAGTGATGAATAAACCGCAAGTGTCCTCGAGCAACCTAGACATATACGCGTGTCTTAGATTCTAAAAAAATAAGGTAAGTATGTCTATATGCCTTATAGATTATTATTTCAATTATGTTTGGTACATAATATAAATAAGTGTCTAGATTTAGTTTGACACTTTAAAATAATTACAAGTCCAAATTATGTAAGTTATCCCAAAAATCAAGTCTTATGTCAATTTAGTCCATAAGTCCAAGACAAGTCATAAGGTTCAATTTAAGTCCAAGGGTTCAAATTTAGTTAAAGGGTTTAAATTAAGTCGAAAGGGTTCAAATTACTTCAAAAAGTTCAATTTAAGTCAAAGAGTTCAAAATATATTAAATGGTTAAATATTCAACTCAAAGTTTCCAAAATATGTCATAAGTCCAACTTTAGTCATTTTTAGTTTCTTTAGTCTACGGGAGGATTCACGGGTCTATTTCCGATAGTGGGTCCTACCACTTCGGTTTTTTTATGTAAAAATAGTCAAGAAATGTTAGTTGTCAAGTTTCTAATAGTTCAAGGGTCAATTTTTATAAGTTAATAACTTTTTACAAATTTTAAATCCATTGCTGTTAGAAATTTTATAACAATGTCCATGTTCAAAAATTCATTATTCGCAAACCGTAAGTCAAAAAATTATGTTCTTTATATCCTCGGAAAGATATTTGAGTGTACTAACTAGATTTATGGGTCCCACTGTGTCAAAAATTATCTAACAGTAGTTAAATTACCAGTTTACCCTTAACTACCTAGTTCTGATTTTATCAACATCACAACAGTCTCGGTAAACATGCAATATCTAGAGTTCTACAAGCCCGTTTAACCCCATTTTTGCGGCCACATTTAAGTTAAGATGTTAGCTACAATTCATAAAACTGGGCCAAGTAATGAAAATTAATAGATCAATGAGCTTTTATGTTTAGAATCTGTTACTCAAAATTTGACATGTTTCACGAAAACTTTTTAGTTTAATCATTGTAATGAGTTACTCAATGAAATACCCGGAAAAACGAACGTAAGACATTGATCTATAACCACATGTTTTTAGTTAAGGTCCAAAGTCCATTGATAAAATCAGTTTATTCTGTTATTACCCCTGATCAGAAAATACTTTTGCATGTCTAGTCCTTTTATGGTTTCTAGTGATTTAGTCTATGTACCAAGCATGATTACGTATAATAAGCATTTATAGCATATAAAATACATAAGAAAAACATGTAATCTTAGTAATGAAATGAAAATTTGAGTGGTTGATTCCTCACAATCGTTGATGAACAAGAAAACAAACAAGAGATCAAGAACACTAATCCTATATTTACCACAAATCTTGCACCCTTTTCTTCCAACCTTTTACCCAACTTTTATACCCTTTTTAACCCAAGAAAATACTCCATTATCTCAGCCCTTTAACACAACAAATATGATGATTTTGATGATGAAATGATGGTGGTTTGTTGTGATAGTCAAAAGAATAAATCTAGAGGTGTGTAAACCTTGAAATATTATGATTTTGGTGGTGTTTTGATGGGGTTGGTGATGATGGACGAATTTTAGAGGAAGGAGAGGGAGAAAATGAGTTGTCTTTGCTCACATTGTGAGATGGAAATGCATGTATGTGTGGTGGTGTTCAAGGCATGCAAAAGCCTTGGACAAGTGTCCTTGTATGCATCAAATGTAAGACACATAAGTGTCTTGTATGCATAACACTTGCACACCACATAATTACACATAAAATGAGTTATCAACCATAATAATTTCATGGATTTAGTGATAGTGGAGGGTTTTGTTGTTCATTTTGTGCATTAGTATTGTTTAGTGGGTTTAGTTTGGTCCCCGGTAATTGTTTAATGGGTTTATAAACAATTTACAGAGTTAAAGTGGGGCTATGAACTCACCGAAAGCCAAGTGAACAATCAAATTGAATTTAGTGATGAATAAACCGCAAGTGTCCTACAAGAAACCTAGACATATACACGTGTCTTAGATTCTAAAATAATAAGGTAAGTATGTTTATATGCCTTATAAATTATTATTTCAATTATGCTTGGTACATAATATAAATAAGTGTCTTGATTTGGTTTGACACTTTATAATAAATACAAGTCCAAATTATGTAAGTTATCCCAAAAATCAAGTCTTATGTCAATTTAGTCCATAAGTCCAAGACAAGTCATAAGGTTCAATTTAAGTCCAAGGAATTTAGTTAAAGGGTTTAAATTAAGTTGAAAGGGTTCAAATTACTTCAAAAAGTTCAATTTAAGTCAAAGAGTTCAAAATATATTAAATGGTTAAATATTCAACTCAAAGTTTCCAAAATATGTCATAAGTCCAACTTTAGTCATTTTTAGTTTCTTTAGTCTACGGGAGGATTCACGGGTCTATTTCCGATATTGGGTCCTACCACTTCGGTTTTTTTATGTAAAAATGGTCAAGAAATGTTAGTTGTCAAGTTTCTAATAGTTCAAGGGTCAATTTTTATAAGTTAATAACTTTTTACAAATTTTAAATCCATTGCTGTTCGAAATTTTATAACAATGTCCATGTTCAAAAATTCATTACTCGCAAACCGTAAGTCGAAAAAATATGTACTTTATATCCTCGGAATGGTATTTGAGTGTACTAACTAGATTTATGGGTCCCACTGTATCAAAAATTATCTAACAGTAGTGAAATTACTAGTTTACCCTTAACTACCTAGTTCTGATTTTATCAACATCACAACAGTCCCAGTAAAGATGCGATATCTAGAGTTCTACAAGCTCGTTTAACCCCATTTTTGCGGCCATGTTTAAGTTAAGATGTTAGCTACATTTCATAAAACTAGTACAAGTAATGAAAATGATTAGATAAATGAGCTTTTTATGTTTATAATCTGTTACTCAAAATTTGACATGTTTCACGAAAACATTTTTAGTTTAATCATTGTAATGAGTTACTCAATGAAATACCCCGTAAAACGATCGTAAGACATTGATATATAACCAAATATTTTTAGTTAAGGTCCAAAGTCCACTGATAAAATCAGTTTATTCCGTTTTTACTCCTTATCAGAAATCACTTTTGCATGTCTAGTCCTTTTATGTTTTCTAGTGATTTAGTCTATGTACCAAGCATGATTAAGTATAATAAGCATATATAGCATATAAAATGCATCATGAAAACATGTAATCTTAGTAATGAAATGAAAAGTTGAGTGGTTAATTCCTCACAATCGTTGATGAACAAGAAAACAAACAAGAGATCAAGAACACTAATCCTATATTTACCACAAATCTTGCACCCTTTTCTTCCAACCTTTTACCCAACTTTTATACTCTTTTTAACCCAATAAAATACTCCATTATCTCAGTCCTTTAACCCAGTAAATATGATGATTTTGATGATGAAATGATGGTGGTTTGTTGTGATGGTCAAAAGGATAAATCTAGAGGTGTGTAAACCTTGAAATATTATGATTTTGGTGGTGTTTTGATGGGGTTGGTGATGATGGTCGAATTTTAGAGGAAGGAGAGGGAGAAAATGAGTTGTCTTTGCTGAAATTGTGAGATGGAAATGCATGTATGTGTGGTGGTGTTCAAGGCATGCAAAAGACTTTGACGAGTGTCCTTGCATGCATCAAATGTAAGACACATAAGTGTCATTTATGCATAACACTTGCACACCACATGATGACACATCAAATGAGTTATCTACCATAATAATTTCATGGATTTAGTGATAGTGGAGGGTTTTGGTGTTCATTTTGTGCATTAGTATTGTTTAGTGGGTTTAGTTTGGTCCCCGGTAATTAAAAGGAAAGTTTTTAAGATGCGAAACGTAAAACCGGGTAGTAATAAAATGTAAAACTTTTAAAAATGTTAAAAATTGTTATCATAACCTATTTTAGTAGTTTAGCTATGTGGTGAATTCATCGGAGGGTTTAAACGTTGTTAAAACCTTAAAGCGTAAATTTAAATCGCGTAAAACGTAAAAGGTGCAAGGTTTACGTAAAATTAAAAAAAAGTGAATTATGACTTTTAAAATAGGATTGTAAGGAACCAAAAACTTATATAATGTGTAGACTGGACATAGTCTAGTGTCGGTTTGAATTAATTGTACGTGTTACGACATACGCGGGTAACTTTCCCGAAAATGACCCGAAATTTTATGGTTGTTAAATCACCCATCCGTTAAAAGTGTCGGTTTGAATTAATTTTATGGTTGTTAAATCACCCATCAGTTAAATCACCCATCCGTTAATATATATAAGTGTCTAGATTTAGTTTGACACTTTAAAATAATTACAAGTCCAAATTATGTAAGTTATCCCAAAAATCAAGTCTTATGTCAATTTAGTCCATAAGTCCAAGACAAGTCATAAGGTTCAATTTAAGTCCAAGGGTTCAAATTTAGTTAAAGGGTTTAAATTAAGTCGAAAGGGTTCAAATTACTTCAAAAAGTTCAATTTAAGTCAAAGAGTTCAAAATATATTAAATGGTTAAATATTCAACTCAAAGTTTCCAAAATATGTCATAAGTCCAACTTTAGTCATTTTTAGTTTCTTTAGTCTACGGGAGGATTCACGGGTCTATTTTCGATAGTGGGTCCTACCACTTCGGTTTTTTTATGTAAAAATAGTCAAGAAATGTTAGTTGTCAAGTTTCTAATAGTTCAAGGGTCAATTTTTATAAGTTAATAACTTTTTACAAATTTTAAATCCATTGTTGTTAGAAATTTCATAACAATGTCCATGTTCAAAAATTCATTACTCGCAAATCGTAAGTCAAAAAATTATGTTCTTTATATCTTCGGAAAGGTATTTGAGTGTACTAACTAGATTTATGGGTCCCACAGTGTCAAAAATTATCTAACAGTAGTGAAATTACCAGTTTACCCTTAACTACCTAGTTCTGATTTTATTAACATCACAACAGTCCCGGTAAAGATGCGATATCTAGAGTTCTACAATCTCGTTTAACCCCATTTTTGCGGCCACGTTTAAGTTAAGATGTTAGCTACAATTCATAAAGCTGGGCCAAGTAATGAAAATGATTAGATCAATGAGCTTTTTACATTTAGAATATGTTACTCAAAATTTGACATGTTTCACGAAAACATTTTTAGTTTAATCATTGTAATGAGTTACTCAATGAAATACCCAGAAAAACGGCCGTAAGACATTGATCTATAACCACATGTTTTTAGTTAAGGTTCAAAGTCCACTGATAAAATTAGTTTATTCCGTTTTTATCCTTGATCAGAAATTACTTTTGCATGTCTAGTCCTTTTATGTTTTCTAGTGATTTAGTCTATGTACCAAGCATGATTAAGTATAATAAGCATATATAGCATATAAAATACATAAGGAAAACATGTAATCTTAGTAATGAAATGAAAAGTTGAGTGGTTGATTCCTCACAATCGTTGATGAACAAGAAAACAAACAAGAGATCAAGAACACTAATCCTATATTTACCACAAATCTTGCACCCTTTTCTTCCAACCTTTTACCCAACTTTTATACCCTTTTTAACCCAAGAAAATACTCCATTATCTCAGCCCTTTAACACAATAAATTTTAGAGGAAGGAGAGGGAGAAAATGAGTTGTCTTTGCTGAAATTGTGAGATGGAAATGCATGTATGTGTGGTGGTGTTCAAGGCATGCAAAAGCCTTGGACAAGTGTCCTTGCATGCATCAAATGTAAGACACATAAGTGTCTTGTATGCATAACACTTGCACACCACATGATGACACATCAAATGAGCTATCTACCATAATAATTTCATGGATTTAGTGATAGTGGATGGTTTTGGTGTTCATTTTGTGCATTAGTATTGTTTAGTGGGTTTAGTTTGGTCCCCGGTAATTAGTTTTTAAGATGCGAAACCTAAAACCGGGTAGTAATAAAATGTAAAACTTTTAAAAATGTTAAAAATTGTTATCATAACCTATTTTAGTAGTTTAGGTGAGTGGTGAATTCATCGGAGGGTTTAAACGTTGTTAAAACCTTAAAGCGTAAATTTAAATCGCGTAAAACGTAATAGGTGCAAGGTTTACGTAAAATTGAAAAAAGTAAATTATTACTTTTAAAATAGGATTGTAAGGAACCAAAAACTCATATAATGTGTAGACTGGGCATAGTCTAGTGTCGGTTTGAATTAATTGTACGTGTTACGACATATGCGGGTGACTTTCCCAGAAATGAAAGTAAAGTTACTTAAAATACTATAATAAGTAAATATAAATGATAAAACAATGACCCAAAATTTCACGGTTATTACAGCTTAGCAGTATTAAGTGTTGTTTTCTTTGTAATGGGCCTTTTAACAACTAAATGTGTTGTTTTTGAAAAGTGGGACATTGATTTAGCAACATTCATTGTTTTCTTTGGTTGAGCAGTATTAACTGGTCTAGCAGTTTAACTGATACTGTTGTTTTTGAAAAACTTTTAGCAGTATTAAGAGATACCATGCCAGACTTCATTAACACTGCCTTTCGAACCATGTTTCTTTTAGCATTGGGGTGAGTGTTTTTAGCAAAACTTTTATGATTCACCCTTCTTGGATGATTCCAAACAGGTGTTTAATAGTAATGAAATCATAATGCAAATGTTCAAAACTACCACATACATGACAAACCATGTTAAACATCTCAAAATTACTTCCTAATCTTTGAGACATCAGACCATTCCAATTCCTTTGGTTTCCTCTAAGCCTGTTAGTGTTCTCCTTAGGTTTCTCAACTTGATTGACAGTGTTCCTAGTATTTTGACCTTGTGAATTAGGTTTAACAAACTTTATCTTTTCAACACTAGGTCTAACTGTTATACTTGCAACCTTAGATTGAGGCACTTCCTGATCCTCATCATCAGATACCCCAATCTTCAATAAGAGGGGCATCATTATATTTCCTATCAACCTTAGACTTTTCCTCACTAATCTTAGCTCTACTTGTCTCACCTACAGGCTCATTAATAGACTCATCTAATCTAATAAAAGATAAATCTTTTGTTGGAGGCATAAACTTTCCTGCAATGGGAGTTGCAACTATTTTATAGCATATACCATTCTTGCACTTGTTAACAATTTTACACTCTACAACCTTGTTAACACTTCAGATGCATGTTCATATCTTTCTACATTAAACTGAATATGTTCTTTTTCTTGTTGAACTACATCTTTTTCTTTTTGAGCTTTTTCAAGCCTCTTTTTAAACTCTGCAATAATGTTGTCTTTTTCAAAAAGTTCACCTTCTAAAACATTAACCTTCTCTACATACTCAGCCTCATTCTTCTTATAAATTTCAAGTCTTTGTTCTACAGACTCTAATCCTACCTTATAGCCTAAAATATGCAACTCAACTTTCTGTAAATCTTCTACAAGTTTATTGTTCTGAGCTTTAAGAAACTCAACAGTATCTAAACAAGATTTATAAGAACAGCCACAATCATTAGATACCTCAGAGTCAGAACTTGAGTATGAAGATGAGTATGCCATAAGTGCATAGTTGGGTCCTTCTTCAGCTTGATCACTCCAATCATAGCCACCAAGACCATCACAAGACACCAAAGCTGTGGAATTTTAGGTTTCCATAGGCACAGTTCTCCTTGAGCTTTCTCCATTCTTGTAGTCTTGGCTCCTTGGTACCCTGCATTCTCTAGCAAATTGTCCCCTTCTGTGGCAGTTATAGCATTCCACATTGGACTTGTCAAAGACAATGTTATCATTCCCATTGACTGTCAGCTTCCTTCCAGTTTTCTTCAAGAATCTCCTAGCTCCCATTGTCAATATAGCCATCTGCTACTTCAAATCCATCTCTTCCACATCATCTATATGAATTTGTTCCAAATCCTCATTCATCATTTGAGGACTATTGGGTTGACTAGCCAGGAAAGCATAAATCACAGCATCACTCAAGTTGTCAACATTTGTTGAGGCAGCAGTAACTTGAGTGCTAGCAGTAGTAACTGCTTCATTGGTACTGCTAGAGTTGTTTGAGGAGGACACAAAAGCCATGTTTTGTGTATTTGTACTTGAGCTAGTCCCTTTGACTTCTGGTTCATAAACTTTGAGATTGTTGTAAAGATCATTCATGCTCATTGTGTCTAAATCAGGCTTGTTTCTCCACACAACAACATGTGTGTTCCACCCTGGTGACAAACTTCTTAGGAACTTCTGATTAATATCTTCTTGGGACAGTTTTCACCCAAAATCTTCAATTGACTAACAAGCTTTTGAAGCCTGTCAAAGGTCTGATCAAGCATCTCAGCAGCAGAAAAGTTCTCATACTGTTGCTTCAAGATATTCTTCTTAGTCTTCTTAGTAACAGCGTTCCCTCAAAATCTTTTCTCAATTGCTGCTAACAATGACTTAGCATCCTTGATAGGATTAAAAGTCAACTGATGTTCATTAGGAATGCCCATCATGAGAGTACTTCTTGCATTTACCTCCAATCTTCTTTGTGCCTTGTCTTCAGCAGTTTTGATAGGCAAAATAGTCACAACACCAGCATCATATTCTGATGTTTTTGGCAAGGTATTACCTTGCTCTATGACCTCCCATAGAGAATAGTCAATCATCTGAATATGTTGCTCAATCCTCATTCTCCAGATCTCATACCCACCACGCTTGAGCATTGGTACCTTAGATACAGTAACCATGTGTGTAGATTCTGAATCCATGTCTTCAAATAAGATCTTGTATTAAAACATGTTCTTCTTGATCATAGCTTCTAGATCACAAGCTCTAATACCACTTATTGATCCCAGTTATGTCCTTGATCGAATTCCTTAGCTTGCAAAGGTTTAGCTTATGCTAGATAAATCTAACACAACTAATATAGAAGTTGTCTTGGAATTATATTAAAGTTTATGCGGAATATAAACTTCAATCTTAAGAAGAATTCTTTTAATGTAACAGTAACACAAGATTAACAAACAAAGCTTCAATATTATTAATAATACGAATACTCAAAAGTATTAGGGTTTATAACCTTGAAGCTAATCGACTTTCTAATAACACATATCTATCTCAATGCCTTAGGACCTCCTTTTATAGACTAAGGAGTCCTACTAGGCTTACAATAACTTTCTATACAAGATAAATCTTTTCTATATCTTTTCTATACTTATCAAAACATTCTATACATATCTAACAAGTAAACCGCCTAAACAGTTGTAATTAATACTAACAGTATTAACTTTGACACTAGCAGCAGAAACTCTTCAGCAGTTGTAAGTTTGTGCTAGCAGCACTAACTTTGTTCCAGCAGCATTAACCACTTAGAGTATTTTTCCTTGAAGTCTTCCAGCAGTTATAATATGTGAGGACTGATATGATACACTCTTAGGATGTTACTCCTTTGTAATGTGTATATGATACTTTGAGTGAATATGATTAAGTATGCGGAATCTACTTAACCACACTTAGAAGAATATTGGTTTGTGTATTGGAACAGTAATGATTTGTATTGGATTATGAACACACAATGTTAACACCAAACGATTCAATAATATTGAGAATAATACGATTGATCTTCACTATCACTAGGGTTACAAAACCTTGAATCACTATTACAAAACTATGACTGATGATAATTTTTCCCACTTGTGTCACTTGCTTGTTGTGTGTGTCAGTATCTCACTTATCACATGCATAAATATCTAAGCTAAGATCTCCTTCTTATAGACCAAAGGAGATCTTTACAAGATAAGTATCTACCGTATATATTTGACTTATTATACACAAAAGATCTTTTCAATACTTATCATCTACAAAGTCGTATGAGACTGTTATCCATTAAGCAGTATCTTTAGATGTACTAGCAGTACTAACTTAGTAGTTAGTACTGTTAGTTATAACTTGAGCAGTCATCAAATATACACTAGCAGTTAGTACTGTTACTGTATTTCCCTTAGCAGTACTAATCTTCAGAACATTTAATTCCCAACAATCCTCCCCTAAACTTGTGATTTACCCCAAATCAACATGTTTCTTTTGAATTAAATGAGGATTGTGAGGATCTTCCAAACACTACATAGTCAATCTCTTGATCTGAGCTTTCCTTTGTTCTGCAAGATTGAATATCTTTCTGACCAACTCATCTGCCATTTGTGAATCACTTTCAACCCGGAGGGTTGAACATACCAAAGTCAATAAAACTGCTGCTCTGAGAGGATACTCCTTTTCTACCAACATATAAATTTCTAATCCATCTTTGGTAGAGATCCTATGTACACCACAAGTATCAAACAATCTCCATGTAATCTCTTTAATTGGAGCTTGAAACCTCCAAATAGCTTCTCCCCCATCAGGTTCATATATCCTATTCAATTGTACCCATAATTCCTTATCTTTGTCATCAGTTGGATCTGAGGTTCTAAACCTTTCCTGTACTAAACTCCATAACTTGTCCAAGTCATCTCTGTCAAAAGATCTCAGCATATCTTCAAAGAATTTATGCACCTCAGTCTTTTCTCCTACCCTGATGATCTTCCACCCCTTTATTCACCCATCTGAGAACACTTCCCAATCTATAATTGGATGCTTGGCTTGGAGTGGTTTAATGTTGAGATATTCAGGAACTACCACAATCATGCTATGAACCTGTTCATCAGTCAATGTTTCCTTTTCTTTTTCTTCTTCTTCCTCTGCAGGCTCTTCTTGAACTAATTCCTCATCAGTCCTTTGTTTCTTAGCCTCCTCAGACTCCAATAACTCTGCTCCTCTTTTCTTATCTTTACTATACTCAGTCTCAATGATAAACTCTTTTGGAACAGGCTTATGAATTCTTGCATAAGCTTCAAAGTAAGCCTTCTCAATTTCTTCATTTGACATACCTTTGAAGTAGCTTTGCTTCCAGTAAGCTTGATTCTTCAAGTAGCTTCTCATGAAACTTAATTGCTCACTGCTTGAAGGCATCTTTTTCTTATAAACTTTCTTTTTACTCTGCTTACTTCTGAACTCCTCCAATAAGTTAGTAATTGCATCTTGTTGTTCTTATGGAGTATATTTTGCTATCTCATCAGCTTGTAACTCTTCAGCCATTTTCTGATCTGCAAGAATCTGAGCAGCTTCCTCTTCTGCTTCTGTTTGAACCTTTCTTTCCATCATATGTGCAACTAATCTTGCTTCTTCAGCTTATCTTTCTTCTTCTGCAATCCTGTCTAACTCTTCCTCATGAAATTTCTGAGCCATTTCTTGAGCTAATTGTTCATCAAGAGATAATTATGCTAACTCCTTCTTAGACAACTTCCTTGATGGTTCTTGCTCAGTCATTATACTCTTTCCCTTGTCAACCCTTGATCTCTTTGGTTTCCTTGTGTAAGCCACACTAGCAGTACCTTGATAACCTTGAGCAATCAAATCTTGAAGACTAACAGTACCTTCAACACTAGCAGTACTATGCTTTGTCCCAGCAGTACCTTCTACAAATCCACCAGTATCTTCATCAAAAGTAGCAGTATCATCATGAAACTGATCTTCTAGCCTCCTCTGAATCTCATGCTCTCTTTGAACCAAGTGAACATCTGGGTCTTGATCAATTTGGGTAATCTTCCTCCCCTGTTTGGAAGATCCCTCACCATCATCTGAACTTGGACCTTTTGATGAACTAGAAGAATAACTGCTTGAAATCACCATCTTGGCTTATCTTTTCCCTTTGAGTTTATTAACAGTAGTCTCTTACTTCTTCACTTTCATAACCATCTTAGTGTAGACAACTGCAAAATTCTTCTTATGGCTTCTGAGTTCATCTTCCAATTTGGACACCTTTTCAGACAATTTTGTACATAAAGCCATCAATTCCTTAAGTTTCACTCTGCCCTCATCACTTTCAGGTGTGTTACCTCCTGGGAGAGGTAAATCATGGGGCAAAGACTCATAATCCATCCTAAGATGGGTTTCTGAGCCACCCTGAGTATCCATGTGGCTAGGGATTCCACCAGAAGTACTAGGTACTGCTGGTGTTGCCATGGTTGGGGTCTTATTTATGGTACTTCTGTCCTGCTCAGCTACTAAGCCAGAAACAGTAGAAGCATCCCCTTCCATTCTGACATTGTCAGCCTCATCTGCATCATTTGTTGGAGAAGGAACTCTATGCTGAGGAACATCAGAGTCCTGCCTGGAATCAGACCTATGTGTTGATGAAGATGATTGTGTATATGAACTTTCAGATTGTGTGGGTGTGTGATGGGAGCCAACTGGGGTTGTTGCTCCTTCACCCTGATGTTGTAGCATTGTATCAAAAAGAGGTACTGCCTCACCACCATAACCCCTTGAAGCAATTTTCATATTGCTAAAAAGTTTTTGAGTAAGCTTGGAGGTTGGATAAATTGTTTTGTGTTGAGGCAATCCATGTTTGTTCAAAATAGATTGAATAAATCTTGGATACATCAAAAATTTTGATTTACTATCAACATTCTTCACCATACCTTCAAAAATTAGTTTTGAAAAGTTAAAAATTTTGTCTGTAGCCAAACAAATGAGAGCAGTAGCAATATTACTACTGAACTATTCCCATGCGGTTTTCTTGGGGCTAAGACAATGAAGAATGGTGTGAATGAAAAATCTCCATTGTGGGGCAAAACGACTCTTTTGAAAAGTCAAATTTTGAGATTTAGTATCGTACCTCATTCTGGACAAATTTTCAAAAATTTCTGTGTTTGGCATAGCACTAATACCATCTTCATCACTCAGATGGAGATGCCTCCTGAGTGAGGATTCAGTAATAGTGATTGAATAGCCATCCACCTTAGCTTTAATTTCTTTGTCACCATTTTCAAAGGTTTTGACACTAGCAGTGTGCCAAAACTGCTTGATGTGAGTGACATAGATAGTTGGATTTAAAAGTAAAGAATACCTTATGTAAGTGTTGTTCAGAAAATCCACTATCTCATGAAAAGTTGGTTCATCCTCTGCTTTTTTCAAATAAGCAACTTGATTGTGTCTTTCAACAAAGGATAAAGAAGCCATGTTAATTTCAGTAAAAAAGGGTGATTTGACTGCTGTGAATAGTGAAAATTTAGGGTGGAAAGTAGAATAAGAAAGTGAATTGAGATAAAGAATGATGATTTGCTTGTTAGGGTTTCTGATTGGACCGACTTGGATTAAAATATAACTTTTAATCGAAGATAAGGTTAATAAAATATATTAAAGGTAAAAATATCCAAAAAGCAAACCCTTAAAACAAGGAAATTATCAGTAAAAATCCCAATTGACTTTCAACGGCTAGTTTCAAAAAGCGGTTATTTCGCACAGTACTAACGTCTATCCAGCAGTACCATTTTAGCCTACCAGTACTAACTTTAAGCCTGGCAGTACAAACTTTTTAAGAAACTTTTGACTTAGCAGTATGAACTTGATTTTAATGAAAAACCATGCTGCTAACAACCATTTTGAAGAGATTAAGTGTAATGACAGACACTTAATCAAGATTTCGGTTTAAATTAACCTCTGGTTGTGTGAGAACCAATGTATTCAGTTATAAATAACTGCCTGTGTACAGATAAACCCATTCAAAGGGCTTTCTTGACAGGGTTTCCAGCTCGTGGCAATTGTTAGATTCACTTTTGCTCGCTGTTCTTTTTATCAGATGTCCTTAGACTAACTCATTATACTAATTAAAGTATAAAATGATAGAAAGTGAGTTTCGTCAGTTACTGTCTGACCAACTAAGCCATTAATTCAATACAAAACATCATAATAAGTTTCAAGAGAGAAGTTTTAAAGAATTTATTAATTTAGGTGTTAACCTTTGTTAATGAATTCCCAAACTCTGTCCATCATTAACCTATTATGTCAGCAACTTGAACCACCAACTTTAGCTCACACAATTGCACTTGTAAATCCTCTGTGCTTAATCTCCATATCTGCAATTGTTAGTCCAAACCAAGAAAACAAAGTGCAAAGCACTTGCCTTATAACAGTATGAACATATGACTAACAGTATGAACTAAACAATCCAAATTTGTACTAACAGTACAAACTTTTCAATACCAGTACCAATTGACAATGCTAGCAGTACAAATTCAATTTATGTACAAAACCACACATTGTGAAAACAATAAGGATTAAGCATCCCAATACTTGCTACCAAGTATTGAAACCATCCTACATCAAAGGCTTTTGTGAGAAGATCTGCAAAGTTTTGATCAGAATCAATTTTAACCACTTGAATCAACTTTTTCTCATTGCAGTCTCTAATAAAATGATGTCTAATTTCTATGTGTTTTGTTTTAGAGTGTTGTACTGGATTTTTAATTATACAAATTGTACTGCTATTATCAATATATATGACAGTGTTCGTGAAATTGTACCCCTAGTCAAGAAGTTGATTTTGAATCCAAAGCACTTAACCACAGCAACTTGCAGCAGCTACATATTCAGCTTCAGTTGTTGAAGTTGCCACAATTGTTTGCTTATTACGCTGCCATGATATGAGTCTGCATCCAAGGAATTGACATCCTCCAGTTGTTGACTTTCTGTCCAAGCTTGCACCATCATAATCACTGTCTGAATATGCTACGAGGTCAAAAGGTGATTCCCTAGAATACCATAGACCCAACCTAGGTTGACCCTTGAGATATCTAAAGATTCTTTTGACTGCAGTTAAGTGAGAAACTTTAGGAGTCGCTTGGAATCTTGCACATGCACAAACAGAAAACATGATATCTGGTCTTGATGATGTAAGATACATCAAGGATCCTATCATAGATCTGTATGTGTGAACATCCACATTCTCTCCATCTACATCTTTAAGAAGAGGCTTTTCAGGATCTATTGGTGTGTTTGCCACTTTTGAATCAGCAAAGTGAAATTTCCTTAGAATCTCCACAACATATTTATCCTGGCTGATAAATATGCCTTCATTAGATTGCTTAACTTGCATACCCAAAAAGAAAGTAAGTTCCCCTATGGAACTCATCTGAAACTTATCATGCATAAGTTTCTAAAACTCTACACACATCTCCTTCCTTGTAGATCCAAAGATGATATCATCCACATACACCTGAACTAGCAAAAGATCCTTCTTGTGCTTCTTGAAGAATAATGTCTGATCAATCTTGCCTCTTTGGAATCTATTCACTATCAAATAGGAAGCCAATGTTTCATACCATGCCCTTGATGCTTGATGTAGACCATAGAGAGCCTTAATAACCTTGTACACCTTATCAGGATGATCTGGATCAGTAAAACCTGGAGGTTGTGAGACATAAACCTCCTCTTCAATAGTACCATATAAGAAGGCACTCTTAACATCCATTTGATAAACTGTGAAGCCCATAAATGAAGCATAGGCCAAGAATAGTCTAATTGCTTCAATTCTTGCCACTGGTGCAAAAACCTCTTCATAGTCTATACCTTCCTCTTGTGTATACCCTTGGGCTACAAGTCTAGCCTTGTTTCTGAACACAATGCCCCTTTCATCCCATTTGTTCCTGAAAACCCATTTAGTTCCAATTACCCTTACACCCTTGGGTAAATCCGCTAGCAGCCAAACCTTCTTAATTTTAAATTGGAGAAGCTCCTCTTGCATAGCTTCTACCCAGCTTGAATCATCTAAGGCTTTGAGCACATTTTTTGGTTCTATTTGTGAGAGAAAACATAAAAATAAGCAAGAGTTTGCATCTTCATGCTGCTTTGATGCATAAAGAGCATTAAGAAGCCCTTGTTGGTCTGAGGAAAAAAGTTGCTTCCTAGTCTTCACACCAGATTGCACATCACCAATCACATTATCAAGGGAGTGGACTTTGTGAATCCTTGTGTGTGGTGTAGTAGGAACTTGATATGATGATGGTAGATTGTTGAATTCCACCTCATCTTTTGAGAAATCCACTGTATAAGAGTCTGATGAGCCAGTAGCATGAACACTTGAACTAGCAGTATCAATATTTGGCCTAGCAATATCAAGTTGGAGCTCAGCAGTATCAAGTTGGAGCTCAGCAGTACCATCATAATTTATACTTATACTGTTAACTTGATTCTCTTGTTCCTCAATCTCATCTACATTGTTTTCACCTTCAATACCTTCCTTAGCTTCACCAGTAGAGGGTTTTCCATCCATTGAAGTTGAATCCACACTTGTCCATATTGGGATCAACACATGATCTTGATCTTTCTCCTTTTCCAAACCTGCCTCATTTGTTGCATCTACAGCTTCTGAACCTGCAAAATCATTAGTTCCTGCAACAACTGGCACATAGTTCATTGATTGGGTTAGAAACTCAAGGTCAAATAGCCATTTTGGTCCTTCACCTGCAACATTAGATTTGTTTTCTAGAAATTCCACATGCAGGTTTTTCTCAACTTTCCTAGTTCTTGAGTTGTATACTCTAAATGCTTTACTATTGAGAGAATATCCAACCAAGAATCCTTCATCTGTTTTACCATCAAATTTGCCTAGATGGTCTAAGGTATTCAGAATGGTCACATGACACCCAAAAGGTCTTAGAAATTCTAGTGCAGGAGTTCTACCTCTAAAAAGCTCATAAGGTGTCTTATTGTGAGACTTAACTACCAAAACCCTGTTCTGTACATAACAAGCAGTATTAACTGCTTCAGCCCAAAAAGTGATAGGCAACTTAGAGTCAGCTAACATGGTTCTAGCAGCTTCTATCAGTGTCCTATTTCTTCTCTCAGCAACTCCATTCTGTTGAGGAGTTATAGCAACACTAAATTCCCTTCTAATACCTTTTTCTTTGCAGAAATCATCCATAACTCTATTCTTAAACTCTGTCCCATTATCACATCTATTGACTTTTACCTTCTTTTCCATTAAGTTTTCTATCTCTGTAATGAATGTATTAAGAATGCTAGGCGTCACATCCTTAGAACTTAAAAAGAAAACCCATGTAAACCTGCTATAGTCATCAGTAACAACAAGACAAAACCTCTTATGCTTAATACTACTCACAGAAGTAGGTCCAAATAAGTCCATATGAAGCATAAACAATGGTTGATAAATAGAGTTAAAAATCTTGGGCTTACAAGAAGCCTTGTGTTGTTTGCCCTTAAGACAGGCAACACAAGTTTGGTCATTTTCATATCTTTTCTGAGGCAAGCCTCTTACCAAACCATCTTTTACAATCTTATTAATGGTTTTAAAATTAATGTGACCAAGTCTCCTATGCCATAATATAGATTCATCCAATGTGGCCTTTTCAATAAGACAAGTAAAGGCCTCTTTAGGAACAATCTTCTTCATATCAACACTGTACATGTTGCCCTTTCTTGGAATTTTGAGCAATACCTGACTTTCATCAGGTAGCTTAAAATCAGGAGAAAGCACAAGACATTCAGTGTCAGTAAAAAGAACCTTGTTCTTTTTGTCACACATTTGTGAGATACTAAACATGTTATACTTAAGCTCTTGCACATAGTACACATCTTCAAAATCCAATTTACCGGTTTTAAGAGTACCTTTACCAGTAATCCTTCCTCCTATTCCTCCCCCAAAGGTAACATATCCACCATCCAATGGTTGGAAGTCTGAAAGATAGGACATGTTGCCTGGCATATGCCTAGAACACCCACTATCTGCATATCCTTGATCTTCATCATCTGCTTGTGAATGACCCTGCACATGAAATAAGGAAATTAGTTTCCTTGGGGTACCCAAGCCATCACTGACTTGGGTTTGCCTCGTGCATCAATATAGTTAAATCTTTTTAGAACAATTGATGCACCATTAGATTGAAGAGGTCTCCAAATCCAACATGCTGAGGCCTTAACAGCATTAGCCCTCTTTTCCCTAGCAGTGTTTTTAATGTTGCTAGTACTAACTGCTTGGCTAGCAGTATTAACTGCTAGCTTTGCAATTTTACCCTTTGGTTTCCAAATTTGTTTTTGAACCACTGCTTTTGGTTGAAAAGGCCTTTTAGTAGTCTTTGATGCATATTTGAAAGTTGTTTTTGCACTTTGAACTGCTGGTTTTGGGTAGAATGTCTTAAATGGTCTGGCAGTACTAAATGCTGGTCTAGCAGTATGAATTGGTTTTGGGCCAGTCTTTAATAAAACTGCTCTGGGTGATATTCTAGCAAACTTAGAGTGAGATTGAGATTGAGGCCTTTCTAAGTTCACCCTATGATTTGAATACCCAATTACCCTTTTGTTGCAGCATGCTGCAAGATGGTCAAAGTTTCCACAAGTGAAACAAGCTTTCTTATATAGGACAAAGTCATCACCTAGTTGGTGAGACTTGAGGTTGTTCCAATTCCTTTGATTACCTCTGGGCTTGTCTGTGGTTCTATACTGTTCACAATATCTTACTGGTTGCCTAATTTGTTTAGCACTTGTCTTAGGCCTAATAGTATGATTCTTGACCACCTTAGGAACACTTGTTCCTTTTATCTTAACAACATCAAGTTTAGCCACAACCTGATCTTCCTCATCATCATCAGATGTCCAGTCCTCAATGATTGGACCATCTGATTTCCTACCCGAGGACACCTTGTCCTCAGGGAGTGAAGTATCACTTGAACTTACTTTTACAGGCTTATCAACAACTACATTTTCCTTTGGATTAACACCATATTCTAACTCAGGTTGTTGAAATTCAGGCAATCCTGTATGTTCTAGGTCTATCCCTGGGGGTGCAGGGATTCCTCTGTGAGGAGGTGAAACAGACTTATATCCTAACCCAGACTTAGCCTTGTTGATTAATTGACATTCAATTAATTTGTTTACACCCTTAGAAGCATATTCTAATGTTTCTACACTTAGTTGAATGTTTTCATTTGTCTTTTTAATCCTATCAAACTCAGTCTCAAAAGACTAATTTCAGCATTTTTAAAAGTTAAATCCCTTTTAAGAACTGCTATGTCATCAGCAAAACTAGATTCATTGTTCTTATAGTGTATTATCTGCTCCTCTAGGACAGCTAAACCTCTCTTATGATTTGACAAGTTATAATGAGTTTTGTTTAGTTCTATCCTTTTATCATCATAATGTTTTCTTAAAGTTTCTAGTTCTTTAAGAGCAGTGCAAGTTTTAGAACAAATTTTATCAGATTGTACCTCAGTATCAGTGAAGGCCATGAGTGTCATCTCAATGGGTTCTTCCTCCTCTGTTGCCATGAAACTCCAATCAAACCCTAGGCCATCAATAGCTACCATAGCTTTTGAATTTGGCTCTGTGGTTTCCACAGCCTTGGACTTTGTTGAACCTAAAGACCTTGATAGATCTTCGTGAGCTCGTGGATCGTTAGTAATGTTTATGTACTCATAAACACACTAAAAGAAAGTCTAAGTTACTTGTATTCTATAGCGGAAAACAAACACAAGTAAGAACATAATTACTAAGAACGATTTGATCCTCTATGGATCTTTGATTAATACTAAAGTTGTTTTTCTAAACTCGTACCTATTACATAATAACGTGTTCCTTTTATAGACAAGGAACCCTAACTAGGTTTCACTAGAAACCCTAAACCGTTTCACAAGAAACGTATATTCTAAAAACTAAACAAGATATGCATTATCACTTTCTAAATAAACTCATACATATCCTAACTAAAATCAAAATACGCGGAAACTATCCATCAGCAGAAACACATTCCGCAGAATTTCTACTTTCGCAGTAACATTCTTCAGCAGAATCATAAAGCTTCAGCAGTAACCATCAGTAGAATCCTTCCTTAGCAGAATTCCCAACAATCCTCCCCTAATCTTGAATTTGACATGGTTAAGTTCAAGATTCTTGATAGATCTTTAACACTTCAGAATAAGAGGATTGAATTTCGAACATCAGCAGCAATGAACCAAATGAACCACATCTCTATGAATGGTAGAACTTGAAACTTCAGGTCTTTACAGCAAACAAATGACAATTTGTACATCAAAACATATTAGTTTCATACTATTCTCATCACATCCAGGTGTGTTAACACCTGTGAGAGGTGAATCATTGAAAATAATGGATTTGATGTCTCTTTACCAATAGCCATCACTACTGGAGTAGCCAAATGTTTAAGTTCGAAAACTATGGTACACTGATAACCATCTGATTTATTAGCAAATCAGCAACTATAAACGGATTTGAGATGTCTTTACCTGTAGCCGTTTGCTCAGGACTAGCCAATTCTTTGGTTTCAACAGAACCTTGGTGAATTGAGAACCAAATATGGATACCAATTGTCTTTACCACAAACCATACTTTTGTGGACTAGCCAATTCTTTGGATCCCTTAAAGGGTTACATCCATGGTGAATTGAGAACCATTTCAACTCTCAGCAATAAAGCATGGGTGAGTTGAAGTACCCTATAGCTTTTAGCAAGCTATTATAGCTATCAACAGATTTGATGTGTCTTTACCAAAGTTGTACCCTTTGGACTAGCCAACTCTTTGATGGACACAAGTCACATCTGGTGAGTTGGTAACCATCAACAGAGTTATACAACAAACCTGCATAAAAGTTAGTATACAAATTTTTTTTTTTTTTTTTTTTTTTTTTTTTTTTTACTAAGAAATTAGAATGAAATAAGAAATAAATGAAATAAAGAAAGATAATATACAAAAATAATACACAATACCAGAATCAATGAGAAGCTTTATGTTGTAGAAGCTTAGCCTTGATTAACCCAACCAATTGTTCAGCATGTGTCCTGTCATTAGCAACTAGATTTGGAGGAACTTCCAATTTCCTTTTAAGCATACGATGCATCAGTTTCATGGACAATGGATATTGTTGATCAGAAAACATACACACTCTTATCCCAGACTCAGTCTCCACCACATGTACATTGGGAATGGGGTAAAATCTCCAAGCATCAACTTTCCACCTATGAGAATTCTTCCAAATTGAATATCCTTTCCCATGTGGATTTTGAGAGTCAAAGAGAACTTGAAGATCTCCCAATAGATATAAGCCAGCACCTTGTGGTGTATGTGTAGCATAATACTCAGTGACCAATCTGTGAAGAGTCTGCAGATCTTGCCTATCCACCAAATGAAGAATTTCTTGCAAGAAAGTGAAATTCTTATAGGATTGATCTTGCCTATAGATAGTGTTAATTTGTCCATCTGTTATAGTCCATCTGATCAACACATTGTATGAACCTTCAGGAAAAGTTTCAGAAGAACCCTCTTGAATAAATGTATCATCAGTAGCCTCTAGGTTCACTTTCGCAGAAGAACTACCCTTGTGTGCTCTGAGGACCTGCTTAGCCAATCTTACTGATCTTCTACTGGCAACATGTTTACCTATATGTGCCATCCTCTTCTTCCTCCTACCAGGTATGTAAATCCCAATAGAAACAGCTTTAGCAGCAATAGAAGAAGTATCTTCAGTAGGAATAGAAGAAGTATCTTCAGCAGGAAGAGAAGAAGTTGGAATAGAAGAACTTGGAACAAAACCCCCTTCTACATGGAACATCTCAGCCTTTTCTCTATCTTGTTTACCCTTAGTAGCTGTCTGTTCAGCTTGTTTAACCTTTTCTGCATTATAGTTTGACAATGGTGAATCTTCATGGTCAGCAGATGTTGCAGCAAAAGGTTCAGCAGAATTAGGTGGAGCTTCAGAAGAAACAGGAATCCCAGATGATTGTCTCTCAGAAGCTTCATCAGCAGAAATGGTAGAAGTGACAATAGGCTCAGCAGATTGTATACCTTCAGGAGTTTCTTCAGCAATAACAGTAGAAGTACTCAGATGTACTTTTTCTCCAGTAGATGAAGTACCTATCTCCACTTGCTTGAGTCTTTTGGTACTTGGAGCTTCCATACTATCAGCAGTCCTTTTAAGTGAAATAGATGGTGGGTGAATGAGCTTCATAATCTGATTATATATTCTATTCAAGTCAGAATCAGACAAAGCCCAAACTTGCTTCTTTGTCAAACCAGAGCTATATACAGAAGTATACTAATTATAGACCACATTCCTCTTATATGTCCTCTTTTGTGCCTCAGTCTTGGGTCTATCTCTTTTAGCTTTTGCTTTCTGAGCAGCAATAGCCTTCCTCTTTTCAGCTGCAGCTTGCTTTCTTTGATTACCAAGAGCCATCATCTGTGCAGCAAAGTTGTCACTATCAAAATTAGCTCCCAGTATGCTTTGAGCTAAAGTAGGATTGGAAGCTGCTTGAAGAGTGTAAGAATCCCATTGTTCATCAGTAAAATGAACTGATTGAGCATCCAATTCCCTTTGTCTTTCAGCTGATAAATTTGAGGTGAACTGAGCTTCCATCTTTCTTGCCAAAGCTTGACTTTTCATCATATCTTCATATTGTTTCCATATTCTAGTTTGCTCTTTCCTCTCTTGATCAGTCACAAGTTCTGGACCTAGATCATCATCATCCAAACCTTCTTTCTCATGACTAGCAGAAACTTCAGCAGGAACATGAGGAGCAGGATCACCAGTAGAAACACCATGAGGAATATTAACAGTTGGAACTGGGGTAACATCCTCCAAAGGAATCTCAGAAGAATCATCAGCAGCAACTTGTTGAGAAGAACCTTCAGCAGTATTAGGAGAACTTTCTGCATCAGGATTCAAGATAAAAGTTCTTCCAGCAACAAACAATGCAGCAGATGTTTGAACATTAGATTGAATGTTATCATCATTAATGTTAGTTTGAGCAGCATTCATACTTGACTTCTCAGAAGTCCCAGCTACATCCTTGCTCAAGTATTGTCTCCTCCTTCTCTGTCTAGAAAACTGAATAGGCTCCTTTGATTTTGATGATTCAGCAGCTTTAGGTGAAGAGATAGAAGTCTGCTGAGCAGCTTCAGCCAATAAATCAAGATGATCCAAATAACTATCCTCCTGCTCTTCATCAGAGGCAAACACAAACTTTCTTTTCTTTTTCTGCCCAAGCTTATCTTCTAACTCCTGAACTCTTTACTTCAATACTACAATCTCATCACCTAGTGATGATTTGGTATCTGCAAGCTCCTGCTTCAACTTCTCAAGTTCTTGATCATTCCTGTGGAGCAAATTATACAGAGAAGTAAGACTAATGGGGTCCTCTGCTCCACCAGCAGATTTCTCAGTGGAATTGGGAGATTCATTGGACCTTTCAGGAGTAACATGGGCATACACAAAATTATGAAAACTATCATCAATGGGCTCATTATCAGGACTAGGTGTAGGTGGTCTGGTAGTCTCATGTTCTAATGGTGTAGGTACTTGAGTGTCAAGAGACTGAATTGTCTCTGCAACCTCAGGAACTGGCTTATTAAGAGCAACATGAGAAGGTGTTGGAATAGGACTGGGTGAAACATGTACAGGCGAAGGTGTTGGTGGGTCAGGAGAAACATTAGATGCTTCAGCAGTCATGGAGGGACCCTCATCCCTTTCCACTGATGGATTACCATCAGCAGTATTGCTTGGGATTGATGAAATACCATCATCAGCAGCATTATCATTGCCATGGGGCAACATAGCTGGTAATAAAGGGTAATGTGCTCCATCATAATGAGTTTTCATTGAAGAAAACAGCTTAGCACTAAGGTATCCTATGGGATAGTGGGTTCTATCTTGGGTGGTTAGTGGTAAAATAATTTGTAGAAACCTAGGGTACATTAGAAACTTATGCTTTTTCTTTTGTATATTTTCTACCATATTATCAAAAATAAACTTAGAAAAATTATAAGATAAACCCTTTGATAAACATACTATACCACAACCCAATTGGGTAGAGAACTGATCCCATCCACCTGACTTGTTACTGATGCACTGAAGCAATGTGTGCACCAAAAATCTCCACTTTGGACAAAACTTGTTCTTGAGCCACATGACAGTATTCGTACTTTGATAACCAACTTCCCTTAGCCCAGCAAGAATCTCAGTAGTATTGGTGTGATAAACACCATCTTCATCATCAAGTTGTAACCTTGTCCTTATCAGCGACTCGGTCACCACATATTCGACTTCATCAATCTTAGCAACAATCTCTGTGTCCGATCGTTTTGTAGCAGATGCCCAAAATTGTTTGACTAGGGACTCATGCACTATATTTGGATACTGAGTTAGTGCAAAATGTATCTTGGACCTCTTCAAGAAATCCACCATCGGTGCATAAAGCTCATGTCCCTTTGCGCTTCCCAGAAACGCAACTTTATTATGATCTTTCTTGAATTGAAGTTCTTCCATTGATAATCGAAAGAATGGTGAAAAGGGTTTGAATTGTTTAAAGAGAGAACAAGTAATTGGTTTAAGTTGAGCGAAGATTGTGTGAAATAGGTTAAAAATAGAAGTTACTCAATTTGGTCAATAAAATCGGAGAAGTTACCCAATTTGTTGACCCGATCTGACGTGGCAAGTAACTTCAATCTTCAAAATTCACTCTTTAGCAGAAATGATGGTCAATCTGCTGAAGTGAGAAGTCAATCAGCAGAATCAACTCTAGAGTAATAATATCTTCAGTAAAGATCTTGAGTTTTAATTTGTCACCCAACTCGCATTAATTAGCATTAACACTTGACTTCGCCTATAAAATAACCCCAAATCACAATCCGCACAAATCCATTAACCCTAACTTACCATCAAACCCTCATCCAATCAAGATCACTCGTCAACAAAATGAATAACCAACCCGAAGTAGTCGATCTTACTTCTGAATCATCAGCAGATTCAGGAGTGTTGAACATAAAGACCTTGATAGATCTTCGTGAGCTCGTGGATCGTTAGTAATGTTTATGTACTCACAAACACACTAAAAGAAAGTCTAAGTTACTTGTATTCTATAGCGGAAAACAAACACAAGTAAGAACACAATTACTAAGAACGATTTGATCCTCTATGGATCTTTGATTAATACTAAAGTTGTTTTTCTAAACTCGTACCTATTACATAATAACGTGTTCCTTTTATAGACAAGGAACCCTAACTAGGTTTCACTAGAAACCCTAAACCGTTTCACAAGAAACGTATATTCTAAAAACTAAACAAGATATGCATTATCACTTTCTAAATAAACTCATACATATCCTAACTAAAATCAAAATACGCGGAAACTAACCATCAGCAGAAACACATTCCGCAGAATTTCTACTTCCGCAGTAACATTCTTCAGCAGAATCATAAAGCTTCAGCAGTAACCATCAGTAGAATCCTTCCTTAGCAGAATTCCCAACAGACTTGCTTCCATAACCTTTGCTCTTTCCATCCTGCTGCCTAGGTCTTCTGCATTCCCTTGAGAAGTGCCCCATTTTGTGGCAATTGTAGCATTCTATCTTTGATTTGTCAAAACCAGCAGTATCATTGCTGCTGATAGTGATCTTCTTCCCAGTTCTTTGATAGAATTTCTTAGCCCTCATGCTAAGAAGAGAAATTTGCCATTTGAGGTCCATCTCCTCCAAATCATCATCATTGATCTCCTGGAGGTCTTCATGAGTAAGCATAGACCCATTATTCTGGCTTGTTAGGAAGGCACAATATGTTTTCTCATCTAGAATACCAATAGTACTGCTTGATGAACTAGCAGTACCAATATTTGAGCTAGCAGTACTAACTCCCACATCAATCTTCACATCTTCAATTGGATTTGAGTTACTAGGAGATGACACAAAGGCCATGTTCCCAGTGCTTGAACTAGATCCTCCTGACTTCTTTACATCTTGTTCCACAATCTTGAAGTTGCTATACAAATCCATCAAGTTCATAGTGTCAATGTATGGCTTGTTCTTTCAGACAACAACATGCATAGCCCATTCTTCAGGTAAACTTCTCAGAAATTTGGAATTCAAATCTTCTTGAGGTATATCTACACTAAGAACAGCAAGTTGGCTCACAATCTTCTGTAGCCTGTTAAACATGTGATCCAATGATTCATTGCTGGTTGAAGAGAAGTTTTCAAAGTTCTGCTTGAGAAGAGTCTTTTGGGTCTTCTTGGTGGCTTCATTCCCACCATACCTAGCAACAATGGCCTCAAAAAATGTCTTAACATCTTTGAACTTGCTGAAATTCAAAAGTTGATCATTTGGAATGGTCATCATCAGCATACTTCTGGCCTTGAGGTCATTCTTCTTTTGAAATCTCTCTTCTGCAGTCACTGGATTGATCTGCACAGTTGTCACTACCTTATCATCAACTGTTGATGTAGTAGTTGAAGGCTTGAAAGAGTTTCCTTCTTCAATGATTTCCTAGAGTGTATAGTCTTGCACCTGGAAATACTGTTCTATCCTTAACCTCCACATATCAAACTCATTTTGCTTGAGCATTGGCAACTTAGCAGCCACATTCGTTTGAGTAGACTCCATGTCCATTTCTTCTTCTAAATCAAAAGTATCAGCCTGGCTCTGATACCACTTGTGAGGACTGATATGATACACTCTTAGGATGTTACTCCTTTGTAATGTGTATATGATACTATGAGTGAATATGATTAAGTATGTGGAATCTACTTAACCACACTTAGAAGAATATTGGTTTGTGTATTGGAACAGTAATGATTTGTATTGGATTATGAACACACAATGTTAACACCAAACGATTCAATAATATTGAGAATAATACGAGTGATCTTCACTATCACTAGGGTTACAAAACCTTGAATCACTATTACAAAACTATTACTGATGATATTTTTCCCGCTTGTGTCACTTGCTTATTGTGTGTGTCAGTATCTCACTTATCACATGCATAAATATCTAAGCTAAGATCTCCTTTTTATAGACCAAAGGAGATCTTTACAAGGTAAGTATCTACCGTATATATTTGATTTATTATACACAAAAGATCTTTTCAATACTTATCCTCTACAAAGTCGTATGAGACTGTTATCCATTAAGCAGTATCTTTAGATGTACTAGCAGAACTAAATTAGTAGTTAGTACTGTTAGTTATAACTTGAGCAGTCATCAAATATAAGCAGTTAGTACTGTTAGTGTATTTCCCTTAGCAGTACTAATCTTCAGAACATTTAATTCCCAACATAATATACTCTAGCAGTCTTAACTTCAACTAGCAGTCTTAACTCTTCAACCGGCAGCAGTAACACACTTAAAGCATTTCCATTAATTCCCAAGAGCAGTCTTAACCATATGAGCAGCAGCAACTCAAGAAGCTTTAATTCCCAACAAACTTGTTAAAGTGTTGGCAACATATATAACATGATCACTAAACTTGTATAGTTTTTTCACTTACATACAAGTACAACTATACAAACAACTTCTTTGGTGAGTAAAACACTCTTTTAGTTTTCAGGGTCAAATCTGGGCTCGATAGTATTGTCTTGTAGCATAGGGGTTGTTTTTGTTCCGCTTGATGCCGATGCTTCCTTATAACGAGCACCATTGTCTTTTTTAGCTTTTCCCCACAATACAACATAAAATCCTAATGATATAATTATCCCCCCAACAACACTGCATCAAAGTTATACTTCATTGTCATTGAAAAAGCTTGATTGTATCAGTACCAAGTCATAACTAAAAAAGTTGTTAAATTTGAAGCATAAATTATTGTCTGATGTATCCAAATGTCTACTTTGTTTAACTGACATGGGTGTTGAGGTTGATGTTGTTGTTTAAATTTAACTATTGATATCATGTTATACACAATATGCGATAGCACATAATGACCGTGATGAAGTTATATATAAAGTTTTTTTAAAATGTTTTCCCGAATATCCTTATATAGACTTTTCATAGCAATTACATGAGTCGTTGTTACAACTACAATCGCGTATTTTTTTTTTTTCATATCACAATTTCTCGTTCTTTCATTTGATATTTATATTCCCGTTAATAATAATTTAGCCGTATTTAGTTTTTAAACCCGTGTACGCATGGGTTAAACATATAAAAAGGAATAACATGAGTCCTTATTGAACACAAATATTAAAAAAATAATTTTTCGGATATCCTTACTTAAACTCATAAAGAGGAATAACATGAGTTGTTCGTACAACCTCGTGTATTTATTTATATACACAATAACTCGTGCTTTCATTTTGATATTTATAATCTCGTGCATATACAAGTTGTATTTTTTTAAACAACATATATGTTGTATTTTTTAAATATAAAGTCTAGGGGGTATAAAGTCTAAGTGAGTATTTGTTTATTTTTAAAGTTATTAAAAAACATGAAAACTTATGAAGTTACACTTAACTCCATATTATTTATTTAAAATTCAACCAATAAAGTTTTATTACTTAAAGTTTTTGTTTTCACAAATTTGACACCTATATTTTTATGTTTTTTTTTCACTAAATTTCTCCACCAAATTTATCAAAGTTTGACTCTTTTTTTTTCAATTTTAACTTTCAAAGGGCCAATAGGAATGCTCGATTTTGCCATGGGGTAAAAATAGAGCAAACCGATTGGCCCAATTTTTTCTCAATAAGATTGTTTTAGCAATACTTTAGAAATGATGTAATTCCTTTATTATATAAAAGATTTCGTAAGTGTAGTAAACATATTTCTGTCATTGCATCTTTATCTTTCACATCCTCACCATGTCATTCCTTAATCACATTGTAAGTAACTTAACATAAATTAGATTCTTTCAAAAATTATAGTCAAATTGAGAACATGACTAGATTGAAGATGCTCCGACATAAATATGTGATATGTTAATTGTAAAATACTTTATTTCGTCTTTTTTCTTAAAAAAACAAATAGACTAAATTAAAACAAATAAAAGCACACATTAGTTGTATGAAAAACATTGGATTTGAAGAATGACTTGTAAAACACAGTTTCATAAGAATAAAACAAACTTGTAATAACATAAAGGTAAAAAAAGAAAAAGAAAATGAAGATGCTCTCAGTTTCATGGATTGGTTTGCAAGAAGAGTATCACACGTCTTATTTTTTTCTTACTATAAGTAATATCATATGAGCTCAACGAACACCATATCTTAAGACATACAAATATAACTATAATAATGAATGTCTTAGAACATGAACATCCACTGGAGCTCGTTGATTTGCAGCCGCCAAAGATAAATAGAAGGCATCACATACAACTTCAACAAGTTTTCACACACTTGGGAACATACTGCTTCACATCAATCTCGTATGGTTTTTGTTTAAGTTTTACCGAAGCTTCTTGATCTTCATCATTCTCATCGGGTCCTTACCGTTCTACACGAGAAACCAAATAACAAAACCATTCTCATCCCATCTCTTAAACCGATTTACATGTAAAGAAGTAGGTTCTTCTAAGATTTTATAGTTGTGTACGTGTAATCGTTTGTTAACTTCGGTAGACAAGGTATCCATAGTAGTGAAGCCAATGAACAATATGTCTGTTAGGTATCAATCTTTTGTAAACTTGAAGTATTTTGATACTTTATTTTAGGTATCCAATGCAGAATCTATTTAATATCTATTCGGGTTTTTGCATTATTTATTACCTCTTTTTAATCCTTGTTTGCCATTGAATGGGTCAAAAAGGTATGTTATTATATGGGTCAAAAAGTGCAGGTTGCATGTGCTGTTTTTGGGGACCATTTTATTGGGACCAAACTGTGCAATATGCAAGATTTAGTATGCCAAAACTAACCATTAGATTCATATATTACAAAACAACCCATTTCATTGACTACGTAAACAAACACAACACAAACAATTATAGCTGTAAGACTGCATCTAAAACACTATCATTTGGGACCATTTCATTGACTGCATAAGCTACCATTTCATTGATCATACCAAAAGGAACCATTACATTCATACAACCATTACAATACAAACCATACAACTGCACAAACACTACCACATCACAGCCTAAATCTAAAACATTTTCACTATCACAAACATCACAACATAGACTGCCACTAACTTCTTCCAAAAGCTTGCACTTTTTTGACTTGCAATCAGCTTTGACTCCATTTGAGCTTGATAAACATCATATTCAGCTTGTAATCTTTCAAAACGCTCTTGAACCCTTAATTGCTCCATGTACTCATTCCTTTCATCCGGATTTAAAGCCAAATAAAGCTCTCTAATATGAGTTTTGTACCATTGATTATAGAGCTCTGGATCAATCCAAAAGAAAGAATCACAACTCTTGTTGGAAGGAGCCCGAACAACCAAGAACCCTAATTTAAAAATAAAATTATACATACTAAATGATGTATAACAATAATATACTTACATTTGAATTACGACCGTTGAGAAACCTACGACATGGATTGAGATTGGTCCAAGCCGTACGTCTGGCCAAGGGGATGCCACATTTGCATAGTTTAGGAAATTGACGGTACCTATACGAAGATGAACTTGACATGATTTGATTTTGTTTTTGGAAAGTGTTAGTGTGGATTAGGGTTAGGTTTTGGGGGTGGGTAAATGATTTGGATAGCGATATAACCGTTGGGGGTTGGTCGAGTTAAGGTTTGGGTTGGGTTAAAATATAATGTAAATGTATATATATATATATATATATATATATATATATATATATATATATATATATATATATATATATATATATATATATATATATATATATATATATATATATAGTGAAGGGTTATTTTCAGAACCAATAAAATGTCGAGAACTGCGAGAACCAATCTACACCGTTGGATATTTGATCAATGGATATAAATACCAGTGGCATGATGGTAATTAACTGAAATATCATGTGATCTATTGTAAAAGAAAGAGGGGCATTTAGGGTATATCAAAATTATACATTAAAAACCGTATGAAACTATTTCTCCACAATATTCGTGATTTTTGGAGAGATGATTGGTTTGTATTTATCTCTCTCTCTTCCTCAACCAAAAACCTAACCTGCCAATCTAACTTTTTCTTTCAACGACGCCACCATTCATAGCCTCAATCCAAGACTACTTCCATCCGTCATTCATTGCCTCCTCACAAATACAAGATGGGATGATGAAGGTTTCCTTGCTACTTATCTTGAAAGATAATGATGGTACCACTTTGTAATGGTCTTTTTCCTACTGATCTCTAAAGATGACGATGGGTTTTTTTTTCTACTAATCTCGAAAAACCGAGATGATGATGGTATGAATCTGTTAATGGTTTGTTTTTATTCACTTTTGTAAAAAGGTTTTGAGATCTAAAATAACAACAATTTGCTACCGAATGGAACAATTGCAAAAGTTAATATTCAAATTGTTATATGGTTTTGTATGTCTGTGTGGTTCACACAATATATAATTTAACTTGTTGGTGGGGTTTGATTATGTGTGTTGCGTCACCACAAATATAATTGCCGTAGATTCTTCTTCCTATATTGTATGTGATATTATTAAATTGGTTATTTTGTTTTATGCAATGAACTAGGATGTGGATTCACGAGTATACTGTTAAAAAAAGAAACAATATGAACACATATTCAAACGCTATTGGTCCTTAATACAGTAGTTGTTGTTTATAATTTACAAAAAATTATAGTTTTTGAAATGCATGTGTTTTTGATGTTTCTGGTGAATTTGATGTCTATTGTGCATATGTGTTTTGGCTAAGAATGTACATGTGCAGTGTATTTATATATTTCGATGTACGTAAATATTGTGAATATGTGTTATGCTAATTTCTATGATTAAAAATTCGTGTACATCACTTGATATAGATTCAGTTTTGTTGCATTTGCTCTTGAATATGTGTTAGTCAAATAATGCACATGTGTTTACGTCATGAACATGAGAATTTGAAACAAATGCACATGTATTTACGTAATAAAAATGATGAATTGACAAAGAATGCACATGTGTTTATGTCATGAACATGCGTGTTTGAAACGAATGCACATGTATTTACTTGTTGTTTCTTCTTTCTTACAGAGAGGTTAGTCAACATGGTTATGAGGACTACAAATGCACGTATGAGTACTCGACAATCTGATTTGATTTGATTAACCGAACCATTTGCACATCCGCATACTCGAAGCTTGCACATATGCATACTCGAAGATCACATTTGCAGGATGAACTGACCCATCCATAGGACCACATTTGCAAGATTACATTAACGAAACTTTCATTTATTTTGTATTTGAGTTGTATATTACATGATTTTGGATTTTGTATATAATGTTTTTGTTTTGAAATGTATACTGTATATGTAAAATATTTATGTTTGCCATTCCATACACTTGTGTAAATATTTGTGACCAAGACACATAGGTTTAAGCAATTTAACACTAAAAATACATGTAAATTTATATTATATGAAAAAAAACACATGTGCACTTTTCTTTTTGAAATCATGCAAGCTAAAAAAAATAAAAAATAAAAAAATAAAAAATAAATAAAAAAATCCTAAAATTTAGGAACTTAAAAAACGTATTTTATTAAAAAAAAAATTCAAAAAGAAAATAGAAAATGTAATTTTACTTTTGTACCCTTTTTAATTTAATAATAAAAATAAATATCTAAAAAAATTTGATTGGTTGATGGTGGTTCTCGCAGTTCTCGACCTTTTATTGGTTCTGAAAATAACCCTACCCTATATATATATATATATATATATATATATATATATATATATATATATATATATATATATATATATATATATATATATATATATATATATATATATATATTAAATAAATGTAATATCCAATTCCACGTGGAAATAACCGGCAATCAGCCGATTTCATAGTTAATAATGAATCATTTTCGTGTTGTTTATTTATTTCGGTCTTTTTAAGAAAGTTGGATGGAGCATCTTTAGCCTTTACCATGATCTCTTATAGAAACTTAACTAACTATTAATATGAGAATCACATTTCAATTCTTTAATCATCAACATGTTGCAAATTCATATATACATATCCTAAAATATAAAGGTTTCTGAGCAGTAAGAGGATGATGTGCTCAGCCACTTTCTAAACCCGAAAAATTCTCATATAGTCTCTCACCTAAATAAAAAAATAAATTAAATCTATATTATATATAAAGCACAGATAATTTTTCTCGAAACCTTAAAACTTTAAAAAGAGTAATATGTTATACCCAATATAACATTGATTAAAAATAGTAACAACATTTATTACTACTCAAACTTTTATCATTTTTTGTATCTAACCCATAAACTTTTTTTCTCTCGCAAAAACTACAAATTGAACCTACAAATGTTGCATCAAGGGTGTAACACCCCAACCCGACAAGGGTCAAAATGCCACATTATGGTGTCAATCAGAACATATAAACGCAAGCGGAAGACTTATAAACATAATGGTTACAAAGGTTCAAAATGAAACTAAGGATATAATAAATCTACATCATACTGACTATCAACTGGAATACAAATCTGAATCAAATCTAAATGGTAGATAACTCCCAAGTCTAATCCAAATGCAAATGGGATCTATTGTCAGGGTGGTCCACTAAAAGCTCCTATGCACTCTTCACTCAAACCCGGCTTCCAACCTAAAACCTGCCGCAGGAAAAGAAATGCGGCTGAGCTTAAAAAGCCCAGTGAATAGATATATATATATATATATATATACACACACAAAGCAGATAGGTAATAAACATAAATAAACGAAGATGAATCATACGAACCAAAGGCATAGATATCATGAGTCAGATAGTCATAATGAATCAAAGAGTCAAAATAAGAGCGGAAATGAACGCGTCTAAACGAGACACTCGAATTGACCAAAGAATCACATAGGACAGCCACGAGCCTGTCTAAACGAGACACTCGAATAGACCACATAATCACATATACATATCATATCAAATCATAAGTGTACGGAGAGGGGAGACCTCTCAAGTACCAAATGGAGTAGCTAGCTCCCAGAAGTGAAATGGGATACATGGCACGTACAACCAGTCACTAAGTCATACCATATCATATCCATATCAAATCATATACCTAGGATGCATCAATACGCTCCCTGCAAAACAAAATACATATGCAAGTACAAGACTATACATACATATAACAGAATGGCCACGTGCGCCATAATCATATAATCATAACAGAAGGGAACGCCGTGGATCAATTACACCTCCACAGAAAGTGTCATGCCATTGGTGCCTCAATGATATGGCCATGGTACCTCCATGGCTAGTTAGCTCCGGCAACTAACAGAACAAATCATACCAAGTCATAAGATCATATCAATGGGAATCATAGCAATGGCTCATATCAACTGAATCATAACAAAGGATCACATAAATGGGATCATAGTAAAGCTCATATCAAATGGATCATTGCAAAGGCTCATATCATAGCAAAGCAAACGAATCAAAGTCAAGGATCGGAAATTCATGGGAGAAGATACCCTTACTGAGAAAGGGTAGAATATCTGTACCTTATGCAAAGCAACTCAAACAAAATAGGAAAGCACTCGGAATAAGAACTACTCCTTCTTCACAGAACCTATACAAATTAATGACCACATATTACTTATAAGCTCATTTTACAAGTTTACTGCTTATGGTTATTCAGATTCCATATTTAGGGTTTCTTTCTATTTTTAGAAACTTTTCATTTTTAGTAACTTTCCATATTTAGTAACTTTCCCAATTTAGTAACTTTCCCAATTAAGTGAGTTTCCCGAATTAAGTAACTTACCCAAATTAGTAACTTTCCATAATTAGAAACTTTCCTAAATTAGTAACTTTCCATAATTAGCAAGTTTCCATCATTAGTAAGTTTCCAGATTCAGTAAGTTTCCAACCTCGGGTCACACTTCACAGTTTAACAACTTAGGGTTTCATTATCAAAAATTAGGTTAACATATGACCAAAAGTATCCGCATTAATGTTACAAATGTTATTTAGGTCAAAACACATTAAATGGGGTTAGGTTACACTAAATCCTTAACTTATAATATAGTTCAGATTTTATCATATTTTGGCCCTGATTTTTATGAATTTTAAACCATACTTAAGTGTCTCCTGGGAAGCTAAGATTTTATCACAGATACCTATGCATGTTGTGCACCTACTGTAATTTTCTTAGATTTTATTTCAAAGTGATAATACCCTTTCAAAAATCGTTTTCCCGGACCTGCCCAGAAAGATGACTGGACAGAAACCCAGAAAGTTTGCATTTGGCTACCCCATGAGGACCATTCAGAAAAATTTATAAAAATTTCAGTGAGTCACATATATCCTAAATATTCTACCTGTAAAAGTAGACCTCCTAATTCCTCACCGTTTGGAAAACTAAATTCAAAAACACCAGATGAATTTCCAGACTCCTAAACTCAGGATTGACATCTAATGTTATAAAAATCAAAAAGTCATCTTCCCTACCTCCAAAAATTATGAAATTTTATATGTAGATAGTACACAGCCTGAACTTAGTTTTAGGCTAAAGAATCATGCAAAAACACGTTGTCATCATCAATTTATACATCCATCAATACGGCCTAATTTCTGAACAGTATCACAAACAAAATTCTAACCCTAACCAACGCAAGATAAAACATCTAACACATCCCTAATTATGTTTTAAGGATCAAACATACTTAATTACTGAGATTTTAGTAAACCCTAATCCATCATGTGAGTTACATAATTAATAATAAGGAATGATGAGAAAATATCGTTTACCCTTAGTATGCTTCGAAAAATTAGACTCGATTCTTGGTTTCTTGAATGTTTGGACAAATAGCAATGGAGGCTAAGGTTTTCTCCCTCCCTCTTTATTTTTTTCCTGTATTTCTTTTATGGGAGGGGGGAACACCGATTTTTGTTTTTATTTTTTATTTTTTCCTTTTGGGTTGGATCAATTATAGTTAGGCTTGGATTTGGTAAGTAACAAAATTAGCCCAAAACGTTATATGTATTTAAAACAATTGGCCAAATATTATATTTATATTATTATTTACTTATTTAACTTATGGTATTATTAAAGTAGATAATTAAAATGTTAATCCGAATTCTATGGTGTTATAAAGGGTCACACTAGAACCACAAGTTCGCAAGTATAATTATTTGCCGCTATACATTGTCGCTGTACGCGAGTATTCGTCAAGTATATATAAACTTGATGAGCTACACTATTTAATGCCAATTGATTTTCAATTGACAACCTCATGTATACGTGACAATCCAGACTCAAATGGCTTTATTGGGTTTGTAAGGCTGAAAGTAGTGGTGGTGAGTGTAACACCCCGAAATCGGATCAGCGGAAACATACGAATCGGGGGTGTTATTAAATAGTTATCACAATCACAAGGTACAAAGAACGGTTTTTACTTAAACCATTTTAGAAGAAATTTCATAATTTAAAACATCCAATTTACATTATTTAAAATAGTGCGGAAAATAAAGTTTCATAAAAGGGTTTAGAGTGGTCCCAAATAGTTTTTTGAGTCTTCTATGACTATGCCATGCCCTTCGCCAAGCTCCTCCAGAGGTAAGATATGCAGCGGAAATGATTTAACACCTGAGATAAACATGCTAAAAGTCAACACAAAGGTTGAGTGAATTCATAGGTTTAAGTAAAGCAGTTGATCACAATATTTCAAGTTTCCAAGGATATGGGCTTCGTTGTTATACACCCGAAAGTTCAGATATTACCACTGCACTAATCTCATGACACACAAAGCGTTAACCGGCACCAGTAATCTTGGCGTAAGTCGTAAGTAACCGCGGAATTTCATAATCATAATAGTTGCCCCCAAAGTAGGTATCTTACCAAATACCTAGGTAACTCAACTATAGTACATCACATGTTGACCGACCTTAGTCAACATGGCGGGATGGTCAAATCCTATAGGCCTATAAACTATAATCGCGCTCACCCACAGGTGATTAATGGTTCATGATCGAGGGACTTGCTTTTGGCAAGGGCGGTACTTAGTGCTTATCAGATGTTTCACAATGTAGCTACCAGAAAAGTATAAATGTTGTTCCAATTCAAATAAAGTTTCAGAAAGCAGAAAGCATAGTTTTCAGTTCAAAGTACAGTTTTCAAACAATTGTGATCATAGTCAAAACAGTAGCATGTATCTCACCCCAAGTAGCTTATAAAACAGTTTAAGCAAGTAAAAAGTGGGGCTATGAACTCACCTCAGTATGCAGCAATGCAAGAAATCACAACATCACAACTGGCATCAAAGAGTAAAGGCACAACGATGATATCAAAAGTAGAGCACAACGACATTCAGAAAGTACAAGCATAACGGTACTGGATCGGCACAACCTAACAAGTAACATGTTTCAGAAATAATACACAATTAATTTATGAAGTAGCGTTCGTTGAATACTTGTGTTATTATAAAAAGGTTTAGTTTTCAATGGCGTTTGAAAGAAAGGAAGTTTAAGACTCGTGTGGATATTTTAGAAAAAAAAAATAGTAAAAGTCGGCGAATACGAACGAATACGCAAGAATATGAGAGAAGAAAGAAAGGAAATACAAAAAGAATCGGGAATTACTGACGAGAAAAGAGGACATAAAACAAACAAGCAGACAACAATAGGTAGTTTCGGTATTTACCCATTTTCCCAAAATAGATGATATAATCGTCAAAACATACAAGTTTTGAAAAGGTTTTAGGATATTTAATAAATCATAAACGATTTAAGTTTATAAAAGATTTTATGAAATTTCGGCATGAAGTGCCCGTTTATAAGACGTTTCCGAGTCACACGACTCATTTGAATAAATCAATTATCATCAAGTTTTATAAGTTATAATACATATAATTGAACATATTATTCGCGTATATATTAGTTTTTTAGTTTTATCGACCATTTAGTATGGTTCGGGTCCAGATACGTTAAATCCTTACGAGTCTAACGTACCCTTCCGTCTCGTGTACCAAAGGGTCCGTAATAGTCCAATCAACCAATACCGTAAATCCAATACGTCCAATCCTTGTCCAACAATGTATAACATCACAATATCCAAGTCCAAATATATATCCCATTCGTTATTATTATTATTTTCCCATTTCGCTTAATAAGTAACCGAAACTCCATATCGACAACTATGACAAAATAAATAATAACGACTAACGACGACTCAATGAAAATAGATAAACAAACAAACGATAAGTAAATAAACTTCGCCGTGACTCGCCACGAGTCACGGCTCGACTCAACCCGAGCCGATGAGGCTCTCGGCCGAACCAAATCCAACACAAACACAAGCAATTCCAACACTATCCTAATCCTACACTAATCCACAACAATTCCAACTCTATATAAAAATCCAGTCGACACAAACAATCCAAATCCGCAAACACGAAATCAAACCCTAATCCGAATCAAATTCAAACACAACCTCATCAACACCAAACTAATCCTAACTACGCCTCGCCTTGCCGTGACTCGCCACGAGTCACGGCTTGGCTTCGCCGTATGTCGGCTGCCGAGACCAAACAACCAAACGAAACCCTAAATCCAAATCCGAGCACAACAACAACAATAATAACATCAACAACAAGAATAAACATCAAAACAATCAAACCCTCACCGAGTTAACCGAGTTGACTCGGTGAGTTGACCGAGTCAACTGCCGAGAAGGGGGAAGGATTCTACACGAGTTTTTAATAAAGTTTTAAAACCATTTTATTAATAAAAACATTATTTATTTTTGGATTTAATAAAAAGTGAAAAAATAGGGTTTAGTAAAAATTAAAGAAAAAGAGAAAAGAAGGCGCGTGAAAGGTTTACCGAGAAGAAAATAAGGTGAGAGGGGTTGTGGTGGTGGCGGTGGTGTTACCGAAGGTGGTGGTGGCGCGTGGGTGGTGTTGCGGTGTGAGTTACGAGCCAAGAAGCTCCAGAAATGATCGGGATAAACCGATCTATTGATTTGGCAAAGAAAAAGTATCGCCGGAAAATTTTCCGGTACGGTGGTCGCCGGAATCTCGCCGGAGAAGACGGCAGTTGCCGGTCAGAGGTGATCGCCGGCGAAGGGTAGAGATTGTTAGTGAGATGTGTGTGTGTGTATAAATGAAATAATTAATTAATCTTGGGGTTTAAATATTTTTGGGGAGGGACTAGATGTGAAAAATTGAAAGTGAGGGGCTGAAATGTAACAATGGGGCGGAGGGACTAATCTTGCCAATTTGGCTAAACTTTTGCAATAAACACTGCGGGACCCATTTGACGTACCAAACAGACTCGAAAATCAACGAAACTTGCGCCATTGTTCACGAAATAATTTTTCCAACGAAAACGAGTATAAATATGCAATACTTTCAAGAAATCAATATATTTGGCAAATACGATACGTTTTGAGCTTTCTAGGTTGTGTCGGTTCAATAAGGGAATAACGCTCACGTTAAATAAGATATTCATAGTTTTTCAAACCCAAACAAGTTCAAAGAAGTTCAAAAGCTAAGGAAAATGAGAAGCAAGTGTTTTGGCTCGTAAAATAGGTTTAGGAAATTTACCGGGTGTTACAGCACATACATCATATTTGGAAATCCGTCCCGGATTTCAGTTTAACTTATCAGTTCTGGTTTCGAAGAGGTTTAAAAGCTAAGGAAAAATCAAAATGATTGTTTTGGCTCGTAAAACAAGTTTAAGAAATTTGTCGGTTGTTACATCACATACCCCTAAAATGAAATCGTGTCCTCGCGATTTAGTTCAAGTTACCCGGCAGAACGGTGTTGGTGAAAAGGTGGTGGTACTAGTAACATATTCGGGTCTCTCCGGACTGTTCTAAGGGTCTCTTCTTGCCTGTGGAAGAGTACTTGAGTGGTCTGCCATAAGTTGTCTCCTTCTAGCGTTTTGGTGGGGTATAATGATTCCTGGAGTAAGGTTAATAAAGGGAAACAATTTAAATCTTAACCACACGATGTTTCAAAATTTTGCCAGCGTGGCCTCTTCTCAAATCCTCACGGTCTAATTTCCAATGTAGGGTTTATATCCTAGTGATGCAACATTCCTACCCCGATACATACAAGGTGACGAAAATGGTGAGGTGACTGATCTTCAAGATTTGTTTTGAAATTGTGTGTTTTCCTCCTCAGTGGGTTAGATGAAATTTTTGTTTGAAACTTTATTTAGGTAAACATTTGTACTAATTTGACCAAAATAACTTCCCAAGTGTTACAAATTTCTTTGTTGAGAATTTGCGGTTACATAAGGCGATACGGTTTCAAAAGATCTTAAAATTTCTGTAAAACGGGTTTTGGATCATGGTATGGACAAGAAAATTGTTCATAAATTTGTCTTTTGACATCCTTTATTAGAAGTTTGATAAGGTTTGACCAGAAAAATTTAAATCCTCAAAATGGGTATTTCCGAAGAAAAAAAATATCACTACGAGTTTTAAAGCTGTTATAAAAGCATTTCAAGAAAAGTCCTTAAAAGTAAGAATATCAAGGGAGGAAGGGTAATCGAGCATGCACATCCACCTATGTTTCTAAATATCCAAAGAAAGAATCTAGTTGCCAATGTTGGAGCGAGGTTCAATGTTTAATACCAAGCGAAGCTCATAGGTGTAAGTATTCTAACTTGTTTAGCGGTACTAAAAGGTATCTTGATCTAAAACGGTTACACTAGTGATCTGAGAGGCCTGAATCAGCTCGATATTATGTTGAGGAAAGTCCTTCCTGTTTTCAAGGTGAGGTCGGGTACCAATAGTCGCTAGGTAAGCTAAGATCTCTTGCGTCCTAGTGTTGTAGTCGCGTCTTATAGAAGAAAGTCAGAGTTTTGCAATGAAGTGGGTTACATAAAAGAAAGGTGTTTCGAGTTTGTGTTGTCTAAAACTCCTAGAGGGTAAGATGTCATAAGAGAGATGGTATATTGATAACCTAGTTCAACGCATGCACTACTAACAAGGGAATCTAATCGCATGGAACGAATGTTGCGACTTATTCAGTGATAAAACAGTATCAAAGCTTGGTAGGTTGTTATCTATAGTCTCAGGCGAAAGTATGAGGTCCACTTCTAAGGTTTTGATCTAAAAATGGAATGTTGGTTGTTCGGTTTATGCAGTAATAGAATGAAAACACTTTTCATGGAGGTAATTGGTTCACTTGGTGGTTGTAAAATACTTTACAAAATAGTTTGTAGAATAGCTTATAGAGTGATAGAGAACGACTTATTATTTATAAAATGATAACCAAAATTATATTTAAGTTTGTGAAATATTAGGAAGATAAAGATCGGGTTACACAACAACTTATGAGATGATTTGTAAGAAAATGCACAGATTATTGAGAAAATTATTTGTTATCTGTAAAATATCAGCAAAGTTGTGGTTACTTATTGATTTGGTAGCAAAACAGTTCATCGGGTGATAGTAAAATGGTTTTGGGAAGTAATGGCGAAATAATCTGTAAGATAATAGTAACACAGCTTTGTTGTTTTCAAGTAAAACAGTGGCTAATTCAGCTCGCAGAGGAGTAAAATGGTTCATAAGGCTGTAGTAAAACTTGTAGAGTAATTGCAACATAGTTTACAAAATTTTCGTGAAGTTGTTCGTTAGTTTAGAAAACAGTAGTAAGGTAGCGAATAGGTTTATTTCTTAATAATAGGATAGCTTGTACAACGAGTTGTAAAACAATTTAATAGGCAGTAGGAAAGACAATTCATGATTTATAAAATAGTAATAAAATCGCGGTAGGACAATAAATCGGTTTATAAAATAACTGGTGAAACGATATTAAGAAATCAATTCATTGTTTGTAGAATAAAGACAAAGTCAATTTTTTTTTTTTTTTTTTTTTTTTTTTTTTTTTTTTTTTTAGAATATAGTAGTAAAACATTTTGTAAAATGACTGCAAAAGGGTCGATAAAATAGTTGAAAATGATTTGGGTGAATGTGTGCATAGTGGTAATAATAATGGAAAATGAAATGGGGTAGTAAGTGGGTTGGTTACTTATAGGAAAGCTTTATTAGATAATTACTAAGATAACGAATTAAAAAGTGAAATAATGTGATGATAAGTATGTTATAGTAGATAGTAATAGCATAGTTGCATTTGACACTTTGATTAAATAATAGTGAAAATATAGAACGTAATTGAAATATGATGGTTCGTAAAAGTTGGAATAAAACTGTATTGTTTAAGTGTGTAATTGACCAAAATGAGGTGAGTAAAAATATGAGAGTAAAAATGCGGTAAGTTACGAATGTAAGTGAGAATGAGATAAGTATGTACAGAGTTAAAGTAAAGTTTTGAAATTATTTTTATCGTGGCTAATATGCCCCCTTAGTGGTGATTATTAAAACGAAAGTGTTTGAAAGGTAAAATATGTTTAAGATGTGTAAAAAGAGTAACGAATGTTAATGAGTGTGATATAGCTGACGACCTGTGGGTTATGGACCCACGGTTAAGGTGTAAAGTTTTAATGTGAAAAGAGTTAAGTAGACAAAAACATGTAGAAATAAAAGCGTTGAAAACAACTAACGAAGATTTATGGATGCTAGTTATAGTGAAAAGTGTAACCACATAGATAGTGTGTAAATATAATAAGTATGTTTCATATACCCTATGTTTGTAAAAATGTAGGTGTAATAGAGTGGGTGGTAAAAAGTAATTAGATTGGATCCAGGGTTAAAGTGTAGAAGTGTGAAACGGTCAATGATCATTTGGGATAAACGGTTAATGATCCATAGTTTGTACAAAACCCTAACCAACAGAATTTGGATTATCTAAATCAGTATCAGCTTCGAAATACGAACACTAGGGCGAACCTCTATCATGGTCAATACAAGTAACTTCACTTACAAACTTAAGGGTTAAGTTTCCTCATGAATTCTATTATCTTGTTTACAGTTTCCAAGGTACAACTAAGCCATTAAGGTGTTCATTCCAATCGACAGATTACTTCCTAAGGCATCTAACAATGTCATCCAACTCGTCGGCTTTTAATGCGGTGTACTCGAGTTTTCTCGCAAGTTGAGGGGCAGGGGAAAACGTGATATGTAACCTAGTGGTCTAAGGTAATACTAGAGTAGTAACGTCTTCAATAATGGCTTTCGAATAGTATTTCTGAATAGTGTTCCCAAAATAATACCTCCAAAATAACGTGTCTCAAAATGGTGTGTTCCAACTAATATATCCAAAACAGTTCTCTAAATAGTATACCAATAGTGTGTCCAAAACAACTTCTAAAATATTATATCAATGCGTCAAGTCGTCAAGATAGTGTAATTAGTGTTATCGTCCAAAATAGTATTCGAATTGGTATGTCAGAGTAGCGTTGTCAAAATAGTATTCCCAGAATAACGTACCCAAAATAGTCGTTCCTGAAATGACATTTTCAAAATAACGTATCAGTATATTCATATATTTTGTAAATAAATAGTGTATCTCGAAATGGTGTGTTCAAAACATTTCCCACAATTAGTACATCAATATAATACGTCTTTTAAAATAGCGAAAACCAATGTTGACCGTACCAGATAGTTTTAAAACTGTATGTTGAAATAGCGTACCCAAAATAACGCATCCAAAAATAGTTTTCCGGAAATATAGTTTTCAAAATATCATATCGATTTATATATGTGTATATATATATATATATATATATATATATATATATATATATATATATATATATATATATACTAGTCATCAAGGCCCGCCCGTTGGGCGGGCATGACTTGTAATTTTATTTTGTAAGTTTTACTTATTATGAAATCATTTTTAGGAAGCTCGACGTGTGGGCATGATTTGTAAGCTTAGTTTCGATGACTTTATTTAGTATGGAATTATGTTGTAATGATTTTTTTGCAAATTTTGATGACTTTATTTATTATGAAATTATTTTGTAAGGAATATGTATAGATTAATATAGTGTACAGTTTATGATGATGACTTTATTTATTATGAAATTATTTTGTAAAAAATATGTATAGACTAATATAGTGTACAGTTTATGATAGTAATTACTATTTGTTAAGGTCTTTTATTGCATTTACTTAATTTTTTTGTTAAATCAAATTTATTGACATTACAACATTTTGATTGTGTAACATTTAGAAATGCATGCAAGTTCTGTAGCATACTAATTAGTAAGCTATGCCTATAGTCTTGGTGTGGCATCTTTTAATTTTCTCAAATGTAATTGATTGCACCCTGTCCAGAACAATCATAACTGGATTCTCGATAACACAAGAACCACAAGAACAAACTTCCATCTTCCAAAATATCTGTGATCGAGGAAAAAAAAAAGGTGAATGATACTATCTTGATCTCATATATGCATTCACATGTTGGTAACCTTTGTTAATCGATTTACTTACTGAAAGAATGAAACCCAACTCGTTTTATTGTCTATTTGTATTGTAGTTATGTTTATATTTAAGTTAATAATCTGTAGGTGCATGTGTGGATCTTTGCTGTTTGCCTTATGATCTAACTAACTTGATTAAGTATTTAATGTAGGACCTGTTGATTACTTATATTAAGAATGTAGAAAAAAAAATTTGCTGGTAGGATCATGTTTTCGGGTAGATCTTCATGAAACCTGTCTGTTATAGGGTGTTGTGGCTATGGAACATAGATGGTAAGGAAAATACTGTTGCCAGGCAAATGGGTTTTTGGTATATCTTCATGAAATATGTTTGTTATAGATTGTTTGGGTCGTTGATTATGGGGGTTGTAAGTTGTTGGGATTTCATGTTTGATGTTATTTTTGTCGATATCAAACTAATCATTTTGTGAATATGTTTTTTTCCGGAATGGGTGTATTTGGGTCCGTATTGGTTAAAAACGTACCTCCACATTGTCGTACAGTGTGGCCAAATAGGGTAGTCTAAGGCCTGATATATATAGATGTTATGGGCTGTGCACATTACGATGTTTGATGCGTATGTTTTATTAGTCATTGAAGATAGTGTATCTCGTTGTCTGAATTAGTAATTGTTCTAAGGGCCGTGTGTGTTACCTTTAATAATGAATGTCAATGCTTTCCAATCGTTGTACTGATACTCTATGGTTGAAAGCAGGGAAATGGATCAACAATTTATGGTTCGCCTCAATCAAGAAACAAATCCGGAATACCAGGTTTGTATGTTGGACTACTTGTAAATATGGAATTGCAAGTGATTTTGTTATTCCCTGAATGTATAACTTTTTTAATTGTAACATGTGTTATTAGCATTATAAGTGACTTAAGTTTTGCATTTATAGAGGTTGCCTACGGTATTTGGGGAGAGATTTTATGAAGACGAAGAGTACATATTTCTTATCGGGAACAATAGATCCAGGTATATATGTTTGATAAGGCTTATGGATGATGATTTGCAAGTTCACGGAGATGAGTGGAGAAAGTTCGTAGAGGACAACATCCCGCCCTCAATCAAAACGCTACATTTTGTGAAGGAGGCATTGGGTACTTTCTATGTTACTGGATACAACGTGGACGGTACCGAAGGTCCTGGTTATGAAGGTCTTGCTGTGAGGAATAGAGATGTGAGGTGCTTGTCTATATTCCGTGATGGAGGGCAGGTACGTTTCCTGGATTTACCGCCCTATATACATGGTTTTTAGTTTACATAGATGTAAACATATCATGAAATACCGACGAAATTTTACATTGTTGGTAATATATTTAGTTTAGATTATGGTTAATATGCAAGCAACTATCGACGTGAAACGATCACGGTAAAAATAGTGTTATAACGCGTAAACAGAGGAAGATATTTTAAATACGTTATAATACGTAAGCAGAGGAGAATATACATGTTTGTTATAAAGTAAATCGAGTTACAGCTGTGTTTAATTACGTCTATTTTGATAGCTGGCATTAAGTTTATTTTAGAGCGAACGATGGTTAATATGCAAAGGTGTTTAATGTGAATACATGGAATCTATATTTGCGAAGTGTGTCTGTATATGTTTGTAATAAAAATAGGATACAATGCTTAAACAGAGAAAAGGTGTGTGGATCCTGTGAATGGTTGGACTTTTATGTGTGGCTGTTCTGAATAAATGGTATTTGTATTTCATAAGATTTTAATTGGTGCTTGACAGTGGTAAAGTATTCGTCCGTGGCTATATGTTTGAGTTTGATATGCAGTTAAAAAAGGCAAAATAAATGGTATAAAACTACCACATCGAAAATCTGATATAATGAATATAAATTAAGCCTGTTAGTAAGTAGATATCCGTACAACGTTGGTACACTTTGTGACTGTTGTTGATGCGTGGGATTTTAAAATTATCCAAGTAAATGTTATAAAATAATTGTATCACATCTGGGATTTATGCATCTAAATGAAAATTGAAATCAAGTAGATATGTGTACGGAAAAATGTTTCCACACATTTTGAATGTAATTTCCATGTATTCTGTTGATGCGCTCTTTTTTTCATGCCGAAAGTGCAGGTTCTTCCAGGAGATTTTTTACAAAACTTATGGAACGACACATTGACAATTCATGCCAATGGTGTTAGTGCTGTGGTGAACAATGAAAGGGTGCAACTGGATGTAAACAGTGTAGTGAGGCATAACCGGTTGTTTGGTGGGGCTTGGGATAAGCTTGTTGCTGATTTTGCAATCGAAATTGGTCAGCCGATGGTGTTCACTAATTTAGGTGATTATCAGTTGAATCTCGCACTTTTCCGACACAATGGTACCTGTGTGTATCCGGAGACTGTCCGGCCAACATTGCTGAGGGTGCTCGGGCGTGAGATACCGAGCTATGCAATGGAAGGTTTGAACACTTTCACCCGTGAATCTTTTTTAGAAATACATTGACTAATATTGCCTTGGTAAACATATTTTTAGAGGAAATAGACCACCATACGTATTATAACGATTAACCTGGTGTTTGTAAATGTAATCTTAGATGAGAGAGCTCACCACAGATGTAGCTGGCGAGGGCACACGCATCATAACGATGAGAACCATGTGTTTTATGTTATGCTTGATGGGACGGTGCTGGAGTTTTACCACGTGGTAAGTAATTGAGGGATACAGTAATAATGAAATTTGTATAAATCTAATTTTGATTGATTATAATTTGTCAAATCTTGTTAATCTACAATGTCTGAACAAATTATATATTTTCAACAGTCTGTACCAAAGAATTTCTCCGCCGATCATGAAATGCACAGATATAGGGCGGCGATTCTTATGCATGCTGATGAGAGGTTCATTGTGAAGGTTGCCACGGTCAACGACTCGCAAAGGCCGAACAGGCAATTTGCAGTCAAGTTGAACGGGAATTTCAAGGCGTTTGCAGACATCTGTGGTTTAAGGCATGGGAGGTTACTTCGTTTTAAGCTGGTGGACACCATTGTGGACGTTGTAGTGGATGGAAACAATGAGATTCCGGTATTTCATGTGTGTTAACTTTGTAGTTGGTTGTGGTGGGTGTAAGTACATTTGACGTTGATTCATATCTGGTTTGTGACATTTGAATAGACAAACACGTACGTGTTTGGCTGACTATGGCAGTAGCGCTGTAACTCCAAATACAACACACGTAATCACTGGTGTGTGGCTATTTTGTTCTATGTTTATATTTGCTGAATACACTATGTATGGTAACTGCAGTAACATTTCTGACAGCATCAACTCAATATGCTGTAATTTTGTAAATGCTAAAAATGCTCGTTTTATCAACAGATGTTGCTTTGTTTAATTTGTCTGATACTTTACATGGAGCAAGTTAGTTTAATCGCTTAGAATGTATATGTATAACTGCTAAGATGCGACAACAAACAGATAGCATTGTTAATGAGAGGTTAGTAACGTACCTGTTTAACGGTAAACTGTATAATTTAACAACAATCTTTAGATGCGAAACAATGCTTCTTTATACACAACGTTCGTTGTTGATTTTGAATATTGCCCATCATCATCACAACAAAGGATCTTCAAACCTTTTTTGTTCTTGACGCGAGATACTGCCACATAAAGCTGGCCGTGTGAGAACACTGGTCGTTGGAGAAACAGCCCAACTTGCGTCAATGTTTGGCCTTGACTTTTATTAATGGTCATAGCGAAGCACGGTGATACTGGGAATTGCCTTCGATTAAATTTAAAAGGGATTTTGGTTTCTGATGGACTTAATACCATACGTGGTATAGCACAGACAGTACCAACACTTCCGCCTGATATAATTTTAGCCTCAATTATATTAGTACCGAGTCTGCGAACTTGTAACCTTGTTCCATTGCATAATCCAGCTGTTTGATCAATGTTTCTCATGCACATAACAGGGGTGCCTATTTTCAGAGTCAATGAATGACGTGGGAGTCCGGCTATCTTAATGCTGTTAAGAAATTCACACGTGTATAATTCTGGATTGAAAGTCGTGTCTTCGTCAGCAATACCAATTGAGTCGGAACTTAGATAGGTTGTTGGATCTCCTTCGAGAAGTTTAAGCATCCTATCGTTGATCATATCCACAAGTTCATGAGTTGGGGCGAGGATGGCCCTTTCTTGAAAATAGGACGGACTGTAAAGGTTCTTGAGCAAATCTGGGTAAGTTTCTTCTATTATAGTACCAACATGATCTTCTGAATCCGGGATGAGCATATCGTCCATGAATTCAACTGTGGATTCTTTGTCTTCTTTACCTCCGATTGTTCCATTTCCAATTGATAGTATCCAGTCTGCAAAGTCTTGGATTTCTTTACGCTCGGAATTATTTTTACTTGTTCCGAGCCTCATGTTGATGTTCAGTCGTAGTACCGTACAATGCTCCCACAGGTATGAAGAGTTTATTGATGCATGTACGATTTGTTGTCTTGAACCATTCGTGATGACTGGAAGGATTTGGCGAAAGTCACCTCCAAATAAAACCACTTTTCCTCCAAACACTTGTCCAGACGGTGTTGATAGGTCCGGCCTACATATGTCTCTTAGTGTCCTATCGAATGCTTCGTAACAATGTCTATGTGTCATTGGAGCTTCATCCCATATGATTAGTTTGCATGCCCTTATAAGCTCAGCAAGTTCACTATCTGCTGGGATGTAGCACATAGAATCATCGACCACATTGATGGGAATTGCAAATCGAGAATGTGCCGTTCTTCCCCCCTCCAACAAAAGCGCGGCTATACCGCTTGATGCTACATTTAAAACTATACCTCCTTTCGATCTAATTGCTGCGGACAAGGTCTTGTAGAGATACGTTTTACCTGTGCCCCCGTATCCGTATACGAAGAACATGCCTCCTTTTTTTTCGTTGACAGCGTCCATTAAAGTATTATATATATCTCTCTGTTCGTTTGTTAGCGTACCAAAGAGCTTGGTATGTTGTTCACGTAACTCATCTTTGTTGTATTTTAACTCATCCGATATGAGTCTATTGTAATGTGCCATAACCAACATTTCGTTTGGGAAAGGCATGTTTGGGATGTTCTGCAAACTTTTATTGTTACAAAGCAGCATGTGTTCGATATATGTAAGACATATGTTCTTTCTTTGCTCGTCTGAAAGTTCCAAATCTGAAAAAATCAAATGCGCATTTGTTAGTTTAATTGTAAAAAACAAACTGATAGACATATATTATTTTTCACATGCCTGTAATTTTGTAATAACAGCCCAACACACACACACATTTGGATGGTTAATTAGCGAGCATTACTGTGAGGTAGTAATTTTTTTTGTGTGTGTCCATTTCGATTTATTAGTTTTATAAATAAATGTTCCATTCCAAAGCCACTAAAACACTCATTCTAATAACAGTATTTGGCCCTTTTTTTTTGTGTGAACGTTTTGGGAAATATGGGAGGGTTCGAACTGGTTTATGGAATATTAAGGCAATATCCCAGTGTTATACGTTTGATGTTGTTGCCTGTTTGTTATGGTACTGATGAATAAGTGCTTTAGGTATGTTTTTTGTGAACCAAAAATTTAATTATGTATAATGTCATTAGACTTCAGGATATGTGTGTGTAAACTATGTATATTTGTTATGCTGTAAAATGTAGTTGTTTGTGATGCTTTTTTAAAAAAATTATAATGATATCAGTTAGGCAACCGAGTAGGTATTAAGAGATTGTATTACAGTGAAAATTTCATACCTGGATCATTTCTTTTTATTCGTTCCGCGTGTAGTACGTCAGTAGCCATTACCTCCCACGTCTTCTCGTAAACAAATTCTGGTCGAGCCATGCAATCTGTTAGGATAAGAATGACATAAAATTTTCGTAGGTAGTTTCCGGTTCCCCATAGGCTGGCTTCTAACAACCCGTCAATGTATTCTTTATCGTCTTCCAATAGTCCTCGTGCCTGGCATGCCTCTTTGTATGTGTTGTATGTAACACCTTCAAATTTTTTAAAAGCGATCCAATCTTGTGCGCCCCGGACCTTGTTAATAAGGACTCGCAAGTAGAACAGTTCACCGGTTGATGGTGATACATGATGCACACGCCCAATTGACGTGCCTTTTTGTCTTTTAACCCAAACTCTATCCTCTTGTTTCCATACATAGTGTTGTGGAAATTCGTGGTAAAGTAAAGTCCTCGCTTCTACATCAGTCTCATTTGTTTTCATCCACTGTACGAATTTTGTGTCATTTATGGATGCCTTATCCAACGTACAGTCAATGCTTTCCGAAGCATCAAATACGACCGAATGTTCGCCTTCTAAATGAAACGGCAATCGTTCAACCGGAGGGAATCTGTAATGTATGTCAAATTTGTAAATCCTCCATGCTGCTTCACAAGCCGAAAGATATCGACAGTCGTAGTAATCACTGACTTCGTCTATTTCCTGGTCTTCTACCGCCGCTGTAGCCCTATCTGGACCCTTGTTTATGTATTTGAAAAGGTATTTTATAGAACCCATTTGGTTGCACCACTCCACGTTAATATGTGATTGGTACCGCCTCAACAACCCCGGGTTGTAAGGGACCACGTATCCGTTGTGTAATTCTGAACCACTTTTAGTCACTGTACAACCGTCGTTCCTCCTCTTATAAAGTGCATAACCGTTCTCGTCTATGATTGTTGAATCGTTAAACTCTTTGGGGAATTTCTTTGTACATTTGTTTTTAACCGTGCATGGACAAGTAGGGCGTTGTGGGCCACATGGCCCATGCATCATATGATCGGTAACGATCTGGTATAGTTCTGGATCTTCCTTTTTATCAGGTATTTCCGCCGAAATAAAGCGATCAATTTGGCGAGTTGTCTTGATTTTATCACGTTCATCCAGAAAAAGCAGAATATGAGCATGTGGCAGCCCTCTTTTTTGAAACTCGACAGTATAAACAGCTGTAATAGGTTGATAGTGTTAAGCATGACATACAATTAACTAATAACGGATTCAATTGCTTTGTATTTGTTAATAAATGTATAATGATTGTACCTGCTTTCAAATGTCCAAAATAATGCCGGTCTTTAAAATCCCTCATTAAAGAATCCAGTTTGTGTTTAAAGACTCTTGTTATGGCGTCCGGTCTGTCTTCAGGCTTTAGCCCCCTTTTTGCGACAAAACGTGCAATTTCCGGCCAGTTTGGGTTGCACGTGAATGTTATAAATAGGTCAGGATATCCGTAAACCTTGCATATTGTCATGGCATCCAAATAATTTTGCATCATGTATCTTGGACTTCCAGTGAATGACGACGGTAAAATAACCTTTTTCCCTCGTAACATGACCCCGGAGTCTTCCTGCTCTGCCAATTTCGCAAGTTTAGAATATGTTTCACTTCTCAAATCCTTCTGCTGATTTTTAATAAACGACATTCTTTCTGATTCTACCATAGTGTATGCGTCAACAATAAATTGTTGGCATAGTCTCCTTGCGTTGAGTATCATCGAGAAAACACCCGTCCTTTCCTGCAGCCGATACGCAAAATACTCCCTCATTGTTACCCTTGTTTTCTTGTTTGTTGGTGTATGATCAGTAACACCCACGTGGTATATATCTGTCCAGTAACCATCTTCTGCGTAAGGGAATAGCAGTGGGTAGTGCAATGCTAGATACGATGGGTGCAATTCACTTATTCTTTTAAGACCACCTTACTGTGGGTGTAAAATGATGTCCCTTTTATTAGCTGTTGTGTCAAAATCACCAACTATTAAACCTCCAATTTCATCAGCTGTGGGTAGGTTATAGTTTCGACCATCTCGTTCTCTTGTACCGATAAGGCGTAGTCTGAACCTCGTTTCATCATGTTTCCTAACCAGCTGTTCTCCAGCCATTCTGAACTGAGCAACCAATGGATTAATGGTATCCAACATGTCGCGTAAGTCAACAGTCAGTTGATGGTCGACGATATAGGTACTTGATGTTGTTGCGCCATCGTTAGGGCTGTATAAAAGAAATATAATTATACTAATATAGTGTTGCTTATCTAAAAATGAATGAACAACGTACATGTATTCATGTAATAATTATTGGTGGAATACCTGACCGAATTAACCCTGTTTTGTATTTCGTTCTGTGGGTCATAAATATATAGTTGGGCAAAAACCGGGGGTCTATCGCCCTCAGGCAGGAGGCTCCCCATCATGTGGTAATTTTCTCCGTGAATCCTGTAACAATACGGTCCATATCCCTGGTTAACAGACGTATCCTGTTTTGCACCCATGGACGTGAATGAAAACATTGAATTGTATCGCCTAATGTTATCAACAAAATCCTTGCTCTTTGGATGTTCACCATTCATAAGTTGTGCTAACAATTGTGGTGGATTCTTAACTTCCGTGCCTAATTTCACCTTTCCCTTACCACAACATATAGAGTATGATCCAGTGCCTGAAGCTGTCGCCCCCACCGTAGATTCAGCATGCCACAACAGTGCGTCGCAGGATTCGCACGTGTAAATGGGATCTCCATGGTCAAGATAATCTGAGAATAGCCAAGTAATTAATTAAATTTCAAAGGAAAAAAGAAAAACCATTCATTTTGTTTTTGGCACAAATGTTGTCTTTATCAGGGAACTGTCTAACGAATGTACCATTAGATATTCCTTTAAACATGTTTATCTGACCATCGTGATTGTGTGCTGAGGTGCCATTGTTTAAACCTTCGCGCCTATGGATTTTCTTCGTAGGTGGTATTATTTTGTCCTGCAGTCTTTGTGATTTGCGTTTCGAATTGTGCACACCAGAGTGGATGGTTCCAAGGTACACGGGCTCTTTATCGATCGCTGCAACAAAAGTGAATGAATAACAGTTTATGATTATAATATTTATTAGCTACTTGTTCAAAAAAGTGAAAATGTATTACGTGTTTTGGTTGGGTCTTTGAAAGGACGCCCTCTTGGTCTCTTTATTGGTGTTGGATGTTCACAACCTGTTTGTTTGTTGATTCCTTTTCCCGTGTTTGTTTTGGTCTGAGAAGGTGTGCGCGTTGGCCGGATACTAAACCTTTCGACATCTGTTGCAAAACAAAGACACGTTAATATAACTGATTGCTCGTTGTTGTAGGCAAACATAGAATGTAATTATCATGATATGCAGTTTCTATAAATGATATAACATGATTGGATTGGGTATATTGGTGGTCGTCCCCCAGGTCGTATTGGTTTCACAACTTGCATATACAATGTGTTACCTGTAAGTTCATCTTTTTGTTGTGGTCTTCCACGTGGCCGTATTGCTAAATCATCTGATATAGCTGCCATGACAATCATAGTATAAGTAAACCAATGAACTGGTTTTAAGTCACCCTTTATGGGTTAAACATAAGAAAAAACTATATTATATATATATATATATATATATATATATATATATATATATATATATATATATATATATATATTATATATATATATATATATATATATATATAATATATACCTGAACACTACAATTTAAATACTTATTTGTGATATTCTTCTTTACAAATAACTAATGCTTTCATTTAGAAATACATCTAATATAGGTTGACCGTAATAACCTTAGAATTTGTATTTGTACTTGTTAAAATTATACTTTGGTCTACTTTCAATCCCGTTTGACATTGCTCTCCTTTATTCAATCTAACGCACCCCCCTTGACCTGGCCAATATTAAACACTATAATAGAATCTACCCATGGGTAAGTTTTTGAATTTTTTTGGAACGACCCATGTTCATTGCAACGTTGGCATACCGTTAATACATTCTTTTATAGACAAAATGGATATATTCTGTTGTAATAACCGATGTTCAATACAATGTTGGCATACTGTAAATATGATGGTGTGTAGTTTCAAACAATGTAAGGGTGTGTAGTTTCAAACAATGTAATTACCTGTTTGGAGTTGACCCGTCGGTTGAATGGGCGTTACACTCTGTATATAGGACGTGCTGCCTGTTATTCTATGTGTTTTTTGTGGTCTTCCTCTTGGTCGTATTGCCAAATCTTCTGATACAGCGACCATGTTTATAACACAAACTGTAAATTGTAAACCTGGCAGTGTTGTATAGTATATCAAAATGGTGTTGAAAAGGTTTGTAGATGTTTACTTGTTTTTTAATTGAAATTAGGTGTTTATTAATGGTTGAAAAGTAACATATTGCATAACCATACTTATCTACTACTATATAGAAGCATATATGTTAACAAAATATTTGTATTTTACATCTAACACCCGAATTGTGGTATTTTAATTTTAATATTTGCTTATATTTGTTAACAAAATATTATCATTAGGAATTGTAACATCTTTATTTAAATATTGCTCCTATCACATACTTGAAAATAAGATAATTACTGAATTTTATTTTTTTTAAACACGATTTCGTCTATAAATAGCATACCAAAAGGGAAAGGATAACCATTTTTTGGAAAAACGTTTTCAATGGCGCCATTCCAGGTTTTAGAGGAGCTAAGCAACCTCTCTGGATCGTCCAAGCTACATGATTGCATGCGTGTTTGGTTTGTCCAACAGGCATGTGAAGAAGCCATTTCTGCAGAATTGATTCACACTTGTTGCGAGCATCTGAGGAGAGTTATAGCAAAGAACCAATCAATGATAGTTGACCTGGAAACATTATGTCCTCGTGGTGTCGCATTGGATTCACTTGACGCATTGAAGAAAACTCAAGAGAGACGCCATATACTGCTAGAATTGATGGGAGCATTGCTTGCCCAAACAAAAGATGCAGTGCGCGAGGAAGAATCCAACGCAATAAAGATGAATCTTTTTAATTAATTTGTTTTATTAGTGTTTTTGTATACAATGTTCAACAGGATCTTCATTTGGTTAATCTGTTTGATGAATTGTTTAAAATATACATAACAACCATATCAATAAGTTAATTTATTAGTTATCTGTAGTGTTGTCTTTGCCTCCTTGTTATTTTTTGTTGACATAATTATCAAAATCAACAACAACGACATATGAGAAGTAGAAACCGCAATCCAAAACTTGTACCTTGTGTGCTTCTATTCATCTAACTACCATCACATTCAGTACAAAGTCATAACTTACATAACTACAAAGGGCAAATCCTTGAAGCATAACAAACTGTGTGGGCATACAATTACAATTAGCAGTTATTGTTTCATGAAAACTTTTTAAAATAGTAATTGCAAACTTTATTATTCAAATAAGCAAATGAACGTCACAAATAACATCATGAATCTTAAAGGAAACAAAAAAAACAATCAATTCAAACCTATCTGAAATTAGTATAGACACAATAAAAAAAGTCACTACGAAAGTTCCATTTGTTTCATGATATTGTTGATCTTTTCTTGGCACTCCAATATTTGTCGACGTCGGTGATCAATATCATCTTTACACTTTAGCATTGTTTGTTCGTCAATTCTGATTTCTGCTTCCAACCATGCTACATGTCGTCTAAGCTGATCAACATAACGTATAGGTAGAAAATACCTTACAGGCCCCTGGTCACCTCTTGGATTAGATGACAGCTGTTTTGGTGGGGAATTACTTCTTGAGCGTTTTCCTGGTGACTTTGATTGGGGAATAAACAAACGCCCCATGGTTGATTTGAGCTCATTACTAAATGAAAGGGAGAAAACCTTGTAGATGTTATATAGTTTGCGATATTGATTTCTTATTTGTTAAGAGATATATTCAATTTATAGAATATATAATTCCAATGATAAACATAGGATGTATATTTTAACCGAATATGCTAATAGATATATTTAATTTATAGGAAATATAATTGGGATGATAAGTATAGAATGTACATATTGTACCAATCTTATAAGTTGAGTTTCAAATAAATTGATGCTAAGAGATTTCAAATAAAGGCTTGGCTTCTTCTAATGCTCGCTGTGTTGAAGAAGTAAGTACATACCATTGAGTTGATTAGCATCCATAAAATTAGAAGATAATGTTAATTTACAGAAAATACACAAGTGTATACTATATTTTTTCAATAAATATTTTGTTTCTTTGTTTAACTTGAATGTTTAAAAACGTTGTGGATTCAATACAGGCATTTTTATAAAGCATATGAAATATTAATGTATAATAAGTAAATAAAATAATCGAAACACATCAAAACCAGAATCAAATGACAACATAAATTCAAATCAGAATAGGTCGTCAACTATTTAAACTGAAAGAAAAACAGCATGTGAGCAATGCCTTGTAAGATGATGTTGAAATCTCAATCGTCATCACTGAAAAAGTTCAGATCCACAAGGTAGTCATCGGTCACCTCATGTCCCATGTTGCGCATTTCGTCAATTAAGGCTTCTGTTTTCACAAGTCTTGCTTAGACGCCTTTGAGAACCCGTTGAGACTCCTGAGGATCTCCAACATTTAACTTTAGCCAATTGAGGAAAACAGATTCGTCTAGCTCTTCTATTAAGTCAAAGATAAACGGGCTTATAAAGTTAACACGAATTATTAAATTAATTTCAAAAGAATCACAAACCTTATATACTTTACCTCCACTACTTTGAGAAGGTCCACCTTCTTCAAAGACTGATGCAAGAAATCTCAATGCATCGTCGACCTTAGTACTTGGATCTCTATTGTCTTGATCATGCACCTCACCTTTTGTCTTAAGATTTGCAACAGGCTTTCGTGCATTAGCAAACTTTGGTTCTGTCACAGGGATTTGTGGAGGAATGGGTTGATCCTCGCACCGTGAATCAGTGTGTGGGTTGGGTGAGGCTGAACCATGAAAGGTTTTAGGGTTTGATGATGCCATGGGAAGAGTATATGTTGATGGTTTACATTATGTAAACAATCATATATATATAGTTATTAAAAGTTTGATATCATTGGGCCTTTTATTTTGGGTCAATATTTGTTATATTTGTATTTAATGGAACAATACAACGTATATACGTCTAACATAATGAAAACTTTAAATGTAATTGAATTTATAATTCACCAACTCAAAAAACGCAACAATTATTCATAGTAATAAGGTATTATTTGCTGGATGACAATAAAGATGGACAAACAATATAGAATAAAACTCTTAAAAACATAATCTATGGAAAATCTATGTATGTGTCATTATATTTCATCCTCACTATCATCATCGTCACTTGATTCATAATCAGTCGAGCTGTCGTTAATAAAGCTACTCATATCATCGGTATTGGAATCATAGCTGACAGTATACGTGTTTGAGCCAACTTCCCATGCTTCTTCATCGAGATTTCTGCTGCAAATATTTTGACCATTCACAATTCCGTCGATATCAGGCATATCGTTCCACATGTCATAATCAACTATGTCAGCCTCATCCAGTGCTGTGCATTTGAAATAAAACATAAATAAACAAATACTAAAAAACCATATACTTATAAATCTGTGTTGCGGTTATAAATACGTATGTCGGGTGGTTTACCATTAACATCAGTATAATCTTCATCGACGGATGTATACTTTGAATCACCTATTGAGAATTTGAGATAAAAAATTCATAAGTAAAATATAAATTTTAATTTAACACATACTTAGTAATATACAAATTTAAAAAACTAAACAATTGGTTTGCAAGCAACAACCTGTAGAGGAGTCTTCAATGATTAGCTCATCAGGGATAGTATATCTAGGTTTATATTCTTTTAGAAGGTAAATTGGATCAGGAAGATCATCGATGTTCACCCAAACACCATCCTCAGAATCTGCTTTATTTTTTCCAAAATCGTCATCCGTATCCTCATCAATCAACATAAATTTTTTACGACCTGTACTGTGTGTTGGGTGCGCTTCTTTAGATCCTTCTCTTATAACATTGCCATCACCATCAGACTTGTGGGTTTAAGGCACACGTCATAAAAAAATATGTTGTAAGTTTCAATATATTTATGTGTTAGACAATGTCAGAACATGTTATTTTGCATAATTTAACAATACAAATAAACAATCTAAGATATAACCTTAACAAAAGTGGCGTCTACAGATGTGCTTGATTTTACCAATTTACGCCGTTTAAGTGATTGTAAAACAGGCTGGGAAGAAAAAACAACAACAAAATAAAACAAATGTTTAAGTGAGTCATTCCATGAAAAACACATGCTAAGCAAGAACATATCAAGCTGATAATAAAACTACTCGGACATAGTATTAAAGATACCTCTTCATCGTCTGATATATTTATAATTGGCATGTCCTTGGTTGGAGATGGAACCTCATGTTTTTTAACCATATCAGCATGGCTAGGCTATAATTATGAGGAAAGTAATCAGATATATTTATTTTGTGTATAACTTGAATGAATGCTTGAGCTAGATATTATACCTCATCATCATCTGATAAAATAATGAATGGTACATCTTTATTCAGCGAAGTATTACTTGGATATGGCGAATCATAGTCCTTTCTTTTAGTAACCTGTTAAAGTTCTATTACTTAAAATGATGTAAACTTACATAGTAACAGATAAACCATACGTAACTTATAAGTATATACCTTGTTTGATCATTTATATGACATTGTGTTTACTTCTCGTCACCAATAAATGAAATTATAAGCTCAGCAGTTGACATGTGGTTTAATTTATAGAGTTTGAAGATGAATATTAACTTTTAAAGTTTTAATATAGATAAAGTATGTGAATATATTTAAAATATATTATGTTTTAAATATACACGTTTTCTTTTTATAAAAATCTTATTTTGGGTGCTTATCCTAAATATATACATACGATTTTATTATGAACTCTTAATAAGAGCAACTCGTTTTATTTTAGTAAGTATAATAACTCTATGGTTTTGGGTTGGGACGTTTTTTTATATTTTCTATTTCATGTGTTTATATATCCTAATTATATCAGGGGTAGAAACTGAACAATGAATGAGCATCACAATCAAAAATCAATAAGCAGTACAAACACAAACGCAGCAGTACAAATGATCTTTACCTCCCAACTGGCAGTACTAAAAACAGCCGAGCAGTACTAAGTGGTTAGTAACAGCAGTATGAATCTAGGGTTTCATGCCTATATTTTCATAAGTATAGTTTGGTTACTTTTCTAAATGAATATGGTTTTTACTATAGTTAAAGATTGCCATTATATTGTACAAAAACATGCTTTTATATTTTATAATCTACAACTTAAACTGTACATAAGAAAACTCGATTCATCATAAGTTGCCTAATTTGTTATACAATGTACTTTAAATATATTAATTTAACAAATGACTGTTTTTTGGTTTGATTACCCATTGTCCGTTAGCCATTGATGAAGCAAGCCAAAATGTACAATTGTAAGCAAATACTTAAATAAATAAGCAACTGATAAGAACATTTCATATGTCATGCATAGGCAAACATGTCGGTTCGTGTTAAATTTTACTTCAGACGGGTCAAAAAAAGAACTATCAAAAGGCGTATAAATGTGTAAAATAACATGTTCATTCCATTGATTTAAATTCTTAAACAAATAAAGTCAGGACGAAATTACAAATCTTCTGATGAGAAAGCAAATCGAACTTGATCGTAAGAATAGACTTCCAACTTGTGTTTCTTCCTCCTCTGTTTCCTAAAAGGACCAAACTCTCTTACAAACTGCTTATACTTTTTTCTTTCTTCTCTTAATCTTGCCTCTTCATCCTTGACTTGCTCCCACTTCCTCCATTTAATCGCCTGTTTTTCTGAAACCATCCAATCATAAACAGATTCTATGCTTTCTTCCTCACCTACATGGATGTTAAACCCCTTTTTAAAACATGTATATTACATCTAAAATTTGAAGTTCAGGAAAACTAACATCTGTTTATTTACCTTTGTTTTCATGCACTTGTTTCCCTTTACTTGCTGCAACATCATCCATCCTGGTGCAAACATGATGTTAGCAACAATTTTTTTGTCAAATACATGAAATCTTAACATATATTAGTTATACAGCCAGTAGTTTACCTTGGATTATTTACAGCTGCTACCTCTGCCATCTCGTTAGCATTTTCTTTCTTAGCAATGCAAGCCATTCTCAGATGATTGCAAAAAAGATGAGGCGTGAAAAGAGCAAGAGTTTTTTTTTTTTTTTTGTTTACTTTGAAAACGTTTATGGAAGTTAGAATGGGTGATTATCTAAATGCATTTAACCACAAAGTTTGGGATGGTAAAAAGTCTATAATTAATTTGCATTTTATCTTGGAACAAACACATATTTTTAAAAAATATAGGGATATATTTTTGCTTATATCTTGACTATGGAAAAGATATTTTCTTTAAACGTTTTACAGCTAACAAAATCTTTTAAATATTTAGTTACATTACAGATTTTACAAAGTGGATACATATCTTTTCCTAGGCCTTATCACATTTGATTTAATTTTGCAACTGCTTACAATTTATTTTGTGTTTAAGTTGATTAATTTTTAGTTTATTATGTGTATCCACAACTATAAAGAAATAAATAATGACAAGTATAGAGGGTTCACTACACTAATATTGACATTAGTTGCTTTATCATTTCAATGTGTATATATGTACTAAAAGTAAACATAAAGGACATTGATAAGAATATTCACAACAATTATAAATTGCAAACATTGTGTTGTAAAAAATAATATAAACATCCATAACAATCATAAAATGTATCCATAACAATAAAAAATAATATAAACATCCATAACAATCAAAAAACGAAATATTAACAATCATAAAATGTAAAGGTTTTCGCGGGGCAAAACAATACGAATATTCATAACAATAATTACTTGTAAACCATAACTAAAGCGTTCACACATCTCTAGAAAACGAATTAAACATCAATCATCGTTATGCTTGGCCTGTCCATCGAGTCCATTTGTTGGTAATTTATCCTCACATGTTGGTGGAATACTGATATTGTCATTTGGCATTCCATCATCTGCATTTTCCAATGGAGGTATAACATCGGCCGTGGCATCATCAGACAATGTTGGCATATCATCTAATGCCTCCGTGTACGGAGTTATAGGTTCGTTGCTTTGTTCCTGATATATTTTCTGGGACGAATTAAAACTTTAGAATGTATTGTTTGTTAAAATTCAATGGTGTTTGTTGATACTAAATAAATCATTAAACAGTACCGCATTTTTTTCAGGAGAATGTGCATCCGTTTCATCGTCCGAGCACATAGAGTCATAGTCCAAACTCTGCACATCATCATCGCCGTCCTATTTTAAACAATGTAAAACGTTTAGTATATACGTAATTGTAAGCATACCTCATTGTCACGTATATTAAAGTAACAAATGGACCAAACCTCATCTTCTAGGAAGCCACGCTTGAAATAGTTGATTGTCTCAATATCTTCGGTAACCTTTTCAGCTCGATATATGTGACTGTTATTCTTGTTGTTAAAGTCAGAAAATAAAATCTTGAAAAGATACATCCTCCCAACAATCTCATTAAGATCTTCCGGAAAGTATTCGTCTGTGTTTATTCCTTCCCTTTCCATGATCTCCCATGCGGTCACATTTGTCATTTCATGTACGTTCTTGTCAAAGATTACCACTTGGCGGTTCCACTATCATCAAATATGCGCACAATGATTTTGAACCTACGAATATAAAATATACATCGTAAAGTATAAAACATGTAAACAGTTACATTATTTATTATACATTTATATATGGTTTCAAATACTTGTATCCATGTAAATACGCTGGTGCACATACTTAGAAACAACTGCATATGTCTCCCCGTGGTTCTTGCAATACCACAGCTGTTTTGGATTCTTCAAGCGTGATTTGACTTTCGAAACAATGGGCATCACTCTGGCACTACATGTCTTACAGCCTGTATAGACCCATCCATTTTCATATTGTATACTGTGCACTCTTGCATAAACGACGCAATGTGATTCCTGTATTTTAAAAAAAATTGTTTGTCAGCAATACTAATGTGATTAAATCGAGTGAAAAACAATATTTATATTATATTTCAATCAACTACTTGTATCTTACAGGTTCAATTGTCCTAATGGATCCAACCATTCTCTTCACGCATCCGTGCATGAACTTTGCAGGCGTCACAACAGGCTTCTCAATTGAATACTCTTCAATTTTAAACTCCCCTGCACTATATCCGTCCTGTTGTTCGTACCTGTAATGTGCATAAATAAGTTTTCAAATAAACGCAACATATAGTTAATTGAAAAGCAAAACATATATGGCACAACATCAAAGTAATCACCTCTCCCGGAAAGCCAACAACTGTGGCACATCTCTATTTATGAATATTCTTGTGCCAAACAAAGCATTATGTATGGACGGTTTGTCTGTGTAGGGTAAAAGAGGAATGTAAATTTTAAAATTAATACTGGGATCAAAAAAAGTAAACATCATGTCCAAAATTCACTATGCATTTGTAAAACTTACTATTCCAATACTTCACTTTTGCTAACATTAACAGTATGTCTATATGCCCAAGTTCATCACGTTTGTTTTCATAGTCATTCCACAACAATGCCCAATTGTTCCAAAAAGTACAGTCGATTCTTAAAGATCTGCAGAGTATAGTGTATAATCAATCCATGATGACAATTGGACACTATTGTACACACATAATTTCAAAAAAAATATAAACGCGCACAATATACTTACTCGGCATCCTCAACAACTATTGTCCTTCATATCATAGGAGCACCAGCACCGTTGATAGTAACTATTTTTCCAATAGCTACAACTGTACCAACAATATCTGAAAAAACATCTTATAAAGTAATGCTAGAAATGGTTTCAATAATGTCAAATTATGCAAACATTTTTTGAAAAAACACATACCAACACAGTCGAGTTCGTGGTACTGGTTATCTGTATCCAGAATACTTGATAATGGCTCATTAATGAAGCCAACAAAATTGTCATCAATTTGATCTACCCGCGTGACCTCAGTCCCTTTATAAAAACATATTTTCCATTGACTTGGTAACAAAGGAAATCTGCCACCGTTTTCTGCTACTCCAAAATTAGATATTATGTAACACTGTCCCTCTTGTAAAAGAGGTTCAAATTTGTACATGAATTCCTTCTTGATATAAATCTGAACACGGTTTGACTGTATATACAATTCAAATATTAATATTATATGTAATAAAAATACATACAAACATAAATAGTTGGCAACGTAATCCATGTTACCTCCTCGTCTTGTAGAACACAGTCTAGACTGTAAGGATCATGCTCCTCACCAAGTTTGTGTGAATGCCACACGGACACGCACCTACCTCTAATAGCCATGTTCAAATTCATTGGATTGATGTCTTTAGTGAGAGTAATTTTTCGTTCTCTATTGGTTTTCATTTGCTGAGAATTTCCACCTATAATCACACAAATATACTACGACCATGTAATGTACATAAACCAATTATATTTAAAGTAAGCACTATTAAGAATATGGGTACAAAACCTGTCGGAAGTTTTCCATGTGACGATGTGTGCATCACATTTTGTTTGGTTTTTTTGAAGGTACGGCCGAAGAGGTTGATTGATACCTCAAATCACGTTGTTTATTTTTAACATATGAAAATCTATTAGTCTCAGCACTTGAGTTTGCTGCCCTTGCAAAGAAGTGTAAAACACATTATTGTTATATATATTGTATGCATTCTCGGGGTTTCAAATTAATACCTAAAGGAGATTCAAAGGTGTGATGGGTCTCTAATGTCTCGGTCTGAGTCTTGCTTCTTGTTTTCAATGATTCTCTAGGGCCTGTTGTTTAATTGGATATACAGTAACAGATAGTTTAGACACATAAAATCAAAATTCATTATATAGTAACAAATAGTTTACACACATACCACTCTCACGAAGTAACTGCAGTTCAGAAGATGATGAAGTGTTGCTAATTTTTCTCTTTGGAGGTGGCTTAGATGCTGAAACAACTTAAAATATATAAATACAATATATTTTTGATAGAAACATATTTTGACTTATTATAATACCTGTAGATTGTGAAACAACATCAGGTGTATCACTCTCAATCAAAGTAGTATCCAACTCTGAAGATGAAGACTGTTGAACTAAATGTGCTGATTTGCCCGTTGTCTTGCTCCCAACAATTCTCACCGTCTGTGAACGCTTACCTGCTGACAATACATGAGCATAAACGTACAATCAATTCAATCAAAATTCTGTTGAATATACTACCTCTGGATTGTGAAATAACATTAGAAACAGCTGCCCTGGATAGGCTGCTAGGTGTGTCACTCTGGAACACGGAATTTTCCAACATAGAACATGAAGATTGTGTAACCAAAGTTGCCGATCTGCCTGTTTCTTTGGTTTCAACCATTGTCAGCCTCTGTGGATGTTTGCCTGTAACAAAAACACAAAGATATAGTGTAATGTTGTCAAGACAATGAACACGTGTTAATACACAACATATGTAAACACATACACAACCACACTTTTGAAAAAATTTATATAGTGCATACAATAAACATAATGCATATTTGTTAATAGACAATTAATGTAAACTTATACAATAGCAAAGTACCTTGTGAAGTGCTCTTAGAGTTTCCAATATGCATATCAGTATCATTGATTGTTGCATCTTCTATAACCAACCAAAAACCAAATACGCAAACAAACATTAGATTTATAGCACATTCAACACTTTTAAGCAGATAATAAAAGTATAAACAAATTGCTACTGCTACAACTAATCTGAAAACAATTGTGTAAATAACACAAGTATATCAAAAACTACTGTTACAACAAATTAAATGACAATTATGCAGAAGAATATTAGTGTGCATATCAGTATCCTTGATTGTTGCATCTTCTATAACCAACCAACAACCAAATACATAGACACACATTATATTTCTTGCTACTGCTACAACTAATTTGAAAACAATTGTGTAAATAACAGAAGCATTACAAATAAATCAATGTTACAACAATGTAAATAACAATCATGCAAAATAATATCAGATTAAATGTGCACATAAAATTAATAAGAACATAAAATTGCTGTTGCTATGACCAATTAAAATCTAATTATGTAAAAACAATCGGATACACAAACAATACATTAAAGCCACATACAACATTAATATAGCCTTAGCAGCATAATGAAAATCTTGGAGCAGTAGAATCAATACCAAGCAGTAGAATGAATTAACCAATATTGTGCACATAAAATTAATAAGAACATCAGATACACAAACAATACATTAAAGCCACATACAACATTAATATAGCCTTAGCAGCAGAATGAAAAACTTAGAGCAGTAGAATCAATACCAAGCAGTAGAATGAATTAACCAATTAAGAAACAGTCATGTAGACACGATTAGGTTAATTATAAATGCAATATTAGTAAGAAATAACATAATAACAAACAAATGGCTCATTAACAACATACTTTCTGAAGGGGCACGTGTGTTTTTATTAGTCGATACTTTTGCAAGTCGTTTAGAGTGTCTTTGAGGTTGCATATTGGAACCGAGTTTCCTAGACACGGGTTTTTGATTTTTGGTGGAAGATTAGATGCACATTACGAATTATATATATAGTCCCAACCTAAGGCAATAACATTTAAAAGTTTTTGATATATACACAACTTAATTATAGGCATAAAAGATGTAGTATATCTTCTACAAAATAAATCTTATATGTTTTAAATATACACTAAAAAAAAAAAACGTATATCTTCTATAAATTAACAATATTTTCGGGTATATATATGCATAAGAAAGCATATACTAATATATTCCATAATTATAGCTTAGCAACATCATTTTTTTAAGCATGACATAAATATTTTCTTATGTAAATCACAAAAAAATGCTTGGTCCATTGGTTGAAGTATACGTATGTGGATCAAATGGCCAGGGTTCAATTCTTGCAAACGCCAATTTTAATTAAATTTTTAAATGCGAAATTTCTAGCAAAATCAATTATGCTTATGTGGAAAATCCGAATTTTCTACTAAAATCAATAATGCTTGTGTGGCAAATTGGAAATTTAAAAAAATGTAATAATGCTTATGTGGCAAGAAATTCGATTTAAAGAAAATAAATAATGCTTATGTGGCAAGAAAATCGAAAATTTTAAACATATTGTGCTTAGGTGGAATTATGACATGGCATTACTGGACATTCTGACAATTAATGACGTCATGGTCATATTGTTATATATAATATGTAGATATATATATATATATATATATATATATATATATATATATATATATATATATATCATAAAATACGTATCGCATTTCATTGTTTTATAAAGGGGTATTAAGGTAGACTACTGGTATTCCCGAGGGATAAGTGAAAGGTTAGGTGTCTTTTCCCAAAATAGGGGCTCGGGTTGCTACATAAGTTCCTAAAGCTTCTGTTGGGTTACAAATTGACCTATTGCAGGTTTTCTAGGTCTGCCAAAGATTCATTGATTACTTCGTTGTTTTACTCCATCAAGAGTTTCATCCTACAAGTGCTATGGAAGGGTCATTCTTAGACGACTAGTGATCTAACCCGGTTCATTCATTGAATGTAAGGTTTAGGGTAGCGGTGACTGTAACATAACCGAAAACAAAACAAGGCTGAAGAAGCAAAATCAAATCCACAACAAGACCCAAAAATCAAGAATTTAAGCAATCCAAATTCAAATAAATCCAAAATCAATTGCTACAATAAACTCAAAATGTGCTTATTATGATATCGGACGGGTTAAAATAAGCAGCTCGAATTCAAAACAGCGACCAATTGGGTCTCACCTGACCCGGTGCGAACGTAATCAGACGGCGACGAACTATTATTCCATATAATCGGAGAGATATAGCGGTGCCAGAAGTATTACAGTTAAAGAGGTGTTGTGATGCCAGTGTGTCGTGTGTGTGGGCAAATATTCGTGATATTCGGTGTTCGTGCACATATGCAAAACTTTTACCATTCCCAAATTTAAAAAATAGAAAGTCAACCCGAAACATAATCCTGTTATAACTACCCTCAGTATCGCAAAATTCATTTCTGAGACATAGGTGATCAGGCCATGTCCCCACAATCCTTGGTTGATTATAGGTGATCAGTCTACTCCCAACCGAGAATCAATGAATTTCGGGATACTCAGTTTAGTTATACTAGTACTATGTTCCTTACTTTAGAATCGCTTTAAAAACCACAACAGGTGTTCAAACTCGGAATCAAATAATGTGGTTATGCAAGGAAATAGCGTAACTCCACGACAGGTTCGGTTCATCAACGTAAGTATATGAATATACTTATAGTGAATAGTGAAAATAGGGTGAAATAAAAACTATCAATTGCAAGGCATACATCCTAACGAATGTAACATTTAACATCTCCATATATATGCTATTCAAACAAAATTACAAACGAGGCATCGGCTTGGCAGGCAGGCACGTGACGGTCATAGGATTTGAGTTTTCGTAAAAATGGTTATAGTCTAGGTTTTCGAAAATCCCAGTTCCTGAAAATACCCAGTTCTCTATAACCTGTGGCTCTGATACCATCTATAACACCCCGAAATCGGATCAGCGGAAACATACGGGTCGGGGGTGTTATTGAATAGTTATCACAATCACAAGGTACAAAGAACGGTTTTTACTTAAACCATTTTAGGAGAAATTTCATAATTTAAAACATCCAATTTACATTATTTAAAATAGTGCTTTTGGCAAGGGCGGTACTTAGTGCTTATCAGATGTTTCGCAAAGTAGCTACCAGAAAAGTATAAATGTTGTTCCAATTCAAATAAAGTTTCAGAAAGCAGAAAGTATAGTTTTCAGTTCAAAGTACAGTTTTCAAACAATTGTGTTCATAGTCAAAACAGTAGCATGTATCTCACCCCAAGTAGCTTATAAAACAGTTTAAGCAAGTAAAAAGTGGGGCTATGAACTCACCTCAGTATGCAGCAATGCAAGAAATCACAACATCACAACTGGCATCAAAGAGTAAAGGCACAACGATGATATCAAAAGTAGAGCACAACGACATTCAGAAAGTACAAGCATAACGGTATTGGATCGGCACAACCTAACAAGTAACATGTTTCAGAAATAATACTTAATTAATTTATGAAGTAGCGTTCGTTGAATACTTGTGTTATTATAAAAAGGTTTAGTTTTCAATGGCGTTTGAAAGAAAGGAAGTTTAAGACTCGTGTGGATATTTTAGAAAAGAAAAATAGCAAAAGTCGGCGAATACGAACGAATACGCAAGAATATGATAGAAGAAAGAAAGGAAATACAAAAAGAATCAGGAATTACTGACGAGAAAAGAGGACATAAAACAAACAATCAGACAACAATAGGTAGTTTCGGTATTTACCCATTTTTCCCAAAATAGATGATATAATCGTTAAAACATATAAGTTTTGAAAAGGTTTTAGGATATTTAATAAATCATAAACGATTTAAGTTTATAAAAGATTTTACGAAATTTCGGCATGAAGTGTCCGTTTATAAGACGTTTCCAAGTCACACGACTCATTTGAATAAATCAATTATCATCAAGTTTTATAAGTTATAATATATATAATTGAACATATTATTCGCGTATATATTAGTTGTTTAGTTTTATCCACCATTTCGTATAGTTCGGGTCCAGATACGTTAAATCCTTACGAGTCTAACGTACCCTTCCGTCTCGTGTACCAAAGGGTCCATAATAGTCCAATCAACCAATATCGTAAATCCAATACGTCCAATCCTTGTCCAACAATGTATAACATCACAATATCCAAGTCCAAATATATATCTCATTCGTTATTATTATTATTTTCCCATTTCGCTTAATAAGTAACCGAAACTCCATATCGACAACTATGACAAAATAAATAATAACGACTAACGACGACTCAACGAAAATAGATAAATAAACAAACGATAAGTAAATAAACTTCGCCGTGACTCGACACGAGTCACGGCTCGACTCAACCCGAGCCGATGAGGCTCTCGGCCGAACCAAATCCAACACAAACACAAGCAATTCCAATACTATCCTAATCCTACACTAATCCACAACAATTCCAACTCTATATAAAAATCCAGTCGACACAAACAATCCAAATCCGCAAACACAAAATCAAACCCTAATCCGAATCAAATTCAAACACAACCTCATCAACACCAAACTAATCCTAACTATGCCTCGCCTTGCCGTGACTCACCATGAGTCACGGCTTGGCTTCGCCGTATGTCGGCTGCCGAGACCAAACAACCAAACGAAACCCTAAATCCAAATCCGAGCACAACAACAACAATAATAACATCAACAACAAGAATAAACATCAAAACAATCAAACCCTCACCGAGTCAACCGAGTTGACTCGGTGAGTTGACCGAGTCACCTGCCGAGAAGGGGGGATTCCACACGAGTTTTTAATAAAGTTTTAAAACCATTTTATTAATAAAAACATTATTTATTTTCGGATTTAATAAAAAGTGAAAAATTAGGGTTTAGTAAAAATTAAAGAAAAAGAGAAAAGAAGGCGCGTGAAGGGTTTACTGAGAAGAAAATAAGGTGAGAGGGGCTGTGGTGGTGGCGGTGGTGTTACCGAAGGTGGTGGTGGCGCGTGGGTGGTGTTACGGTGTGAGTTACGAGCCAAGAAGCTCCAGAAATGATCGGGATAAACCGATCTATTGATTTGGCAAAGAAAAAGTATCGCCGGAAAATTTTCCGGTACGGTGGTCGCCGGAATCTCGCTGGAGAAGACGGCGGTTGCCGGTCGGAGGTGATCGCCGGCGAAGGGTAGAGAGAGGGAGGAGAGAGTTAGTGAGATGTGTGTGTGTGTATAAATGAAATAATTAATTAATCTTGGGGTTTAAATATTTTTGGGGAGGGACTAGATGTGAAAAATTGAAAGTGAGGGGATGAAATGTAACAATGGGGCGGAGGGACTAATCTTGCCAATTTGGCTAAACTTTTGCAATAAACACTGCGGGACCCATTTGACGTACCAAACAGACTCGAAAATTAACGAAACTTGCGTCATTGTTCACGAAATAATTTTTCCAACGAAAACGAGTATAAATATACAATACTTTCAAGAAATCAATATATTTGGCAAATACGATACGTTTTGAGCTTTCTAGGTTGTGCCGGTTCAATAAGGGAATAACGCTCACGTTAAACAAGATATTCATAGTTTTTCAAACCCAAACAAGTTCAAAGAAGTTCAAAAGCTAAAGAAAATGAGAAGCAAGTGTTTTGGCTCGTAAAATAGGTTTAGGAAATTTACCGGGTGTTACAGCACATACATCATATTTGGAAATCCGTCCCGGATTTCAGTTTAACTTATCAGTTCTGGTTTCGAAGAGGTTTAAAAGCTAAGGAAAAATCAAAATGATTGTTTTGGCTCGTAAAACAAGTTTAAGAAATTTGTCGGTTGAGTCATTCAGCGCCACTTCAGCTTTCTCTCTCCTCTCACTCCCACTCACCAAACGTCTGTTTTGGTCACCCTCACTCACCTTTCATTAAAATAGTCACTTTATAAAAAATTTACTACACTAAATATTTCACACACACTCACAAAACTTGATTTGAGCGTGAATTGGGCCTTCCGTTTTGGAACTCAAAGCGTGAGTCACTCACTCACGGTGAAAATTTGCACCACTCCGTTTAGTCTAAGGTTCATTTTTTCTTGCCCAATAGGGTTAGCATATTCACAACTCTTAATACTTCGCGGTTCTACTTGGGTCAATTGCTTATCGCTTGTCGCTTATAAACGTCCCCAAAAGCTTGCTGACAAACATGACGGAATTCTTACATCGTTTGGTAATTTCTTTTGACCAAACTATGATTTTTTATTATTATATATTTATTATTATTTTATTTTTGTTTTAACCCTAAGACAACGGGGGTGTGGTTTTATTTAGAAACATAGTAAACACACTTTCTTCAACTCATAGTTAAAACTTTATCTTTTTACAGCAAATTCTAATAAATTCAACAAACACCCATCTTGAAGTCAATACATAAACAACTCAGATCTCCTCTTTCTTCTTCACCAACAAAACTAGTTTCAATGGCTTCTCAATGGGGTTTAACATCATCAGTTCTTGTTATGATAATATTATTATGTTGTACAACAAGAAAAACACAAGGAATCTGGTTAGATTTACCAGCGACAGGAACAAAGTGTGTGTCTGAAGATATTCATAACAACGTTGTTGTTCTTTCTGATTATGCTCTTATTAATAATCAAGAAGATTCTCATCTTCACCCACCTGCTACTATTTCTGTTAAGGTTATAAATTTTCCATTTTTTGTGTTTGGTTTTGGTTTTTATGATGTGGGTAGGCCTTAGATCTTGATCTTGGTTGAGTTTGATGAGTTAATTTGGAGTTGGAAGTTGGAATTTTGGTTTTGTTGTTGATGATTGGATTATTAAGATTAAGATTGTAGTGTGCATGATAAGGGATTACTGTTGGGTATTGGAATTAGAGGTTGATTAGTCGTATTAGTTTTGGTTGGAACAAAATTGAAGATCGAATGGGGGAGTAATATCACTTGTTTTATGTACTAGTTATTAGAAGGGATTATTAGTTCAAAATGTATCTGACGTGGTGCAAGTTTAATATCAATTCGGCTTATATTTAACAAGTTTCATATAACCGGCTTATTTTGAAACTTATGGGCTTATATAAGCTTATAATGATATAACAACTTTAGATAAGCCGATTAGTTTGGAGCTTATGAAATATAAGCTGAGATGAGATAGGCCCACAAATAAGCATAAACAAAATTATATCTATTTTTTGTCCTATTGAATACACCTTTTCCCATCATATGCAAATAGATTAGTAAGTGATGCGTATGTGGCATTGGCCATTTAGTAACCACAATAGGAAGATTATGGCGTTAACATATTTGATAGGAAAACAAAATTAGATCGTTGGTGTTCGACTTATACACGCTAAGGAATTTTGTGTTAAGTTAGATACATTTTGAGCTGATTATTCTTAATTAAGATGTTACAAACTCTCACACCCAGCATAAGTAAATATTACAACTTTAAGAACTAGAAGCAAGTCCAAACACTTTATTGTAAAACAGGTTTTCATACAGCTAATCATCTTTTTCTTATGATTAGATATCACATGATTACTTCGAATATGCACGTACAAGCTATACTTGGGATCTTTCTACCTAAAGCTAAGAAGTTCTTGCCTAAGAGCTCAAGCATCAAAGCTACATAAATGAATGCCCTTAAGGCTTTAATGTCTATAGTAGAAGAAATATAAGAGAAAGAAAATTGTTTTTAGCATAAATGATACATTGGATCCAAGTGGATATGATATCCTACATTAGCAAGAAGAACTAGCTACCAGTGAACTGGATCCAAGTGATATGGTAGATTATGATATACCTTTTTAGCATAGGTTTAATCAATTTGAAGAATTGCTCTATATAAGGTTACGACAGTATGTTGTAACCTCTTCAATTCCAAAATTTCAAAAACCCAAAAGGTCTTAGATAAGATATACCATGGTTGACTATTGTAGTTTCTATTATATCAATGGCGTGCTTAATCAAAAAAGGAGATGTCACTCCTGAAAAAGAGGTAGGTTTTGACTCTGATTGTCATTTATATCAGTGCGAAAGGTAAATTCTGATAGTTTTTTTTTCAGCTTCTTATAAGTTTGACCACAAACATTAGACATCTTAGAGTGCTGCAAACTAAACAATGTTGGTAGGCTAGTGCCTAGTGGCTAAGTTAGTTACTGTTTCTGTAGGAAGTTTTGATAATCACTTGCACACAAGTGAGATTTACTTATTAGAAATGAAACTATTTGACGATAAAGAATTGTAACAACCTGCCCTACCTGGATAGAGTAAGAGAAAGAGTTTACATGTAAAAGTTTATTATAGATTTATATCTCTTAACACATGAATAAAGAATGAGAAGTTTTAGCACCTTATAAATATATATATTGTATGCTTCAAACTTTCACCATGGTCTTAAGTTCATTCATAGGTGGGACCAATCTGCCATTCTTAGCTTGAGGGGTAACAAATAGTATGACAGTAGTATCTTTTTCCAGGTGTAGCAAGTTGGAGATACATGTATATCCTCGGGTATCGAATATGGATGTGTAACCTGAGGATGACACGTATTTTAGTGGTTGAGTCATAACGACCACCCCTACGTGTATCGAAAGTGAAACAGTATATAACTAGGGAGTGGGTTTACACCATCTCAACCCCATGTATTGTGAGTCAAAAGTTTGAGCACCAACCTCCATGTATTTAGCGGCTATTAATGTCTTCCATCATGATTATTAAGCATATTCAGGGGTAATTGGACCAATATACTAATTTGGAAATTGAGTTCTGGAAATGTTACAAAATGTTTTATTTTTTGGCTTCTTTCGCAAAGCATATTAACTCATATATTATGCACTGGAAATGTATTATTCATAGATTTGGTGAATTTCTTGTTTTTCATGATGATAATTGTATTAAGAGACGTGAGGTAAATTAAATGTGTTGTCTTTCAGGTAACTTCTCCATATGGAAACACTCTCCACCACAAAGAAAACATGACTCATGGTCAATTTGCATTTACGACTACCGAATCAGGCAATTACTTGGCATGTTTTTGGGTAGATGGAAATCATCAGGGTGGTGGTCTATCTGTTAGTCTTGACTGGAGAATTGGTATTGCTGCAAAGGATTGGGAGTCTGTTGCAAAGAAAGAGAAGATCGAGGTAACTATTTTTTTTGTTGCAATATTAATTATTAGAGGTGGCAAGATGCTCGGGTTGGGTTGGCTGGGCAACGAGTCATTGGTTTACCAACTGTGGAATGGGGCCTTTGTTGGCTGACACAAAAACACTATTGTATATATAATTATATATAAATTTACAGAAGGCTATGGTCGTACTTTTACTGTCGTTGCACCACTTCACTTATTTTATAGAAATTATAAACTTCTTACAAATAATTGTTGCTTTAATTTTGATAAAACTATATTGTTACAATAATAAACTAAATCTTTAAATCATATCATTTAGGTGGTCTTTTTCCATAACTGTAAACTTTGGATTACTTTCAACCTGTTTGACACTTTGACCCATTTGCCCGGTTCCCCTTGTAGCTAAAAAAGATTTTCTTCGACTCGTTTGAGCTGTTTGATCTAAAGCACAATAGAGAAAGACTTGCTTATAAGTAATGGGTTGAAACTGCCACCTCTATTGACTCTAGTTTGCTGCCTTCATTTACACCTGATACTTCTTTTTTAGGGTGTTGAATTCGAATTAAGAAAACTTGAAGGTGCTGTGGAAGCCATCCATGAGAATTTGATCTACTTGAAGAACAGGTAAAATTTTCATCTATTCTTAAAAGATTCTTAAAATATTTATTATACATCTTTCCTTTGTTGCATATTAAAAAGAAATAGGTTACATATAAGATAAACTATTGTCTGCCACCTGCGTCATTAATAAAAGTACTTTTGTGAAACTCCTGTGATTTCTATAATTTGACCTCTGTACATATGTCAATGGGTTGATTAGTCGTTGTCTTTTTAAGAGGGCACCATGGTTAAGGCTCATTAATGTTGATCTTGTCGGAGTAAATGCATGTTAACTGAAAGATGAAATGGGTGAAAAAAACAGTATGCTGGTGAAAACTGAAAACCAAAGATAATATAGCAGCACTTGGGCAAAAAATGTCCTTCTGATACAAAAAATGTCAATGGATCGATAATAGAATGAAAATGAACGAAATGAATAAAACGAACAAAGTTGATTGAGTCTATGTTCGAGAGATACACCAACTGTCCCAAGAGTATACTTTCTAGATGTAAACCAACTCTCCTTGTTGATACCCAAATCAAGAATCCACTATTCTAATCCATCAATTGTATACTTCTATAGTTCTATTTAATGGAACCCATTTTTTTCAAAAATCTATTACTGAGGGGTGTTTAGATATGCGTTTTGATAGTGGTTATATGATATTGAGTTGTGGTTGGATGTGTTTGAAGTTCTAATAATAAAATGTTTGAATTTTTGACAAAGGCTGATTATTCAAAGCATCAAAAGGTGAATATTGAAGTCCCAATAATCTGATAATTGGTTCAGAACGTTAGATACAAATATCATAAACATCTTCCTTAGACGTTCCCGTTATTAGATTCAAAGTTATCCAATAGTGGTTGCCTTTTTCTATTTATGTTTCATACGTGTGCCATATTCGTGAATGACATGTATGCAACATAACCGTACAATTTTCTATTCGGTATTTCAAATACACAGGGAATCTGAGATGAGGGAAGTGAGTGAAAAGACGAACGCAAGGGTTGCGTGGTTTAGCATCTTGTCTCTTGGTGTTTGCATTGGAGCTGCGATTTTGCAGGTGTGGTACTTAAAACGATTTTTCCACAAGAAGAAGCTTATCTGAAAAATATACGCTTAGATTGTACTGTACACGACGGTTTAACAACGCTAGTTTGAGAGAGATTTTGAGACGTGGACATTGTTATAATTTGTTGTATTGTTACGTATACTAGATAAAATTCTCAAGTAATTTAAGCAGGCTACATTCCAATTTCATTTTAGCCTCTTTTCTTGACCGGGTAGTAGTTTTTGAGATAATTTTATTTTACATTGAGCGAATAGATACTTTTATGTTGCCAACTGAGTTTTATTACAGTTATAAAAAGAAAGGGTGCTTTGCATTGCCTTTTTAAGCGCTAATCTGCTTCTGCTTATTTTAGATCTCTCACTAATCAATAAAAATCAGGCAGATATCCCCCTGCATATTATTCAATCTTAATTCTTTATAATACAAGTTGATGGGTTTAAATAAGTAGTTATCCATCCAAACAAGAAAACTTAAGAATTTACCCTCAAGTCCTTATTTGAATAAGAGTTATTGCAAAGGAATATTTTTGAACATAAAGTGATTATTACAGTTTACCTTACATTTTTATAGACATTACTCTTGTTTTCTTTCGTGAAAGGATTGGTGGCCTTGCCATGCTGATCTATGTTTAAAGCTCGCTTTGGAATCATTGTTTAAGTATTTTTAAAAAACATTAATACCTTGCACGTGGAAGTTAGTTTCCAAACTCAAAGTGTTTTTTTTTTCCCGGTCAATTATTTATGTTGAACTATTTGCAACATTTAAAATGAATACATTGTTTTTAATCAACCCTTTTACCTATACATCATGTTTAAAAATTGATATGGTGTAAGGGTTTTTTCCCTTCTTGAAACCAAATGAGCGGTTTTGGGGTATTTTTATTCTTTTATTTTGGAAAACTTTCCACTAATATCTCAACGTTCTCCTCTTTTTTCCGGAGTCAAGCCTCCCCCTTTCCCCCAACTCGGGGAACTCCCAAACCCCCAAAAACCCTTGGGAATCGTAACATCGCAAACCAAAAAAGAAAAAACCCGAATGCTTTAAGCATGTTTTTTTTGGTTTCAATATCACGATCGTAGACAAAAGTTACTTTCTGGGGCAAATAATGAAATTAAAAAAACAGGGGGGCAGCTTAGGGGGGGGGGGGGGGGGGGGGGGGGGGGGGGGGGGG